>CM076578.1:866538700-867094670 GCA_034641835.2 Pinus albicaulis | reverse complement strand
ATTGATATGGTCTGATGGTCTTTTTATATTTTGGACATATCACACTCCTCACATGATTATGATTAGCGTTTTTCTCTGTTGCAGGGTTTTGGGTACTTTAATTTGTATTTGGAACAATGGACGTCGGTACTCTATCTGCTGCTTTACTATTCTACATACTGCTATTTCACTTTCATGGACTGTTTTACTTCACTGTTGTAGGGTTTTGGGTACTTTAATTTGTATTTGGAACAATGGACGTCGGTACTCTATCTGTTGCTTTACTATTCTACATACTGCTATTTCACTTTCATGGACCGTTTTACTTCACTGTTGTAGGGTTTTGGGTACTTTAATTTGTATTTGGAACAATGGACGTCGGTACTCTATCTGTTGCTTTACTATTCTACATACTGCTATTTCACTTTCATGGACTGTTTTACTTCACTGTTGTAGGGTTTTGGGCACTTTAATTTGTATTTGGAACAATGGACGTCGGTACTCTATCTGTTGCTTTACTATTCTACATACTGCTATTTCACTTTCATGGACTGTTTTACTTCACTTTTGTAGGGTTTTGGGTACTTTAATTTGTATTTGGAACAATGGGCGTCGGTACTCTATCTGTTGCTTTACTATTCTACATACTGCTATTTCACTTTCATGGACTGTTTTACTTCACTGTTGTAGGGTTTTGGGTACTTTAATTTGTATTTGGAACAATGGACGTCGGTACTCTATCTGTTGCTTTACTATTCTACATACCGCTATTTCACTTTCATGGACTGTTTTACTTCACTGTTGTAGGGTTTTGGGTACTTTAATTTGTATTTGGAACAATGGACGTCGGTACTCTATCTGTTGCTTTACTATTCTACATAATGCTATTTCACTTTCATGGACTGTTTTACTTCATATAATATCTTCAAAACAGCGTTTCTCGTCTTTTAAAATTTAAATTTTTTTTTTTAAATTGAACCCTCCACGTCTGTAGCCATGACCTCCTCACTTTGAATCCGCGATAACCAGAAACGCTTGAAGAGAGAGATGAAAATGTTTTAAGAGGTTTAATGCTCAAACGCTTGACCACATATCGTTGAATTACGCATATCTTCCAGACGTTTAAAGAGTGACGGCCCAAACGCTTGACCACGTTGGTCGGAACGGCATAGCTACGCTGCCGGAAGAGCTGACGCTAAAACGTCAATTAATGCTTAGTCGAACTCGCGACGTTTATAAGCGCTTTAAGAGCTTATCGTCCAAAGTTTTGGGACACGCGGTCGGAATTGCGACGCGTTTATAAGCGCCGAAGAGCTTAATGCCCAAACGCTGAACCACATTTCATCGAAGGCGGCTGGCCATAAACGCTTGAGGGCGCTTACTTGCTTGTGAGACGTCGGAAGAGTGACGCTTGTTCGGAACGACGGAAGAAGTGTCGATAGTGCGACACTTTTTACTTGCGTCGGAACGGCGACGGCATGACAAACCACGGTTTGTCCGCCCCCGAACTGTCGCTCTTGCGACGACTATGTGTCAGAATAGCGACGAATTGGCCGTCGGAATTTCCGCCAAATTCTCTAGTGTTCAATTCTTCGTTCTCTACTGCTTGTTTTTCATAAGACTCATACAATATGTCCGCTTTCTCAGACACACTGAGCATGGTTTCATACATGTCCTTAACACTCTCCATGGCTCAACTCAGCGAATGTCCAATTTTCATGCCTGCAATCCAATCAACAAGAATACCTGCTCCGATACCACTTGATCCAGGGTAAATTCTTGATACCCTTAACCAAGACCTTTTACTTCGGCTGATCACTATAATTGCATTTAATTAAGACATTAAAGAACATAAATGAACAATTGTAGCTGTAAATAAGAGGAACATAAATAAACAAGATCAACAATCATAAGATCATGTCGTTTGATGACGGAGTTCGTCTAGGAGGGACTACATCTCCGGGCCTCGGTGTCAGGATGGTGTAGGCCGCTGCATTATGTGTTGTAAGAAGAAGACGTACATGGATGTGTTTCCCTATGACATACAAGGAAAAATTTCCCTCACACAAGAGTAGCTTGAATTCTTTAAGAGATGTTCCACTACATAACTCTCACACATAAAGAAAGACTCCTATCAATACGACCATAGCTGACATGTAATAAATAAGAGTATCCCGCCAATCCTGGAAAACAAGGGATCTCAACAATACACATCTGAAAATGAGCATCCCGCCAATGTGGCATAAAAGGGATCTCATACATGATACAAATCCATAGCTGAAAATACATCAATAACAACACAAGGCAAGATCCCACGACTCATGTATCAATCGGGATCTGCAAGACATAATGCATCTCAAAGAGAAATAAATGAATAAGTACATGGAATCCACATCATATACCTCATGCTACCATTTTCTGAAGGCTGAGCTGCTCTGCCGCTGAATCTGAAAACACTATCAATCTTGTGGCGTCGAAAAAGGTGAAAACGATTGCTCATTTGTGGAAATCTAACACCTGCATAACCCACTTCCAAAAGTGGCTTAAAATTCGAAAAATCAGATGAAGAAAATGAGCATGCCATCAAACTCGTGGCATCGATTAGTGCAGAAATGACATAAAATTTGTCTCATTTGGACAAAGTCAAAATTTTGCCCTCCTGAAAATGGGGCTCAATCAAGGTTCCACCCGGCTCTTTTCTGGCTCATGGTTCCACCTCCTTGATTTCCATGCAGCAATGTACCTGCAAATAAAAATTATTAAATCTCGAATTCCATGCACTCCATCTTGCGCTCTACCTTGGCCTGGCGCACTTCTGAAAAGTTGAGTTTATATCAAAAATTGTGGGTGGATTAAACAATGAATCTGTTGGCTAAGTTGGTTACGGATCCAAATGGAAGGGAGGAGGTCGGGCAGTCAAATCCTAAACCCTCCATTAAAAGATTGAAACCCATTTAATTTTTAAACCACATTACATTTTAGAACCTGCGTTGATGTTGATGGGGGGCCGAACCCATATTGGGCAGCTCGCCCGTATTGCACCATGCCAAGTGTATGGAGATGGCGGGCAGTGGGGTTAACAACCCCCACCCCGTTTAATGCATGACAGCCGTAGAGTGTGGGGACCGCGGGGGTGGAGGGGTTGACCATCCGCCCACCAACATATTCTTTTTTAATATATATATGAGGATTTGAAGGGAGCAGGTTGGTGGTTCATTACCCTAGCGTGAATATATATATATATATATATATATATATATATATATATATATATATATATATATATATATATATATATATATATATATATATAGATATATATATATATATATAGATATATATATATATATATATATATATATACATATATACATATAGATATATATATATATGAATATTTATTGTTATCTTTAAATCTGAGCTGGTCACGGCGGTGGCGCATTTTCGAATTTAAGGAGTGCAATTAATGGTCCCACAAATTTGCCTGAAATCCGGCCAGGTTGGCTGGAATCTGGTGGCCTGGTTTTAGCAAAATTGTTACCTCCTTAGTCTGCCACATCACCAAGTCAACCTCCGAACTTTGACTGCTCCTAACTCCTTCATACGGACTCGGAATTGAGTGTTGTCTACGCCGCTGGAATCAGAAAGATGAGATCTACAACATGAACCTAGTTCGAGACATTTTCAAACACTTTGATTTTTAAGCCCTCTGTGCTGAGCCACTTGTACTTGTACCTGTTTAATCCACCTGGATCACCAAGTGACGTAGTAGTGCATCCTAGAGGTGAAAATTTTGAACTTGTGTACCCTCCAAGAGTTTCTTGTATGTGTGGCTGAATTCTAGATCACTCTTGTAGATAAGCGACCAATCTGAAGTCTCGTGCCCAGAAGAGTTCATAACGGTGGTTAGCACCACAATCGGTGGTTGGTTGAGGCAGTATGCAAAATTATTGGTGTTTCGCTTCTTGTACTTGATGTTCAAATGAAATTGTTGCAAATATGTAGACCACTTATGATGGTGATTGTTCTACAACTTCCCTTGTGTCTGTATGAACTGCAAGGGTTGGTGGTCTGTGTGGATGACTGTTTCCTTCCCAAAAATGTAATTCTTTCATTTTCAACAAGTCTGCACAATGGAATACATTTCTTTTTCATAAGTGGGATACTTGCAGACTGTGTTGCACAGTGTCTCACTGCAATATTCCACTTGATGCCCATGTTGAGTAAGAACTGCCCCAATAGCATAGTCAGAGGCATTTGTATCAATCTCAAATGGTTGTTGCAATTCTGGTAATGTGAGAACTAGGGCAAAACAAAGGCGATGCTTCAATTCTATGAACGCCTTTTGTTGAGATTCTAACCAAAAAAAAAATGCTTTCGCTCCTCCCTTGGTGACTTGACTCAAGGGCCAAGTGATATGAGAGAATCCCTACACGAACCTGCAATAGAAATTAGCAAGACCCAGAAAATTGTGAAGCTCTGTTAGAGTGGTTGGGGCTAGACAATCCCAAATGACTTGGATATTGGTTGGATCCACATGCACCCCTTGTTCATCAATAATATATCCCAAATACTGAACCTAGGTCATGCCAAAAGTGCACTTCTCCAAATTGGCACACAACTTGTGTTACCATAGTGTTTGGAGGACCTGTCAGATGTGGTGGAGGTGTTATTCCCAAGTCTGGATGAATATCAGGATGTCAGCCAAGTACACTACTACAAGTGAGCTGGTGAATGGTCGCAAAATGTCATCCATCAGTCTCATCAAAGTTTCGGGAGCATTCGTTAACCTGAAAGGCATGACCAGCCATTCGAAAAGGCCCTCGTTGGCTTTGAAGGTAGTCTTCCACACATCAGAGGGTTCGATTGGTACCTGGTGATACCTGAAATTCAAATCGATCTTGCTGAAATATTTTTCCCCTTTGAGATGGTCCAGAAGGTTATAAATCCGTGGGATCGGGTACCTATTCTGGACAGTGATCTTGTTCAGTTCCTGATAGTCAATACAGAGTCACCAAGTCCCATCATTCTTTTGCACCAACATCATCGGGATCCCAAAGAGAGATGAACTCGTCCCGATGTGACCTTTCTGCAGCAGCTCCTGAATCTACCTCTCGATTTCATCATTCTCTAGAAAAGAGTGCCGAAATATCGGTTCATTGGGCAGCAATGTGCCTGGGGTCAGATCGATGGGGTGCCTGACCTGACAGTGCAGAGGTATCCCTGTGGGTGAGGTGAAGATGTCCCAGTACTCCTCCACGATCTTGTACATCTTTTGTTGTCGTGCAGAGGAGCCCTATCTGGAGGTCATGGAAACAATATTCTTCTTTCCCTGAGGGAGGATCATCAGGAAAAAAAATTTCCCGGTTTTGGAAATGAGCTTACTACATTGTTTTGTAGTAACCAAAGATATAGCGACAGGCATTGGTACCTCTGGTATCATATACAAATTATTGCCCAAAGTAAAAATAATAGTGCGAGGTCGAGACTCATACACAACATGTCACTTCCACAAGTATGATTAGCCTAATAATACATCAAAAACATAAAGAGGAGCAATGTCACATAATACCTCATCTGTGAAGGCCTTGATGTTGTAGGGAAGGCGGCACTGCTGGCTAACGCAGATATCCCGTCCTTGGTGAAGCCACCTGATGGTGTATGGTTGTGGGTGTGTTGTGGTCAGCAAGCCCAACCGCTTCACGACCTCTACTGAAATGAGGTTCTTTTGGCTCCCACTATCGACAATGAGCTGTAGTGGGGAACCCTTTACCCACATATGAGAGTGGAAGAGATGCTCCTCCTCCTCTGGATATTCTGATTCCTCCTTCTGGACCTTCGCAATGGCAATGGTGGCATTGGGCTTTGCATCAATAATATGCTTCCCTTTGTCATTCTCCTTTTCAGATTTTGATTCAGAGTCAGAGGATGCATCTGATTCAAAAGCCCTCATCTCGGCCACCAGTGACTGCTTGGCTTGACACTCCCATGTCCTTCTCCGGCTCCATGGTGTTGTTCTTTGCTTGCGGCTTTGGCAGGTTGCCTTGGGCCACCGTGCCTTGGATTTGTCCTTTGTTCTACAGTTTTGGGTCACCTTTCCCTTGCTTTTGATTCGCAGATCCAAAGTCTCACTTCTTCTATTTGAATTTCTTCTCAACCTTGGTAGCATACCAGTATGTCGTACCAAGCAAGGACATGTCAAGGAACTCCATTTCCTCTTAAATGTATCTGTGCAGACAAATTTGGTACTTTAGAACCAAATGTTTCTTTGAATATTTGATACCCAAATTTGTGCGCAGGGTATGGAACAAATTCGTCAGCTCATACACATATTGATCCCTTTTTTGCCGCAACGTAGTCCATTATATGTACTTGTCCTCATAGCTCCCCACGAGATAATATTGTTGCTTGATGTCATCTAGGAAATAATTCCAAGTAGGTACACTCGATAATAGAGAGGGTTCCCCCTCGTCCTTTTTCTCACAGTAGGTTTCCCATCAGTCCTTGACATGGGGGATAGCTTTGAGGAGTGCAAAAATAATATTCTCCTGATTGGAAAGGCCATGAACCGAGAAATATCCTTCTAATAGATTCAACCATCTATCTACGGTGTATTTATCTATTTGGCCCTCAAATATGGGAATGTAAAAGTTTAATTGTACCTTAAAAGGAGTTGCACCTCAAGATTGGTTGCTGGATGCAGATGCACCGCTGGTGGGCAGTCGTTGAAGGATCTGGACAAAGTTATCCATCATCGCGTTCCTTTGTTTTTCAAGGGCCTCCTTGAGAAATATTTTGATAGAATCTTCTGCTCCCTCATCTTTCCTTTCATCCCCCATGGGCAGTTTTCAAGGTTTACGAGGCTGATATTGCAAAGGTTCAACCAGATCGAACCCTAAATCCATATACCCCGACCTCATTGGGGACATGCAAAGAAGGATCGAGAAAGAGCATACCGCTCTAATACGACTAATTTAGATTTATGTAGGAATGAAACAGAATAAAAATATAACCATAAATACAAAGATGCAGTAGAATAACACTTCATTCCATTAATATCAAAGAACTGAAATTTGTTTATAGACAGAATGGAAATAAACTAGCTAGGGCATTGGTAGCTTATCGCTGAGAAGAGATGTGGTGGAAACAGGACTCTAAACTATGTTATAATGAGACTCGAGGGCCTATTTATTATTGAGAAACAATGGAAAACCCTAAACATCCAAAAATATAACCCTAGGAGATGAAGCACCAAAACTATGGGCCCTGTTTGGGTAAATTAGTACATCAACTTCCCGCGAACATAACTTTGGCATACAATCTCTGTTTGACGCCCAAAATACCTCGTTAGAAATATATATATGAGGAAAAAAAGTTTTGATGTGAAAAAAAATGAAATATCATCCATGTTACTCTCATTTTTCCCAAAAAACATCGTTTAGGGCCTCAAAACGACTTCGGAAGTTCAAGACCCGAAAAAAATGCAAAAAATAGTAAATTGTGCTACAATGAAGGAAACTGAAAAAATGAAAGAAACAATGGTGGGGCACCAAATAGAATAGGCGGGTGGCCACCAATTTCTACCTGGATCATTCCTCCCCCCTTAGGAAGCAATGGTCCCCATTGCATTGAGTTCCTCCATGAGATGAGGAAACTTCTGCTGAACTTGGTCCTTGGTGAACCACTTGCCTTGGCGCAGGAGTTAGTCAGTTTTGACAACCCAATATAGTTGGATCTTCTGTTGGTGATTTTTATTTATTTTCATGTCGATGATACAATATATGGTGGCATGTTCCATGCAGTCTGGGTTTAACTCTATTTGTGTGAGTTGTTCTGTAATGTCAGAGGTGTCCAGTAGAGGTGGGAAGTAGGGTCAAAGGTGGTCCACATTGAATACTGGGTGCATACCAAGGAATGTTGGAATACTGAGCTTGAAGGAATTGGCCCCTACAGCCTTGGTGATGGTTTATGACCCCTATCAGAGCGTGCAAAGCTTGCGATGGGGTCCAGCATGGCTTTCTTTCTGCAAATGTAGCCACACTTTGTCACCCACTTGGAAGTTTTGTGGCACCCGATGTTAATCATGTCGTTTCTTGTACTTAGCATTGGATCTGTCCAATATGTCATGAACCTATTGGTGGATGTGCTAAATGCACTCAATGAATTTGTACACTTTGTTAGCTTCAGACTGGACATGAGCCGAATCGGCCTAAGAAGCTGCAAATGGCATGGCTACATCAATAGGACATATTGGCTAGAATCCCAATCCCACCTAAAAGGGGTTTTGTTTGGTTGAGTTGTGGAGAGTCTAGTTATAATTTTGTTGTGCATAGGGAAGGATCTCATCCCATGTGCATGGATGCTTTGAATTGTACATGCACAAAATGTGTATGATCATCATGTTGACGACCTATGTCTGGCCATCAGTTTGGGGATGGAAAGTTGTGGACTTGGTTAGCTTGGTGTCCAACATTGACTAGAGGCTGGACAAAAATGTGTTAAGGAACCTATTGTCCTGAAGAGTTTAGAAGTGGCTTCTGCTGTGATATTCTTCTTGCAGGCCGCCATAATGGCCATCTTTGAGAATCTGTCGAAGACCATGAAAACATAGTCATTTCCATGCTTAGTATAAGGAAGGCCCGACATGTAATCCATGGAGATGGATTCCCAAGGTCGACTAGGGGTAGGTAGCAAGTAGTGCAGGATTGCCTTGCTTCTTGATGATTGGTTTGGTAATGGCGCAAGAAGTGCAGGATCTGATGTACTTCCCGACATCCTGTCGAAGGTTCGGCCAATAGAACTACTTCTGCAGTACTGCCACTGTTTTCTCGACCCCAAAATTCCCAGTGACTCGAGACTATAGTGTGCTTCCCAAATCATCTTGGCACGCTCGCTTGAAGCAACACAGAGGTGTCCCAAAATACATAGTAGTGCACCGTGGAGGTGAAAATTTGGAACTTGCGTACCCTCCAAGAGTGTATTGTTTCTTTGGACGAATTCTGGATCGCTCTTGTAGAGAAGTGGCCAATCAGAAGTCTCGTGCCCACAAGAGTTGAGAACGATGGTTAGAGCCACGATCGGTGGGCACCTGAGGTAGTCTGTAGCATTATTGGTGTTGCCCTTCTTGTACTTGATGTTCAAATGAAACTTTTGTAGATATGTAGACCACTTCTGATGGTGATTGTTCTGCAACTTCCCTTGTGTCTGTATGAACTGCAGGGGTCAGTGGTTTGTGTGGATGACCATTTCCTTGCCCAAAATGTAATGCTTCCATTTTCGACAATCTTGTACAATGGAATACCTTTATTTGTCATAAGTGGGATACTTGCAAACTGTGTCAGATAGTTTTTCACTGTGATATGCCACTAGATGCCCATGTTGATTAATAACTGCCCCAATAGCATAGTCAAAGGAATTTGTCTCAATATCAAACGGTTGTTGCAATTCTAGTAATGTGAGAACTAGGGTAGAGAAAAGGAAATGTTTCAATTCTACGAACACCTTTTGTTGATATTTTGGCCAAAAAAAATATATTTCGCTCCTCCCTTGGTGACTTGACTCAAGGGCCAAGTAATATGAGAGAATCCCAACACAAACCTATGGTATAAATTAGCAAGACCCAGAAAGATGCAAAACTATGTTATAGTGGTTGGGGCTAGCCAATCTCGAATGACTTGGATCTTGGTTGGATCTACATGCACCCCTCATTCATCAATAATGTATCCCAGATACTGAACCTAGGTCATGCCAAAAGTGCACTTCTCCAAATTTTCACACAACTTGTGTTGCCGTAGTGTTTGGAGGACCTGTCAGATGTGGTGGAGGTCCTCTTCCCAAGTCTAGTTAAAGATCAGGATGTCATCCAATTACACTACTAAAAATGAGTTGGTGAATGGCTGCAAGATGTCATCCATCAGCCTCATGAAGGTTGTGGGAGCATTCGTCAACCCAAAAGGCATGACCAGCCATTTGAAAAGGCCCTCCTTGGCTTTAAAGGTAGTCTTCCACACATCGGAGGGTTCGATTGGTACCTGGTGATACTCAGACTTCAAGTCGAACTTGCTAAAATATTTCTCCCCTTTGAGTTCATCTAGAAGGACATCAATCTGTGGGATCAGGTACCTATTCCAAACAGTGATCTTGTTTAGCGTCCGATAGTCAATACAGAGTCTCCAAGTCACATCCTTCTTCTAAACCAACATGATCAGGCTCCCACAGGGTGATGAACTTGGCCAGATGTGACCTTTCTATAGCGACTCCTGAATCTGCCTCTTGGTTTCATTGTTCTCCATAATAGAGCACCGATAGATTATTCCATTGGGCAGCAACGAACCTGGGGTGATATTGATGGGGTGCTTGACTTGAAAGTGTAGAGGCACCCCTGCAGGTGAGGTGAAGATGTCTCTGTACTCCTTCGTGAACTTATCCATTTGTTGTATGGAGCCCTGTATGGAGGTTGTGGCCTCAATCTTCTTCTTTCCTTGAGGGAAGATCATTAGGAAAACAAATTTCCCAGTTTTGGAAATGATCTTACTGCATTTTTTTGCAGTAACCAAAGGGATATAGGCAGACGGTGGTACCTCTGGTATCCTGTACAAATTATTTCCCAAAGTAACAATAATAGCATGAGGTCAAGACTCATACACAGCATGTCGCTTCCACAAGTATGGTTGGCCTAATAATACATCACAAACATCAAGAGGAGAAATGACACATAATACCTCTTCCATGAAGGGCTTGATGTTGTAGGGAAGGTGACACTATTGGCTGATGCGAAGATTCTGTCCTTGGTGAAGCCACTAGATGGTGTACGGTTGTGGGTGTGTTATAATCGACAAGCCCAACAGCTTCATGATGTTTACTGAATCAAGGTTCTTTTGGCTCCCACTTTCGACAATGAACTATAGCGGGGAACCCTTTCCCAAATCTAGGATTGGAAGAGACTCCCCCCCTCCTCAATATCTTTCAGCTCTTCCTTCGAGATCTTCTCAGTGGCAACGACAACGTTGGGCTTGACATCAATAATATTCTTCCCTTTGTCATTCCCCTTGTTAGGTTCTAATTCAGAGTTGGAGCATGCATCTGATTCAAAAGCCCTCATCTCGGCCATCTACGACTGCTTGGCCCGACACTCACTTGTGTTTGTCAGTAGAGCTATTATGAAACTCACACCACTTTCCCATGTCCTTCTTCGGCTTGATGGTTTTGTTCTTTTCTTGTGGCTTTTGCAGGTTTTCTTGGGCCACCATGCCTTGTCTCTGTCCGTTGTTATGCGGTTTGGGGGAACCTTTCCCTTGCTTTTGATTCGCAGATCCAAAGTCTCGCTTCTTCTATTTGAATTTCTTCTCAATCTTGGAAATATACCTATTAGAACTGCAATTTTTCAAAAAATTTCAAAGTCTGGTCGTCATTGTAAGTTGCGTCTTTGATCCTCTCTTGTCTCCTAACCTATGGTGGAAAGCCCTGGAGAGTCAAAAATTATGAGTCTTTATCACTTTTTAACAAATTCAAAAAAGAATTATGAGTCCAATAGTTTGTTTAGGTTATAGACTCATTAGGGTAAAGTCCATTTTAAAAATTTCTTTTAACTGCTTTCATTGGTTAAGGTCATGAGTTTAACTTGAAAAGTCTTATTCATTCACCATGACTTTCCTATCTGAAGCTAAAGGCAGAATGATAGAATCATCAGTTTTGTTAAAAATAACATGGGGATAGTTGCTCTTTCCTTGAGAGGCAATTATCTTCTTCAAAAGTTCTGGTTTAACAAGTAACATACGAATATTTGTCTTTTTCAAAAAGTAGCAATTACCTGCAAAATTGGTACAAGGAGACAGAGGAAGCATTATTCAAGTGAAATAAGCACTTCTATTTGAATATCAAAGACATGTTAAAACAAGAGGTGTTTCTCACCTGAAAGGTGGTTATTTTTCATTGGAGGATACATTAAAAGGTTGGTTATTTGTTTGCTAAGGTTACACAACCAGCGCTCAAATTTCATTCACATCCACTTTAAGCCCTCCAAATTCAATTATTTTATCTCATCGTCGAGTTCCTTTATTACGCTTCTGTAGTGTTTAAACACTTCAAAACTCATTTGTTACAAATTCTTGATGCATTCACATCTGCTCCTAAAACCCCAATGCAATATCACTTATCGCTATCGCACAATCGCACTTGCTCCTAGGACCCAACTTACTGTTATCACACAATCACTATCGTTGATCGCAAAGTACTTTATTACTACCTTATGTTTCCCGCTCCTAAATCCTTGATGCGATATATCGAATCACAACTCTGCATCGCACCGTAGCTCCACATCTAATAACCTTACTACCACATCACTTCGCTTATTGGATATCGCAAATCCTATTGCTAACCATCCATGTTGCCTCCTCTGATTGCGAAATGAGATAATCCTCATGATACCTGATATGCGATAAGCCCTCCGTCTAGCGATTGCGATATATCGCATTACACTTATGCCCTGATAATGTATTCACTCCGCTCCACTCTGATTGCAATTGTGATATATTTTAATGCACTTACTACCACCGCTTGTTATTATTCCACTTAATAGCTTTTCTCGCTTATTGTTCCATTCCCACGCCTTTCGCTTACTTTCCATTCCCGCACTTCACCTCACTCCCCTCCACTCTCATCTCGATACGTGGCCAATATCAACATGCTTCTGAAAGCATAGGCATGATTTCAGAGGCAGTTGCAGTTTTTTCAAGAATTTCGAACAACACTTGTTTTAAAAGATTTTGATATTTATCAGCAAATATAACAACACCTCCTCAAAGCTCGAAGACAGATCTCTTATCTTGGTTAGAGAATTTATTGCTATTCGAATATTGAAGACCTGTTAAAAAAAGAGGTGTTTTTCACCTAAAATGTGGTTATCTTCCAGTTGGTTACACCTTTCAGTTAGATGCTCCTACACTTTTTCAGATAAGGGTACAGGTGTTCTTTTCAGTTGGTAGATTTCATTTTTTGTGGAGGAAGTTTTTTCAAAGCAACAAAGAGCACTCAACCACCTCAACTCAGCCACCTTAAACTCCATGCTACCATGATCTGTCTTCATTTCTATTTCAGTTTTCCTTTTGTTTTTTGGATAAGCTCTACTATATGTAGAGGGTTGTAATATAGTCTCAGAAACATATTTGCAGTTTTTATGTAGGCTTTTTATAGAACACCTTTTTGTATATATATTGTGTAATGCAAGGAGAAAAGGGTTTGTTGGTTGTACCTTTCATTGCATACTGTGTTATATTTTTGAATACATAATATATCCAGAAGCACTCTTTAGGATTCACAACTTGTGTAGCCTGTGTATTGTTCATCTTCTTATGTGTTTCCATTATTCATTATTTCATTCCATATTATGATTTAAAAATTTCTGCCTCATGCTACTATCAGTATTATAAACATTCATGCAATCTTAGTTTTTTTTTGTAAGTCTTGTTATCAAGCATTCCAGACTTAGTATTAACTGAAGATAGTTCATGGTCATTCTTTGAGGTTGAATTTAATCATGTTTCATATTCTTGTAAGTCTCTTAAATGAACATACATGAGCAATCTATTTTTGTCAGTCTTGATGTTTCAAGCATTCCTGATTGGTTTTGTCATGTTAGTTGGAAGCTTTCTATGTAATGGGATCCTTCAAATGTAAAGTGAGACTTTTATAAGTCTTTATATAGCTTTCTTTCATTGTACATTATGGGTCTAGAATTTGTGTCATCATTTCCTCTTAACTGTAGACCTTTGTTTTACATAGCTACTGTTATCTTCCATTTTCTAACCATTAAGCTACAAACCTAATCCTGCTACCACATTATACATCAATGCCCTTATATGTGTGAGAGATTCCTAGTTGTTCAAAATATCTTTCAGTGTGTGTGTTAGCCAACCACTTTCCAAAAAACTCAATCAATTCATAATAAAATCCCTTGAACTTAAGATGTGTTTGGTTAGGTGTTTGTCACAATCCAAGTGTTGATTCCAGTGCTAACATATTTTGGTGCATCTACTAAGAGACGAAGATTCTGAACTCAGTATTCTCCCAAAGTTCTTGCATGAATGCCTAGTACTAGTTTTTAAAGGTGAATAAAGACTAATCACTATTTATTATTTTAATTGGTTCACCTGGCCACTCCACAAAGAGGACGAGGGGTTTCAAGACCGCCTACCAGAAGAAGAAATCAAAGATCGCCTCATGTAATTCTAGTTTCTTAACCAGAGATTATTATAAAGGATGCAAGAGGGAAAATTAGTTGAATATGAATTACATTCAGTAAAAAATCTACATTCAAATTACATTGCAAAAGAAAAGTTACCATCATTTGTCTCACAACCTAAAGAAATTTCAGTTCAAAGAAATCTCCTGAAATATTTCAAGTTGAAACTGCCTCCATAAAAGGAAAAGTAGATGATGTTAGCCTAGATTCAACTGAAAATATCTCTCAGTAATCACTTAGTAAATTAGAAAAAAGTATTATTCCAGTGAAAGAATATAAATCAGAGGTTTTAGGTGTCAGTGAAGAAAACCAAAAATCAAAAACCTTTGTGTTGACAGAATGGGAATTAGAACAAGTGTTGGAAATTGCACCCTTCCTAGATAGAGCTATTTTAACTGAGGAAGACATTAAAACAATTCTAATTTTTCTTCAAACTCATCTTGAATATCAGTCTTCTTTTAGCCCACAACAGTAGTATTTTCCTTTGTCTCAAAACCCAATTGTTGGCTCATCTTCTTCCCATCAAGGGGGAGGTAACTTTCCTGAAAATTTGACTTTTAATCTCTCTGACTTTTTAGCTCACCAAAACAAACTTGAAGCTGCCCCAATCCTTCAAGAATTAACATCTAAAACTGGTTCTTGGAGAGGTTGAAATAAAACCTTCTACTCTCCATTTCTTTGAAAATCCATTGTTTTCAACTCCACAAACTGAAATTTCCAGCATCCAAACATCTTCATCAGCTAGTTTTCCAATATTGTTTAGTCAATTTGATGTCTCAAATTGCTATCATGAATTATTGACCGAGGTTAGTAATTTGATGAAGTGTGGTGCACTATATATGCTTAGGTAACCCTTTTTTCTTACTTCATTGTGTATGTTTATGTTGTTTTGGAGTTTTTGTGTCTTATGTCTAAAATTGGTTTAAGAAATGAAACCTCTAAATGCTAGTGAATAATCAAATCTAAATGAATTTTAATGATGAAAAATAATTCTTAAAGAAGGAAGAAAATGAAATGTTTTTTTTATTCTAAGAAAATAAATTGAATTACAAACAATTTTTAATGGAATATGAAATCTAAAAGAAGGAAGAAAAGGAAATGTCCATTAACTAATCTAAATTTCATAAAAATAAATCAAAATTTGAATGATGTTAGTATGTCGACAAAACATCTATGAAAAATATCTAACTAGTTTAAAACATATCACTATTCTAAATCTAATTGCATTCAAATGACAAGATGAAATCATTTCCTATCTTATCCATTGAAAGCTTTAGTTCTATGAAAATAGAGAATTTGTTCTATTTTAAAAACACAATTCTAATTTAATTATGTCCTAAATTAATATAATTCTATTCCATGGATTGAAAGAATAAATCCTATTATTAAGAATTTAAATGAAAATTTTGATTGAAATAAATAAATAAATAAAAAGTACAAAGCATGTTTAAAGGAAACTGCAACTACTGTATGCCCGAATACCCAAATCTAATCCCATTGGAAAATGACAGAGCCACTTTCTTGAGATGACTTAGCGAGCAAAATATTACACAGCTAATTGGAAACTAATCTAAGAAAACATTTCATGAAACTAATCTATAAAAATAGTAAGCAAATTAAACTATGAATTAACATAAATCTAACTATGAAAATAATGTGATTTTAACTATGAATTGACAAGAGTAGAAATAACGAATCAACGGGAAATTAAATGACAAAAATCAAACTACAAAAACAATTAAAACCTCATTTCCGTGCGGGGACCCTTTGCAATAGAATGAGTCAAAAATATAATAGACTACGCGCACATCAAAGAATCTGGAACTGGTCTTCTTATTGTCAAAACATAGTTTCAAAAGCATACATTGAATTATCAAAATCAGGTTTGTTTTTCGGTTTCAAAAGACTGGTATTTATACAAGTTTCGAATTAACAATTCGAGGCATTTTCGCTTATAGATAAAAAATAGAACTGAAATTAGAAGTCTGAATAGAAGCAAATTCTTTAATGGTCATCTCTCAATTTACTACATCAGAGCAAATCAAGAGTATTTCATTCGCAGATCACATTCTTTGAATGACTTTGACCGTGAATGTAGGCACGTTTATTCTTTGATTTTGAATAGGTGGATGGGATACGATCCATGTGTGGATCATTCCAGAGATACCCATATGACCCACTTCCTTATTTTCTTCTCAAAACTTTTCAAACCATAACAGTAGTTGCATAAACAACGATTAGTTGCAGAATTGTGCACATTTTGTAGCTGATTACAGAAATTCATCTAAATACTAAGAAACATCATAATATAAAGTAGAGATCATTTAAATGCCTTCTCTGATGTGGAATATGTCAATTTTCATTGATTGGAGTCATGATTTTGCGAAAAGGAAGGAATAAATGATGAAAAAGGGTGTCAAAATAAGAACAGTTTTGAGGTTCAACATCCCCCCACTAAGAGACCATTGCATGTCCTCATGAAATTCCCAAAATTGTGAGCCTTCACCTCCTATTGCATTTATTTTGATACCTTTGCTAATACATCCAACTTCCTCTTCTTTCCTTTCTTTGAAGTGGCTTCCATTCTAGGTTTTGTAATATTCCCAATTAGCCACTGCTAGTTGGAATATTATAATTGCTCCATTTTTGCAGTAGAAGAGTAAAAGGACAATAAAACAAATCCCAATGTGAAAAGGGATCAGATTAGGAGGGAAAATAAATCCACCTTGGTGTGAAAGAGGGACAATGCAGGTGAACTAGATCCAGTTGACCAAGTCAACAGCGCTGCTACAAGAGGAGGGAAACCAACAAGGACAGCGCAGTTTTGTAAGAGGAATCTTTTCTAGGAAGTCACCTCAACAACGAGTGGGGTCCAGGGTGAGGAGGCTCACCAAGGATAAGAAGAAGGAGATAGCAGCAAGGAAGGCATTCAGTATTCATCTATGTTTGGTCTTTTTGACTACTTTCAAGCTTCAGCTGTTTAGCTATAGTTGCAGCACTGTTTAGTGCAAAGGATTCTCATGCAGGAATTCTATCTTCACCTTTGGTTCAGCTTGTTTAAGAGATAAAAAGGGAAGGTCCTGAGCTAATTTTCCATCATCTGACTTGATTTCATTCATTCATCAACATCTACAGTGCATTCACTTCCAGTAACTGCGTCTTTTCTGCAAGAGCAGCAGTAGCAGGGTTAAACCCCTTGATTTTGTGCTTGTATTGGAGGAGGAGGTGTCTATTTCTCTCCGGAAAGTCTATTAAGGAGGGCCTTTGGCCATTTTCTGTATTGATCAAATATTTTATGTTATATTCAATCATTTCAAACACATAATTGCAGTAGACTGCGCTATTTTCTGCAGTACTTCCTTTTATACATGTGTAATGCCGGAAACCCTTGTCGGGTGCCTTATTTCTTGTGTAAAAGAGGTTAAACCTCCATTTATTTGATATATGATTAATATAATCTCCATATCAGTCTTATTTCATCATTTTCTATAGAAACCCTCATGGGAATTACGCTATTATATTCTTCAGAAATTCTATAGTTGAAAGTCATGGGATTAGGGTGTTTTTGAGCCATCTTGAGCTGGGGACATCTGTTTAATGTAGCTAGAATGATTTTTTTCTGATACCCTTTTGTATGTAAGACATATAAAACATATATAATAGGATCCAAGTCATTTTTTATGATTTTATAGCTTACTTTCCTGAATACAACATTTTCACTGTCCATATTGCAGCAAACCCTGAAAAGGAATATTATAGTGGTATCAGAGCTATGCTCCTGGCTCAGCTTGTGGGGATAATATATCTTCAGCATGGAGGAGGAAGATATTTCATAACCCCTACTTCATGCCATGCAGAAAATTGCAAGGGATCTCAAGGAGATGAGGCATAAAGGGGATTCTATAGGGTTTTGTCATGAGGCAAGCACTAGCACTTCATATGGCATGGAGCATTTAGCTGAACCACAACACTCTACCATGTCTTCATTTCTATTTGGAAAATATAAGGAGGAAACCCTGGGAAATTATTTTTAGGAATATGAGTCCCAACCTCAAAGGTTCAAAGAACACTTGAGTTTTCAAGAGTTTTGCTGGATCAAGGATGGAAGGAGAATTAATCCTCATCAAAAGGAAGAGAATTTTATGCAAGGGTAAGACCTAAAACATAGTATGGGAAGGTTCTTCTTACCCACTTATGATGGAACACTTAAGTTTACAGCCAAGGCTTGGGTGGAGAAGCTGGACACTTACTTTCAGCTCAACAAGGTTTCTGAAATAGAATCCATCAAGATAGTTGTTTTTCACTTGGAGGGGGAGGCTCATGAATGGTGGTTTCATGGATTGAACACACTTGGGCATCATCATATCACTTCATACTCAGTATTCACCAAAATGTTAGTGGAACATTTGATCCAAGAGATCCGTATTTACTTTGTTAAGCTAACCAAGCTCAAACAAGAGGGAGACTCAAGATGGAATTGCTAAATATTTGCGCCTCTCAAGGATAGTATCCAACCCTCACTATGAGCAGTGAAGGTATGCATGTTTATTAATTGGCAGCCCAACTATCAGGGCTACTGGTCTAATAAACCAACCACTCTCCTTAAAGCTATGGAGAAAGCTAGAGACTTATAGCACACCTTGCCCAGGGCAAGAACATTGATGCAACAAGATACCTCTTCAGGGCCAAAGAAGAAAATCCTTGTTTATGATTTGAAGGAAGAATGTGTTGCAGGAAAAGCACATTGTGTTAAGACCTTCTCCAAGGAAGGGGAAGAGGCCAACGCTGTACCATCCATAGCAGACTTTGCTCCAAGAAGAGGAGATATTGCAGTGTTAAGAGGGGTCCCAAAATATCTGACCTTGAGGGTAAGAGGTACTATTATGGGGCAAAGAGTGTCTGTAATAATAGATAGTGGAGAAACTCATATTTTTATTGATACAAAGCTAGTACAAAGGAGAGGGATCCACATGGAGGAGTTTGAGGGATTCTTAGTCTTGGTCCCAGGAGTTATGACCCTAGAGTGTGCCAAGTATGTTCTGGCACTATCCATTACCATGGGGACCTACACCTTGACAATTCACTTCTTCGTAGTAGATATTCCAGACACCAATTTTATATTGGGAGTCCAGTGGTTGATCACTCTTGGGAGAGTTACCACTAATTGGAAAAATTTGGAGATGGAATGGACAGAAGAGAAGAGTGGTCAGTATCAGAAGATCAAGGGCATAAACACATACCCCCCTCAGGTTGTTTCAACACACAGGATGGAAGCAGATCTACGCAGAGGAGATGTAGAATGGGCAGTGGAGCTGCATATATTAGAAGTAGGGGTCAAGGATTCACCAGTGTATCCAGATGTTCAGTCTCTTTTGGATCTGCAGACTGAGCAAGATTGGAGGTATCCCACCAGGCAGCTGCACTCTCGACCAAGGGTTTTAACACACTATTGAGTTGGAACAAGGGATCTAAGCAGTAATCACCACTCCTTATAGGCACCCCAAGGCTTATAGGGATGAGATTGAGAGGGCCATCCAAGAGCTGCTAGCTCTAGGACACATCCAGCCTAGTACTAGTCCTTTTGCTTCTTCAGTGGTCTTGGTAAAGAAGAAGGATGGAACATTGAGGATGTGCATTGATTATAGAGCCTTGAACAAGAATACCATGAAGAACAAGTACCCTATACCCAGGATCGATGAACTCATGGATGAGTTGAGGGGATCTAAATACTTCTCCAAGATTGATTTGAGATCCGGGTATCATCAAATCAAGGCAAGGGAGCAAGATATCCCCAAGACAATGTTCAGATGTCACTATGGGAATTTTGAGTTTCTGGTGATGCCCTTTGGATTGACCAATTCCCTAGAAACTTTCCAATCTTGCATGAACCACATCTTCCGTGGTCATTTGAGAAAGTTTGTCTTGGTCTTATTTGATGATATTTTTATCTACAGCCGCACTTGGGAGGAGCACCTGCAGCATATTGAGACAGTTTTACATATCCTCAAGGAGCAGAAATTCTATGCCAAGCTCTCCAAATGTGAATTTGGCCTCACAGAGATGTTGTATTTGGGACACATCATAGGATTGGATGGAGTGAGGGTACATGAGGAAAAGATCCAGGCTATCAAAGATTTTCCTGAGCCCAGAAATGTCACAGAACTCTGGGGGTTTGTGGGCATATGCACTTATTACCGGAAGTTTGTGAAAGGGTTTTCACAGCTAGCAGCACCACTCACAGACTTGAAAAAGAAGGGAGCTTTCCATTGGACACCTACAGTGCAGAGGTATTTTGATAAGCTCAAAGAGGTAATGAGTAGTTGTCCTGTTTTGGTTTTACCTGATTTTTCTCAACCTTTTGTTCTAGAATGTGATGCATCAGGTGAAGGGCTTAGAGCAGTCTTGATGCAAGGAGGGAACCTATAGCCTTTGAGAGCAGGAAGCTACTTCCTCATGAAAGGTTATACCCCATCTATGATAAATAAATTTTGGCTATCATGCATGCATTAGCCAAATTCTAGCAATACTTGGTGCAGGATAAGTTCTAGGTGAAGACTGACCATAACAGTCTTAGGTTCTTCCTTGAATAGAAGAAACTCCAAGAGAGACAACAGAAGTGGGTGAGCAAAGGCCAAGAATATGAATTTGACATAGAGTATGTCAAGGGGAAGAGAAATGTGGTAGCTGATGCTCTATTCAGGAGGCCTACAATGTTGTCTTTGAGGGGCATGGACGCAGATTGGAAGGCTCAACTTTTAGTTGAGTACTCCAAAGATGACTTTGCATGTGAGATACTTTATGGGGTGGTATCGAATGAGAGGTATAGGGTGATGGATGAGATCATCTATTACGGGGACCAGATCTTCTTGGCTAAGAATTCCAAGCTCAAGGAGAAGATCTTACTAGCATCACATGATTCCCCACTTGCAGGGCATCAAGGTTTCACAAAGACTTATAGGGCCATAAGAGAGTATTCTCATGGAAGGGTCTCAAAGAGGATGTGCTCCAACATGTCAAAGGGTGCACAATTTGTCAGCAGAACAAGGGATAACACACCCACCCTGCTAGGTTTTTGCGGCCACTACCTATTCCGGATGGGAAGTGGGAAAGCATCTCTATGGACTTCATCACCGGCCTGCCGACAGTACAGGGTAAGTATTGTATCTTTGTAGTTGTTGATAAACTAAAAAATTACTCTCATTTCTTTTCCATTTCTGCACATTATACTACTTCACAGGTAGCTGAGGTCTTCTTCAGAGATGTATTTAGACTCCATGGTCTCCCAAGGACCATAGTGAGTGATTGGGACAACCGCTTCATGGGTGGCTTTTGGCAAGAACTTTTCCGGTTAGTGGGGACTGATTTGACTCCAAGCACTAGCTATCACCCACAAACCGATGGACAGACCGAGATAGTGAACAAGTGGCTGGAAGGCTACTTGAGGAACTATGTAGCAGGGAAGCAGAGGGCTTGGGTGCGTTGGCTCCACTGGGAGAGTATTCTTACAACACTACTCACCATATGTCTATTGGAATGACTCCATTCCGGGCCTTATATGGGTATGAGGCACTCGCATTTACTGATGTTATGCTTGGGGCAAGTAAGGATCCAAGAGAAAAGGAATGGATTCAGGAGAATCAGGACATACTCAGAGCACTCAAAGACAACATTACTACTGCCTAGAACCAGCAGAAGATATATGCAGACCGTGGTCGGATAGAGAGACAGTTTGAGGTGGGAGATCTAGTCTATCTGCATCTTCAGCCTTATAAACAGTCCACACTCAAGGAGAAGGGAGTTGAGAAGCTCAAACCACGTTTCTATGGGCCATACAAGGTGATCAAGTGTGTCGGTAAGGTAGCATATGAGCTGGAGCTTCCTAAGGGAAGAAATATCCACAATATCTTCCATGTCTCTTGCCTCAAAAAGGCCATTGGGAGGAATGTAGTTGATAGTCATCAGTATTTTGACCTATTATTGATGACTAGTTTCCCTAGCTGAGTTTTCTAGAAGCTGATCTCAAAACTGTCAATTTTTCATCTAGAAAACACCCCAAAAAAAAATTTGTCCTCCTACCCCTTCCTGTCAATCTGTGATAAGAACAATCTCCAGTTTTCAAGTCCTATCTTGTTTCAGCAAAATATCCCTGTCTAGAGTTATTTTAGCTTGGCTTATCTGCTGTAATTTACCCCTGTTTCTCATGCCATTCACTATCCAAAGGTTGACAAAGTGTCTGCAACTCTATCCCTGGTCATCCTATCATTTGGAAATCTGATCATGCCTAAGAAGACACTCAGAATCTGTCAAAATTGTCCCTAAGTTAGATAGTGGTGTTTAGGGAGTTTTTTCCTTGGCTAAGATATCCTAGGCCAAAAAGCCTTTGTTTAGTACTAGTCAACCATGAATTAGTTCCTTTTCTGCAAAACAAGTCTTGATCCATCCATAGGTCGCGCACCACTAAGAGGTCACTCTGTATCATTTCAGAAAAAGTTCACAAAGATCCAGATCAGGAAAATATGAGGATGTTTGCTATCTGAAGAAATATACTTAGATCGAGAAAAATCTCCATGAAACACAAAAGGAGCTCTCCAAGGTTCCAAAGCATCTATTTTTACATCTCTGCAAGGGTGTAATTAAATGATGATCAGTATACAAAGGAGGGAAAAAAGGGCAAGTTCTAGCAGGTTCCCCTTGTTGAAAATATTTGCCATCAATGATTAGATGAAGAGATGTAAAATGGAGAGTAGCAGGTATAAATGTTATAAATCCAAAAACTTCCTGAAGAACAGAGATCAATCATCAAGACAAAATGGATAACAAGGACTGAGTAATGCTAATCAGCAGTGCTGCATAAACTTTCCAAAGGGTATCATCATGTAGGGCATAAGAAGACAGCTACTTCTTATGTTACCTTGAGCCTAGGATGTGAACATTAGTCAAAAGCAATTTCAAGGTACCCCTGAAAACACAGACAAAGGAAGGTTAGTCAATGATTTTTGGCAGTAAGCATTCTCCATATACAAATCACTTTGTTTCTGATCTAGTGTTCTCGGTGATATTTTACAAAAAGAATATACATCTCAGACAATGCCTCATAAAGCAAAGAGGATTTTAGGTTCAAGTGATTTTACCAATGACAAATGTCAAAATTCACTTTGTTTCCTCTTGGTATTCTTCAAGCAGAGACATATACTACAGAGAAGTGACACAGTGTTGAAATAGATAAGATTTCATGTGTATAATGATAACCTCCTTCAATGAAAAGCAGATGGTTAGAAACAGTGATGATAACCTCCTTCAATGAAAAGCAGATGGTTAGAAACAGTGATGATAACCTCCTTCATAAAAATCAGAGGGTTAAGAAGACATTTTGTGGCCTCCTTCACAAACAAGCAGAGGGCCAACATGTTCTTAAGTAACTTCAGAGATTGTTTTGTGCCACCTCCTCCAAAGATGAACAGTGGATGCATTATCAGGGTTTCAAAATTGTGTTTGATAAAGGTCCCTGTTTAAAAAACGAGTTGAGAAATAATGATGAAACAAAAGAGAGATGGTAATTTAAAGGCCTCTTTCACATGAAAAACAAAACAGTGGCATAATGGTGCTAAAGGCCTCTGTTCTTATGTTTAGAAAAGCCTTCCTTCAAAGGATAAATCATAAGTTATAGTTTTTAACTAAAGAGCAGCCACATCTAAATGGCCAAGAAGGTAGAGCTAGCTTGGTTTTACAGTGATTTCTACAACTGAATACAAAGAGACAGTGTGAATGAGAAAGGGCATAACACAGTGTTCCAAGTTTCAAGACAGCCTTCGAGGAGATAAAACACATCACGGTCTTGGAGAAAACCTTCAATGTGAATAAGAACAAACATTGTTGTTTTTATATGGTTTTAAGAAGTTGCATTAGTGGTTTTTAAAGGTCACCTCCTTGATGAACAGAAGTAGGTCAAATCTTGGTTTAAAAGGACCTCCTTACTTCAAAAAAACAATGGATACATGGTGTTTTCAAAAGCTGTAGTGAGAATGTTTTTATTAGACCTTTTCAGATAATGTGCTAGGTCACAGTTTTGGAGAAGACCATTGCAATTTATCCAAGTGCCTTTCCCAATGGATAGACAAAGAGAACTTTCATAATCAAACCATGTTTCTTGTCTATAATTTCAAAGATACACAGTGATAAGAGAGACATATATCACAGGCAAAGTCTTAATGAAGAACAAAGGGACTGTTTGAAAGGAGATGATTCAAAATGACAAGTGGAAAAAACACAGCTACTCCTTAAAATGATCTATTCAAAGAGCAGAATTTTAAAGCACTTTAATATAAACTCCTTCGAAGAGGGCAGTTGGTTTGGCAAACTTCAACAATGGTCTCCTTCACAAAAGGGCAGAAGGTCAGCTCTCCAAATGTTTGCACCATGAAACAGCTCATTCAAAAGGTTAAAGGTGTGATAAAGCCATACTTCACTTTCAATCAAAAGGTGCCTCCATCAAATGATAAAAGACAGAGTTTTAAAGGACACAGGCAAGTTCACGAAAGAAGGAATGTTGTTTAAACGCATTTAAGCTTGAATCCATGCGCTGCACGCCTGTACAGTAGCGCGGCGCGCCTGTAACTGCCCATGGAAAGACTTTTCATAGAGGCGCGGCATGCCTGTAATGTTGCGCGGCACACCTATGCCATCGTTCAACAGGTGCCCAGCGACCAACTTTGAACGCAGTCCTTTTTCCCGTTCAGGCAGCAATGAACCCTAAACGTGTCTCTCTGTTCAGGATCCAACCATCTTTGAACGCAGGTTGACTCTTCCGTTCAACCTTGCCCAGGCTGACAGCAACCAAGTCTGAACGTGCTCCTTTGTTCAGGCTCCAACCATCTCTGAACGCATCTTTCCGTTCAGGCAGCAACCAAGTCTGAACGCGCTCCTCTGTTCAGGCTCCAACCACCTCTGAATGGCCCAACATCCAGTCACTCCTGAATGGCCCAATGCCACTGTCTGAACGCCAACGCCCGTGTGTTAATTGCCTCTATCCAATCCATCAAGGCATGTAATTATCCCCTATCACTTGCCTTATACTCTGATCATTGCCATCCTTCACATTTAGCCCTTAAATTTGCCTTTTTCATCCTCTGCGCGCCCATTTTCAACACCGCCCGAGCTCCCTGGCCACTATCAACACAGGTCATCAAAAGAACTTCCAAAGTGCCAAAACAGTTTTCACACAATGGATTCATCTCCAACAACAGCAGGGATAATTTTCAAAAAAGTATTTATGTCTCTTGGCCTAGTTTTGATTTGAGGAAAGGTTTGAAGATCACAGTTCTAAAGGAGAAAAGTAGTAATTTTAAGAGGTACTAGAGGTATGTTTGTTGCAAAGATTTTTTTATCAAACAAAGGAGAAACATTTTGTGCTAAAAGAATTGATCTTCATCAAAGAAATTGCTTGCCAACCCAGGAAAGAAAGATAATGATTTCTCAAAAGGTGAAAACATAATCATTTTCAAAGAGAAGCCTGTTTGTCTAATAACCACAGAGAGATAGTGATAAAAGATAAGGGCTTATTGACAGTCTAAAGGAGGTCTTCTTGCTTTGAATAGCAAAGGATAAAAATAGTGATTGAAGGGAAAGAGTTTTTGTGTCAAAAACAAAGGGGGACTTGTCTCAAAATACCAAAAATAGATCTCATTAAAAGCCCTTTGCTCACAACAAAGTTCATAAGAAGGGAGCTTATTTTCACTTAACAAAAACTTGTTTGACAACTAAGGACAAACTTAGTCTTACAAAGAGAATAAAGTTTTTTTGGTTGAGGACCTATTTCAATGATCATTTGAACAATTTGTCTTGGTGAGTCAGTAAAGGGTATCAGAAGCAAAAATGCCTCCAAGGAAGGGCAAAGTGATAAAAAGCAAACTAGTAATGATGAGAAACAAAGTAAAGAGTCTAAACATGGCAGTGAGGAGGAAGAACATAATGGTAGCCAACACAGCAGTAAGCATAGCAATCATAAAAAGGAACAAATTGGCAGCCAGTATAGTGATAGTGAGGAACATGATAGTTCTCAAAGAGGTACTAATGATGAGAAGCATGACAGCCCTCAAGCAAGCAATAATGATGGCAAACAAACACAAAACAGTGAGCATTCCGAAGGGAGAAGCATGAAATAAAAAGAGCAAAGCAGCCCAAAGAAAGACATTGGAAACATAGAGCATAAATAATATTCTCCAAAGCATGTGCTAGCTTCCTCTCCTAGGCAAGGGGCCATGACTTCTTCGCCAAAGCTAAAATGTCGAACCACAAGGAAGAAAACCAAGAAAAACTCAAAACTACCCAAAGAGGGCGCCCGGTAGAAAAAATGGAGAAAGGAACATCAAGTCTTGAAATCTTGGCCTTATCTTCCTTACACACTTTTAAGAACCCATGAGGAGCTTTCTCGCCAAAATTGAGCAAATTTTGACAAGATTTTTCTTTTTGTGTTTTTTGACCATAATTGCACATTTTTCAAGGCGCTGCCATGGATGCTAGGAACATCCTCAGCTCATGAAACTCATTTGGTTGGATGGAATAAATTCAGGGGCAGCTACTCACAATTTTTCAAATCCAAAGAAGGTGTTTTGGTCCCCCAAAGAGGCGAAAAACAATGATTTTTTGACTTTCTACCTCACATATCAGCAAGGGCTAATTTTTGGTTTTTTCCACTCAGTTCAGTTTTTGACATAATTCTAGGGATCAGTTTGAGAAAAATCAAATAGTTCCAAAAACTAGACATCCAGGGATTTCCAACGAGCCATCACGGGCCTCGTTTTGACATCGGGAGCTCCTTCAAAAGTTGTCTACAAGACAAGGAATTTTCTGTTGCTACATTCCTGTAGCATTTTGGCAAAAAGGGCAGTTTTTTGAAGTGGCTTTTCCAAATGTGCGTTTAGCCTTTTTTGGCCATTGTCAGTTAGGAAAAGTCAATTTTATTTCCTTTTTTAGCATTTTAAGATATTTTTAAAGATATTTTGTGCCTTGGGCTTTGCAAAGCCTCAAGGACAAAATCAGATATTTGTAATAGGTCAATGGCCTTCTAGATGCTCTTGGATAGGTTATTTCTCTTTAGCCTATATATTCCAAGATATTTCATTGTATGAAGAGGCTAAACTTGATGTTATAGAGAAATACATGGTTATACAAGCTTGGAAGAAATACTTTGTCTCATGCAATGGATAAATTCTTGTGTGTTTTGGATGGTGGAAGAGGACTGTTGTAGGATTCCTTGACTTGGTAAAATGGTATAGTGTTCCTTCTCTGTTATGTTTCCCTAGTTATCACACATATTTTCATGTTTCTTTCTTGTTGTAGGACAGTAAAGAATAGATTTGAGACATGCCCATGGAAGCACCTCAAGTTTCCTGATTCATTATAGCTTCTATGTTTTTCTTCTTTCTTAGTTATGTCAAATGAATTCTTAAATGCTCTTTGATACCCTAAGAACTTGTTCTCAATTTTATTAATGGTTATTATGTATGATAAATAGTATGATTCACGGTAAGCCCTGTTTACTCCTAGCTAACCAAAAACCCATTACTAAAACCTTTCTCTAAATGTTTGATTGTCCTAGCTGAACCAAAGAGGTCTTGTTTCAATCTTGCCATTTGCCTATGCTCTGCAATCTTAGTTCAAAGTTCCCGATAGCTCAAAATATGATGTCTAGGAGTTCCCTCTTCGTAGATTGAGTTATTTTTTTGTCTTGCCTGTTTTCCCCAAATTCTGAAGGTGATTTTCCCAAAGTTAGAGGGTCATATACTTCTATGTATCGTCTGAATGTTTATGTTATGCATCTATCAATTTGAAGTTTCATTTATCGTGATTAATGGTTAGCCCTACCACATGGATGTCTGTTGTAAAAATATTTATGTTTAAAACTCTTTGTCGTTCACAAAACCTAGTGTCCATCCCATTTCACTCCACCTAAGAATCCATTTTTACCTCGACCAAATCGGCCCTTCAATATACCTTGTCCACCATTTGAAGCTCTCTCGACCTTTTCGACCCCATAGCCCAGTTGATCTAACAATATTTTATCTATTTAGTCTTTGATAAGTTCCTCCCTCAAAAACCTAAAGCAAACCAAAACATACTTAACAACTAGCCTAAAATCAGACACATAGAAAGCAAACAAGTTTACATCCTTTGCACAAATAGAGAGAGCCCTCTCTGAGTCCATGAAGGCTAGGTCCTTAGGCTCCAAAGTTGGTTTGATGTTACCTTGTCACTTGGCTTGCCAATCTACCAAATCACGGGACCATAATAGTAGTTTCCAACATGGATCTCCCCCCCATTGATGATGAGGGCCACCTAATTTTGCAGCCAGAAGCAATCTTAGACACAAGGGAGAGGTAGCTAAGAAACAGAGTCATCAAGGAATATCTGATTCGATGGAGGAATCTACCAGATGTGGATGCCACTTGGGAGGGAGAGAATATCTTGCAGCATCCGTATTTACTGTTGCTTGTGGGCAAGCAGCTTTTGAGCAGGGAGGACTGTAATATTCCCAATTAGCCACTGCTAGTTGGAATATTATAATTGCTCCATTTTTGTAGTAGAAGAGTAAAAGGACAATAAAACAAATCCCAGTGTGCAAAGGGATCAGATTAGGAGGGAAAATAAAGCCACCTTGGTGTGAAAGAGGGACAATGCAAGTGAACTAGATCCATTTGACCAAGTCAACAACGCTGCTACAAGAGGAGGGAAACCAACAAGGACAACGCAGTTTTGAAAGAGGAATCTTTTCTAGGAAGTCACCTCAACAATGAGTGGGGTCCGGGGTGAGCAGGCTCACCAAGGATAAGAAGAAGGAGATAGCAGTAAGGAAGACATTAAATATTCATCTATGTTTGGTATTTTTGACTACTTGCAAGCTTCAGCTGTTTAGCTGGAGTTGCAGCACTGTTTAGTGCAAAGGATTCTCATGCGGGAATTCTATCTTCACCTTTGGTTCAACTTGTTTAAGAGATCAAAATGGAAGGTCCTGAGCTAATTTTCCATCATCTAAATTGATTTCATTCAGTCATAAACATCTACAGTGTAGTCACTTCCATTAACTGCGTCTTTTCTGCAGGAGCAGCAGTAGCAGGGTTAAACCCCTTGATTTTGTGCTTGTATTGTAGGAGGAGGTGTCTATTTCTCTCCGAAAAGTATATTAAGGAGGGCCTTTGGTCATTTTCTATATTTATCAGCTATTTTCTATTAAATTTAGTCATTTAAAATACATATTTGCAGTAGACTGCATTATTTTCTACAGTACTGCCTTTTATACATGTGTAATGCTGGAAACCCTTGCCGGGTGCCTTATTTCTTGTGTAAAAGAGGTTAAACCTCCATTTCTTTGATATATTATTAATATAATCTCCATATCAGTCTTATTTCACCATTTTATATAGAAACCCTAATGGGAATTATTCTATTACAGTCTTCAGAAATTTTGTAGTTGAAAGTCATGGGATTAGGGTGTTTTTGAGCCATCTTGAGCTGGGGAGATCTGTTTAATGTAGCTAGAATGATTTTTTTCTGATGCCCTTTGGTATGTAAAAAATATAAAACATATATAAGAGGATCAAAGTCCTGTTTTATGATTTTATAGCGTAATTTCCTGAATACAGCATTTTCACTGTCCAGAGTGCAGCAAACCCTAAAAAGGAATATTACAGGTTTCCTCATAAGGAGTTTGTACTTTAAGATGATGACTTTCTTGTTCAGAGATTTTTTCTTTTTCTTTAGTTTCTTATTGTTTTTATACCATAGCCCCAAATGTAAGATGGTTTAATCACTGATGACCTTCTCCAAGTGATTATGTTCTTTCAGGGTTTCATTTTCTTGTTTAGTGTGCCTGTTCAGTATCTCCAGCTCATAAATTTATTGCTTGAGGGTGTTTACCAAAGGTTCTTGTAGACTAATAGGTTGCTCTTCCACACTTGTATTTGATTCTGCGTGTATTTTATCCAATGACTCAATATAGTCATATATATGTTGCTGTGCTGGGTCAATTTCTAGGGATTTCTTGCTTGGACTGTGTGCAGGAGAGACAGTAATGGGTTATGGCACTTGGGGCTCTTCATCTAAATTGACAAATTCTGCCTCCTGTGATGGTGTCTTCTTCAAGGGTTTACGAATTCTATAGATTCTCCTTGGTTGTGGAGGGATTAAGTCTTCTAAACTTGTAACTTTGCTATTTTTCTCTACATTGCCTCTCTTTTTTACTCCACTATGTTTCCTATTTTTCATTAACTCTGCAATGGTGAGTTCTTCTTCTTCTTCTTCTTCTTGTGGTAGAGGTGAATATTTCTTTTCAATGCATGTATCAACATTTCTCCTTATACTTTTTCTAGTTTTGTCATCCTTAGGTTGTTATGGTTCATCTTGAAAGTGATTTCTGATTAGAAAACTTTCCCAGGAGTCTCCTACACTTTTTAGATGGAATTCAAGAAGTATCTTTATCAATCCAAGATGGTGCATGGTATTGTCTATGAATTGGACTCTTTTCTGACCTTTTATTTAGACTATTCAACACGAAGTATGGGAGATATATTTCTCCATCGTCCAAAATTTTCATTAACAATTGGGCATAATAAACAAAAATACAGCCAAATATGCCCTCGAAAGTATCTAACTTTTGTAAAATTAAAAGAATATTTCTCCATTTTCTTTTGAGTGCTAAACTGGGAATTCCTTTCTTGTAAACAGTAGTGTCCATACCAAGATTCTTTAGAAAAAATTTCCATTCTTCGTTGTGAATTTCCTTGTTTTTGAACCATCTCTCACTAGTCTTCGGAAGTTCTGTAGCTTCAGCTATAAAGGTTTTCGTCACTGAGAATTTTATATCTCCAATTTCGACCTCTGCCCCATCGAAATATCTTGCAAAAGACTTGGTGACTTACTTATGAAACCCGTCAAACTTTTCTATAAACCGGAGCCATTGCACCTTTTGCAGCATTTCCTTTACCTAAGGATAACCCTCCATGAATTTTGCTCCCACGAGTTCATTTCTCACTATCATACCCATGTCTCTATCGTGAGGAGTTTCACCTTCAGAATTGTTCTTCTTTGATTGAGTGAATTGAGGTTACGGATCTGGTTAAGGATGTCGAGGGTTTGTAGAGAAGTACAGGTGAAATAGATATTCACGAGGTTTTAGGAACGTAGATGAGTGGGTTATGAAAGTAATAACTGACCGTTAATCATTAATGGGAAAATCGATATGGATTATTTTGAGATATGATACGGATTTTGTGGTCGTATTATGAAATTGTGATGTGAATTGGAATACAATCAATTCTAATGATGACATATTCAGGTGGCATATGATCATCTAATTATATGTACTAATGTTTATGGTCTTATTATTTAAACAATTTTTTGTAACATACCTTGGAACTAACCTTTGTTGCTCTTTTTCTTTGTGTTGATTCTTCAGGTATCCTTTCAACATGATCTTCAATGGAGTCGTTAATTGCTTTTGTTCAGTATGTTTGCTTCAGTAGGTTGTCAGAGCCGCAGAATGTGATGACAACTGCATAATCTCCTGAGAGTTGCAGAATTGTAGCAATTATGTAGCTACTTCTTTTATTGCTTCAGAGAAATAAAGGGAACAAAGAATTTGGGATTTTTTAGAATGGGAGAAAATACAATATGTCATAACTTCTCATTTTCATCTTGTATTTTCTGTATAAGGATTCAAATCATTGATTGGTTTTCAAACTTATACAATTATATTTTTTTTCTCTTTTTTCTTTTTTAGATATGAAAATAAAAAGAAGACTAAGTTTTGGAAGAAGAAGGAGACTTCTTCACCAAATTCATATCAGTATTGTCTTGAAAATTTTTGAAAAATTCCTCCTTTTTAATTGGCTTATGATAGACTTTTAATCGATGTCCATTCACAAGAAGTGGTACCTTTTCTTTGTCAATTTTCCTTATCCTGACTCCTCCATTGTCAAAGAATTTTTTGATCTCATAAGGCCCAAGCCAATGATTCTAAAATTTTCCTTGGAAGTCTTTGAAATTTGAATCGAACAAAAGTGTCCAATCTCTTGCTTCAAACTTTATTTCTTTTATGTACTTATCATGCCATCTAGATCTTTATTGTTTGATTAGACTAGTTCTTTGAACTACATCTTGCCTGATCTCATCAAGCTCATTAAGTTTCTCCATTCTGTGCTTTTGGGCTTCTCATAAATTAAGTCCTAATCTGACTGCTATATTGAAGGTTTTGATTTGAAATTCTATAGGAAATGGGACTTGATTCCCATAAACATGTTCATAGGGAGTGTGTCATATTGTATTCCTCCATGTAGTCTGGTAGGCCCATAAGGCTTCAATAAGCCTATCTGCCAAATCCTTCCTATGTATATGTAGAGTCTTTGTGAGGATTTCCTCGATCAATTTATTGGTTGACTCCACTTGACCATTTTCTTGTGGATGATATGGAGTGGAATTTCTATGTTTAACCTTGTATCCATCCACAATATTTTGCACCACCTTAGATGTAAATTGTGATCCCTGATCTGTCACAATTTCCCTTGGGACACCAAAACGAGTGAAAATATCCTCAAAGAGAAATGAAACTACAATATTTTCATTAGCAAGAGAAAGTGCTTTAGCCTCTACCCATTTAGTGACATAGTTAGTGCAAACTAGAATGTACCTCTATTGTCTTGATGGTGGATTGATTGATCCAACAAAATCTAGGGCCCATTTTTCAAATGGTTCGATGAGTACCTGAGGTTGTAAAGGAATTTCATTTGTAGGAACAGATTTCCCCATTCTTTGACAGTTGTCACACCTTTTGACATACTCTTTGGCATCTTTGAAGATGGATGGCCAATAATATCCTAAATGAAGGATTTTATAGGCAGTCCCCTTATCAGCAAAGTGTCCACCAAAAGGTTTATCGTGGCATGCCTTCAGAATTTCAGGCATGTCATCTTCTCAAACACACCTTCTGATGATGAGATCTGGACCTGTTTTATACAATTTATCAATAACCCATGAGTATAATGCACTTGTTTGAATAATTATTATTTTCTCTCTAGGAAACAAGTATGCTGGTAATTTTCCTGTAGCTAAATAGTTAGCAATATATTCAAACCATGGAGATTAGTAGATATGGCAAAGAGATATTCATCGGGAAAATTATCCTCTACTGGAGTAAGATTATTTTTGTTTTGAATTCTGGAAAAGAAATCAGCAACTGTGTTTTTTTTTCCAAGGCGGTCTAGAATGGTGATGCTAAATTCTTGCAAGAGTAATAACCATCTTGTGATTCTTCTATTAGTGATAGATTTATTCATTAAGTACCTAATTGCATAATGGTTTGTGTGAATAAAGGTTTCATAGATGGTGATATAGTGCCTAAATTTGTTAATAGCATGGACAACAACTAGAAATTATTTTTCAGTTACAGTGTAATTTAACTCAGCAGGAGTCAAATTTTTACTTGTGTAATAGATGGCATAGGGGATCCAATATTTTTGTCCCAATACAGCTCCCAGAGTTGTATCTAAAGCATCTGTTGAAATTTGAAAAGGTATTTTCCAATTTGGACCTCTTAAGATGGGTGCTTTAGAAATGTTTGCTTTTAAAGTTTCAAATGCCAATTGGCAATCAGGATTCCAACTAAATTCACAATCTTTGGTAAGCAGTTTGAAGAGTGGAGATGCTATTTTGGTGAAGTTTTCTATAAATCTTCTATAGTATCCTATAAATCCTAGAAAACTTCTAACATCCTTTTGACAACTTGGATTTGATAATTTGGATATGACTTCAACTTTAGATGAGTCTACTTTAATTCCATCCCCTGAAATGTGATGTCCTAAAACAATTCCTTCAGTAAACATCATAAAGTGTTTTTCATGACTTAATGAAATATTTTCTTCTTTGCATATTTTAAGTACATTTTCCAAGTTTTCAAGAGCCTCTTCAAATGAATTTCCATAAACTGTAAAATCGTCCATATATACTTCCACACAATCATGTATTATATCAGAGAAAATTCCTAATATTGCCCTCTAGAATGTTGCAGGTGCACTGCACAATCCAAAAGGAAGTACTCGGTAAGCACAAGTTCCCCATGGACAGGTGAATGTGGTTTTGTCTTGGTCTTCATGTGCTACTAGAATTTGATTGTAACCACTAAAACCATCCAAAAATGAGAAATACTTCTTTCCTGCTAATGTATCCAATACTTGATCTATGAAAGGCAATGGGAAATGATATTTTAGAGTAGCCTTATTCAACTCTCGATAATCAATGCATACCCTCCATTTACCATTCTTTTTAGGTACAATCACCAAGGGAGAAACCCACTGACTGTCTGAAATTGGATAGAAGAAGTTTGCATTAAGCAATTCTTGCAATTCTTCTTTCACAAATTCCCTAATATTTGGGTTCATCCTTCTTTTAGGTTGTCTGATAGGCCTAGATTTTTCCTAAATGTATATATGATGTATACAAGTCTCAGGACTAATTCCTTTCATGTTAGTGTACTCCCATGCATATGCAGAAGAATGTTTTTGTAATGTTTTGATTAACTCTTAGTGTTGGAATTTCTCCAAGTTTTTATTTATGTTTAAAGATTTACCTGGAAATATTTCAACTATAGAGTTACCAAATTCTTCCATAGAATATAAATAAATATGTCTAGATGAAAAGTATTCAATATTGCATTGTTCTTGAAAACTATAATCATCTTCACATTGTGAGGATGTTTCAAAGTTTTCTATCGAATTTAAGATTTGAATTTCCTCACTAATATGAGAAATAGTAAAGAGAGGTTGTATCTCATTGTCATCATCCATCCATTCTTCAACTCCTATTTCTGTGATTTTTTTTTTTCTGGACGATATAGAGTGAATTTCTTTGTTGGGTTGCCATCAGAAATAAACATATCACCGGATCTAAAACTAATGAAGGCATCATCTGTAGCTAACCAAGGTATTCCTAAAATTAATGGATGTCCCACTAGGTTGTTCTTGGGAGTTAGGATCATGAAGTCGAATGGATATTCCCAAGAGTCTAAGGACACATATGTGTATTCTAATACACCATCTGGCTTGATTAGTGATATGTCTACTAATTGCAGTAATGTTGGTCTATACTGAAGGTTTGGAAGCCTAATTTGTTCCATACTCTGTTTTCTCATGATGTTGATAGCTGCTCCTAATTCAGTTAATATATTTGGAATCTCAATGCCATTGATATGTGTTTTTACAACTAGACTTCCTGGGTCCAAATATTTTTGTATGGCTATTTTTCCCATCATAATGTCAGCAATTTTTCCTACTAACTGAATCTTTTTCATTTCTTTTGTTTTTCTTCCTGATGTTTTCATGCTCAACTCTCTTATTGTTTTGGCTAGAATAGGAATCTTGTTATGGCCTGTAACAAAGGAATTTTGATACAGACATTTTTCAATTCATCTAGAAAATCATAGTTAGGCAACAAAATTTGTTTTTCTATCCCTCTATCGATTTGTAATCTTTTAGGAAAAGGAGGGTTAGAAACAGATACTAAAGGTTGCTCTATTATAGGGGTTAAGTTTATTGGATCTTTTTGGTTTTCATTTTTAGAATTTTGGTTCTGCTAAAGAGATGTCCCTTCTTTAGAACTTTTATTTTGCTGTAGAAAAATTTCTTCATCAAAATCTTATTTTTCTTGAATAACAACAGAAGGTTTTTCCCTTTCTAATATTCTACCAGATCTAAGTTGAACATTGTTAAGAGCTATTGGAGTAATCATGTGAATTGGAAGTTATGTCCTTCTAATTTATAAGCATTTTGAGCATTTTTGTTATTTGGGTTTGGTAATGGCTGAGCAGGTAGTTTATTTGTTCTTTGTGGATATGGTAATGATAGTTGTGGATTTCAATTTCGGATTTGGGGTGGTTGATTTTGTTGTGGAAAATTTTGGGGAGGATAGTTTGGATAGGGTTGTGGATACTAGTTATACTGAGAGTTTCTTCCATACGGATTTTTCATCCCTTGTGTCCAAGATTAAGGCTGGGACCAAGGTTGTTGCCATGATGAATTCCAATTGTTTGGTGGGGGCTGATTATACATTTGGTTATTAAAACCTTGAGTTTGTGGCCCCTACCATGGTCTTCTAGAGACAAAACAAAGAGGATCTACTAGATATGGAGTTACTTCTTCTTCTTGAAAGACAACCTTAAGACCTGGTATAGAGGGACTTTTTTTGTTTCATGATTTTCTACACAAATAACACAGGTCTCTATGACTTTTACATCAAAAGGACACTCTCTTAAAGCATTTTTCTTTTTGCATTTAGGACATAAAATAGTTAAGGCATCAGTTTCAGCTTTCTATTTGTTTTGTAATTTCAGGGGAGTCTATTTGTTCTCTGAGACTCCCTAAGATATATGTTTTAAATTCATCAAGCATATTTCCAATTTCTTCCCTACTTATTGTTCCAGTTGCAAATTTATTTACTCTAGAGAGAATAGGATCTCTTGTATTTTTCCCAGCTTTTTATTTTCCTCTTAAGAGATGAATGCACAATTCAGCAATTTCAGATAATGGTAATTGAGAGATATCTCCTTTTCCTATCAGTTTAAGGATATCTATCCATTCATCTCTAATGTCTTTCAATAAGAGATATTTTAAAGTATCTTGATCTAGATGTTCCATATTAGCTCTCTTGATATTATAATTGAATCTCTCAATTAAATCTTCTAAGTTTTCATCCCCTCTCTGCATCATTTTAAATACTTCATCCTTCCTATTAATAGGTGTGCAATAATCCAGATATCTTTGAAAAAATGCACTTTTCATCTCATCCCATGTCCTAATAGATTGTGTTATCAGATCCATGAACCATTTTAGAGTTTTACCCTTGAGTGTTGCAGGGAATAGCTTCAATTTTTTAGAGTCTTGTAAGTATTCATAAGATCTACATAAGACTTTAAATTCAAATAAAAATGTTTTAGGATCCTCAATCCTTAATCCATGGAAATTGGGAAGGACAGAAGGTGAGACATTTTTCATCGTATAATTTGTATCCTCATCAACTATAGGAAATCCAACAGAGTTAGGATCTCCTCTACCTCTACCTCTTCCTCCATCTCTTCCTCCACCTCTTCCTCCTCCTCTTAAGGCATTTCCATTCAGAACTTCTTCTGCCATTGTAGATTCCTCAGAGCTAATGTAAGGTTCTAATTGTAGAGTTATTTTTTCTTCCTCTGGTTATTCTATCAATGGGGTATTGAAGAAATTTTCTTCTTCTTCTTCTTCACTAGGGATTTCTAACTCTTGAGCTAGAATATGTTCTCGTGTAGAGGTGAAAAAGGTTATTCCTTCTGTTGGAGATCTAGGATCTTCTTCTTCTAAGACTACCTAAGTAGATGAAGTTGGAGAATCTTCTGGTTGGATTTCTGATCTTAAGACTTCAGGAATTCTATGCCTTGAGGTGAAAAATGGAATATGGGTTTGAGATGGTGATGTGGCACTACGTAGTCTTGGTGGGGTGAGTGGTGTTGTCGAAATCAAACTTCTACCTCTAGCTATGAATCTACCCCTAAAGTCTCTTTCTCTATGCATGTCATTTTTTTTTTAATGTAAAAAATAAGGCTTCCTAATTACACTTCCCCAGCAACGGTGCCAAAAGTTTTAGTCAATTTGATGTCTCAAATTGCTATCATGAATTATCGATCGAGGTTAGTAATTTGATGACCTATGGTGCACTATATACGCTTATATAACCTTGTTTTCTTACTTCGTTGTGTATGCTTATGTTGTTTTGGATATTTTGTGTCTTATGTATAAAATTGGTTTAAGAAATGAAATCTCTAAATGCTAGTGAATAATCAAATCTAAATGAATTTTAATGATGAAAACTAATTCTTAAAGAAGGAAGAAAAGGAAATTTTGTTTTTATTCTAATAAAATAAATTGAATTACAAACTATTTTTAATGGAATATGAAATATAAAAGAATGAAGAAAAGGAAATGTTCATTAACTAATCTAAATTGCATAAAAATAAATAAAACTTTGAATGATGTTAGTAGGCCGGAAAAACATATATGAAAAATATCTAACTAGTTTAAAACATAGCACTATTCTAAATCTAATTACATTCAAATGACGAGATGAAATAATTTCCTATCTTATCCATTGAAAGCTTTAGTTCTATCAAAACAGATCATTTGCTCTATTTTAAAAACACAATTCTAATTTAATTATGTCCTAACTTAATCTAATTCTATTCCATGGATTGAAAGCATAAATTCTATTACTAAGAATCTAAATGACAGTGTTGATTGAAATAAAATAAAAATAAAACAAGTACAAATCATGTTTAAAGGAAACTACAACTGTTGTATGACTGAATACCCAAATCTGATCCAATTAGAAAACGACAGAGCCACTTTCTTGAGATGAATTAGCGAGCACGAGATTACACAACTAATTGGAAACTAATCTAAGAAATCATTCATGAAACTAATCTATAAAAATAGTAAGCATATTAAACTATGAATTGATAGAAATCTAACTATGAAAATAATGTGATTTAACTATGAATTGACAAGAGTAGAAATAACGAATCAACAAGAAATTAAATGATAGAAATCAAACTACAAAAACAATCAAAAACCTTCTTTCCGTGTAGGGTCCCTCTGCAACAGAATGATTCGAAAATATAATAGATTACGCGCGCATCAAAGGATCTGGAACTGGTCTTCTTATTATCAAAACAGAGTTTCAAAAGCATACTCTGAATTATCAAAATTAGGATTGTTTTTTGGTTTCAAAAGACTGGTATTTATACAAGTTTCGACTTAAAAATTTGAGGAATTTTTGCCTATAGACAACAAATAGAACTGAAATTAGAATTCTAAATATAAACAAATTCTTTAATGGTCATCTCTCGATTTGCTACGTCAAAGCAAATCGAGAGTATTTCGTTCGCATATCACGTTCTTTGACCAACTTTGACAGTGAGCGTAGGCACATTTTCTCTTTGATTTTGAATAGGTGGATGGGATACAATCCATGTGTGGATCATTCCAGAGATACCCATATGACCCGCTTCCTTATTTTCTTCTCAAAACTTGTCAAACCATAACAGTAGTTGGAGAAACACCGATTAGCTGTAGAATTGCACACATTCTGTAGCTAGTTACATAAATTCATCTTTATAATAAGAAACAACATAATATGAAGTGGTGATCATTTAAATTCCTTCTTTGATGCATAATATGTCAATTATCATTGATTGGAGTCATGAGTTTGCGAAAAGGAAGGAAGAAATGATGAAAAAGGGTGTTAAAATAAGAATAGTTTTGAGGTTCAACATGTACCTCAACAAATCATCGCCCAGCCTCCTCCTACAAGGATGCAACAGATTGTTGCTGCAAGATATGCACCACTCGCCCTTCCTCAACCTTTGCACCCTCTTCCTCAAGGGGATTATTTGAAATATTTTCCCAAATACATGGGGGAGGGAGAAGAACTATCTACTGAAGAACATCTAGTTGCCTTCTATATTTATGCTGATAACTAAAACATTAAACATGAAGATGTCTGGTCAAGACTTTTTGTTCAAAGCTTAGATGGAGAAGATCGAAAATGGTTCGTAAATTTTCCACCAAATTCAATAGCAGGAATATATGCTTTGGAGGAAGTGTTTGTAAAACAATGGGGTGATCGGAATGATTACCTATATTATCTCACAGAGTTTGGGGCTTTGAAGAAGAAGACTGATGAGTCATTGGTAGACTTTACAAAGATATTAAATAAATTCTATCAAAAGATTCCTGTAGAGGTCAAACCCACTAAAACCACAGCCATCATAACCTTTGCCAATGCCCTAGACTCCAAGTTTGCACTATGGTTGAGATCTGAGAAGCCACAAACATTGGTGGGTATGCAGGAGGCTACTATTGGAGTGTAGTCCAATATTATGGCCTCAAACAAGATGAGACTTGAAGAAGCGAAGGGGGAAAAGGATAAAAGGAAAATTAAAGAGGAGAAACCATCTTCCTCCTCTAAAACTTTCACAGTTGAAGAAAATCTTGATCAGATTTCTAATTTGATTAAAGATCTTGCTTCCAAAATGAAAAAACTGGAGTTAGAAAATAGGCCTGCTACTAGGCCCATTCAAAATGAAGAAAACTAAAATCAGGCTCCTTTTAGGAGACCCTTTCAGCCACAAAAAATTATTCAATTCCCAAGGAGAAATCCCGATGATCAAAATTTTCAGCCTCCACTAAATAATTTTGTTGAAGAAAATCAACATGAGGAAGAAGAGGAAGATGAAGATATCAATCTTGTTGGGGAGACATCACAGTCAACTTGTTTTAATTTACAAGAATATGAATATCAATCTAGGATAAATCTATTTTCAGATGATTAGGAGGCTCATATTCATGTTCAAAATGAGAAAAAGCAGCCTGAAAATTAGATAAGAAATTATCCTTTGAGGTCAAAAGGGATTGTCCAACAGCCTCAACAAAAACAAGATGCTGAAAAAAATTTTGACAAACAAAAAGAAAAGGTTAATGATGTTCCTCCATCACCTAACCTTGCCCCAATCATCAAAACAACTGCAAAAAATAAATATTTGACTCCACTTAATTTTAGTTTCAAGTCAGAAATGAATAAAATCAATATTTTGGTCCCATTCCTAGAATTGTTGAAAAATCCATCCTACAGAGATTCATTCAAAAGTCTGTTACAACCACCTCTTTCTCCTGATTCTGTCAACCTTGAATATGAACATCCTACTATCTTTTTAGGCAGCCATGTCCAAGATCAAAATGATGATAATTCTCAACCTTTTCATCTTTCACTCAATATTCATAACAAATTGCTACACAACTGCTTATTATATTATGGGGCCTCTCACAATCTGATGCCTAAGAAAGTGATTGATGAATTAGCACTGGAAATCACTAAACAAAATCATGACCTATACACTTTTGACTCCAAAAGGGTCAAGTGTTTAGGAGTGATCAAAGACCTGGTAATTTCTCTTACCCAACTTCTTATGAAAATTCTAGTGATGGACATAGTGGTTGTTGATATACCATCAAGATTTGGAATTCTTATTTCTATATCTTTATCGAAAAATCTAGGAGGCACTCTTCAAATGGATATGACATACACCACTATCCCAGTCTTTGGAGGAGACTTTAGGATTTTTTATAGAGAAACACAGATGGCTTATATCACAAGTTATCGGAAAAATCCCTCAAATAATCCTATATATGCAGAGGATAAGGATTTAGGATCATCTATTTTACACTTTGATGCTGATGAAAGCAATTTTCAGCCTAAAATTAGTAGAAAGAAACAACTACTCATCTCAAAATAGCAGGATTCAAAAGTAGGATAGATCTGGAAATCATATTTTTATGGAGCCTAATCAAGAGAGGGATCAGGGGTTGGTATAGTTCTTATTTTTCCTACTCAGCAGGTAGAGATTTATCATATAAATTAAAATTTATCACTACTAATAATGATGTTGATTATGAAGCACTGATTCTGGGAATGAAGGCGACAAAATATTTGGGAGCAGAGCAGTTGAACGTTTTTGGTGATTCAGAGTTGGTGGTACAATAGGTAAAAGATAATTATCAAGTAAAAATTTCAAAATTGAAGAATTATAGAAATGAAGTCTAGGATTTGATTGAACATTATTTTTCAGTATTCAATTTGAATTTTGTTTCCAGAGAAGAAAATGAAATGGCATATTCATTGGCCATTGTTGCTAGTAATTTTAAGGTCCCTTCTTATATCAAAGCAACCTACAATATTTAGATTAAAAACAGACCTTCCATCCCTGACAATATCAAATTGGCAAGTGTTTGAAGATGATAAGGAAATTAAAAAAAAAATTAGAATGTCTATAGGAGTTTTCATACATTCAAATTGACAATGAACAAGACACGGCTGAAAGCCAGAACAACAAGTCATTCAAAAAGACTTTCGCTGGAAAAGACATTATTGATCTGAAAACAAACTTCATTCCTAAAGGCTTGGTTCCTTTAAAGAGGTTTTCTAATAATAATGATGTATTTTCAAAGCCTGATAGTAAAACGGATGGAGAAATTACAGTTGATTGCAGCATTGGTACTGAAAATCAGCCTAGATATGTTAAGAGTTTCTAAATTTCTTCCTCAAGAAACTAGAACTAAATATGTCAAGTTGTTGAAGAAGTATGCAGACGTTTTTGCTTGGTATTAGATTGATTTGAAGACATATGACAGAAGCGTAATGGAGCATAAAATCCCTCCTAAATTAGAAGAAAAACACGTGGCACAGAAGATAAGGCATATCAATCCTATCTTGCTCCCTATTATTGTAAAAGAAATAAGAAAAATGTGGGAAGCCAAGATAATTTTGCCTTTAATATTTTCCAATTGGGTAGCTAATATAGTCCTGATTCGAAAGAAGAATGGTGGAATGATAATTTGTGTTGATCTTCGTAATTTGAACTCGTTTTCGTTGAAGGATAACTATCATTTTCCCAAAATGGATCATATTTTGCAGAAAGTTGTAGGTTCTGTAATATTCCTAAAATTAGCATACAGCTAATTGGAATATTAAATTTTGATTTTTCTCTTAGTTAGAGGAATAAGAGGGTATGGAGACCCATAAATCTCCTTAGTAGGAATAAAAGACACTCCTAATGTGAAAGGAGGTCATCTAAGGCTGGATTGAAGACCCTTATGTGTGAAAAGGGGTTGGAGCATGAAGATTGGGCCAACCTTGACCAAATCAAACATCGCTAGTATGGAAGGAGTGGCATTCATTAAGGGACAACATACTTTTGGAGGGATATTCCATGCATGGAAGTAGTGGCTTTAATGAGTGGGGCCCAAGGTGAGTAATCTCACCAAGTATATAAGGAAGGCGATGGCAACCATTGTGAGCATGATTGGATTATTATTTTTTATATGGTTTGTTTAGACATATAGATGTCTTCAGTTGTTTAGCTAAGATTGCAGTGTTGTTTAGCACAGGGTATTCCCGAGCGGGAATCCCACCTCTTTCCTTGAGGAGCCTCTAGGAAGAGTATTGCACTACATTTCCACATTCATGTAGTACGCCAAGCTTCAGCTTTCTTCAACAGTGCAGTTTCTTCTTATAGTTGTGATGTGTTGCAGGGTGCAACAGTGGAGGTTTCCATTGGGTGTTTTCTGAGCTAGTTTTGCAGTGGAGGAAGGTTTCCTTCCATTGGGAGGCCAGTAAAGAAGCCCCTTTGGATTTATTGACATATTTTCCATCTGTCCAAGGTTATTTTATCCCCTACAGAGCAGTTTCAAACAAGATCTGTGTTATTTTTAGGGAGGAGTTGCAGGGGTGGTTGCAGTGTCTGATTTGGGAGGTGATTTATTTAGTGCAGGGGACATCCTTTCATCCAGAGGATATATTAGAGAAGAGTTGTAGGATTCTACATCAGCTTTAGACATATATTCTCATTTCTATTGTTGCAGCAAACCTTCAACCCTAGGGTGACAACTTACATTTATGTAGTGTGCATTTTCAGGAAACCCTCTTAGGTTGTCTTGGAAAGTTGATATAGTGCCCAGATCTATATGTATTGCATCTATTGTGGTATATATCAGTATTTTTGTATCAATGTATGATCTCCAACTATATTTATGCTTAGTATGGCTGCGTTGTAGCAGCTCTCCGACATTTTGTATTGTAGCAGCATCTCATATTTGGGAGTGATTGATGATGGGAGGCTTGTTTCCTCATTTTATATGATTTATGCCTCACTATTTGTACCGATTTGTTGTTCTAATACATAATTTTATGGCACCGTATTGGTCTCCATTTTTGATGTGTTGATTTACCCTATTATTTTCTTGTTTATGCACTATATTCTTGCTTTTCCTATTTGGGAATACTACAGTGGTATCAGAGCATAATCTTGGCTCAGCCTATGGATCTCAGCCATTATGCTATCATGAGAATAAGAAGAAGGAGAAAGAGATCAGAATGATGGAAGGAATGAATTTTATCTCATCTCTTTTCAAATCTATGGGGGACCTCACCAAGGAGTTCAAGCAAAGAAGAATGGAGAAAAGCCATAAAACCACAATAGGGTTTCAAGATGAGGAAGGTCCTTATACTTCCTATCAGCAGAAGAAAGAACTGGTATTGCATAAAGCTCCAAAGAAATATACTATGCCCTTTTCTTTTGAAGAAGAAGACAAAACGCATGGAGATGGAGGACACTTAGATCATGAGATTCTAAGTGAGTATCTTGCAGAATACAAATCTCAATCAAGAGCTTTCAAGGAGGATATAACTCTCCCACAGTTCATTCAGATCAAAGAAGAAAGAAGACCTTGCAGCAATAGAAGAAGGAAGCACAATAGATTTCTATTGTCTACATTTTATGGGTCATCTACATGGATAGCAAGGGCTCGGGGAATGAAGTTGGATGCATTATTCCTGCTACATACATTAGTAGAGAAAGAAGTTGTTGAGATTGCAGTGCTACACCTTGAGGGTGAAGCAAACATTTTGTGGTTCATCCATTTGAGTCATGCAAAAGTGATTGCATATACAAATTTTACTCAGAGGTCGATTAAGAAGTTTGACAAGAAGAAACTTCCACCACCACTTGCTGCAGGAGCACTTGCATCAGGAGAAATAACACTTGCACCTTTGCAAAGTGGTCATGATCTCTTGACATTTAGAGTCCCATGCACTAGTCTGGAGATGCATGCAGAGGAGGAGACTCATACCAGTGCTAGTGCAGCCATATAGGAGTAACCATCATCACCAATAGTTGGGGAAGTCATCACACTAATGGTAGGAACCCTTGTAGTAGTACAAGATGTTCCCAAGAAAAACCAAGGTATGCAAATGTTTCCACTTTCTGTTGTTTCAGCACATCTTATGGAAGGTTGTGGGGATATGCCATTGCATGACCTAGGGTAAAGAAACACTGTTGGTTTGTTGTAGCAGACTATCACTGTGCAGAGGACCCTTGACAGGATCAAGGAGGATATATACATTCATCCTAGTATGTCATTAATGAGTTGCACACAACTCTTGGGGTTGGAGTGTATATTTTTAGAGGATAGGATGAGCATTTTCCTAAACAATCCAATGTAGAACTATATGTTCAGCATTCAGCATGAGTATGAGACATCATATGCACCATCATGGAGATCAGCAGTGTTGTCATGGAGCAGTAGTGATGGGTTGGGGCCCCAACCATTATTGGAGCATTCCAATGACCATTCTACATGTGTAGTAGGGGATAGGCAGATGGTTTATGAGAGACATCTTATCTCCCATTATTATGATGGATCCTTCTTGCTGAGCACTTCACAGATCAATGAGAATATTTTTCCTTCAGTATATTTGGATCCTTACGGGGTCAATTTGGTCATTGATGAGTGGTCTTCATTTGGAGGTCTCTAGGAGGTTGCATTTCAACATCCCATGAAGTGTAGAGATAGTGTTTTGGATTGGGAGGGTGGTATTCTCCTTTGGGGGGGTACCAATTTTGAGCATGATGATAGACACTCACCATTGGTTGGATGGGTGATGTTGATGAGCAAGAGGTTGGAAAGCCACTTGCATATCTATGACACAGGGCAGCAGGAGGCAAGGCTGCATTGGCTACTCTTGAAAGAGTTTGGTTAGCATGTGACATATCCTATTCCAAAGGGTATGTTGTTGATTGGGACATGGCATGACATTTGCATTATATGGCAGCAAGGAGTTTGGTTGCCTTGGGGTGATGTGACATTTTTCATGTCAATCATCATGTTTTCACTCCATGTCCTATATGATGGATATGTGAGGAGGCAGCAAGAGCTATTGTTGCTTTGGCTACTCTTGAGAGAGTATGGGCTAATTTTCTCCCATATTTTGCATGATATTTCAGAAGAGAAGGATGGCACAATCAGGGTGAAAATGTGCTACCCTTCAGCATTAGAGGATAAGGAGGTACTTCCACATAGGAAGGAGTCTCTCACATATAGCATCATGATGGTGGATGACTTTGGCATATGGCATGTCAAAGAATGGAGTCATGGAGTGGCAAGAGCTTTATCACCAAGGCCAACAACTCTGTCACTTGGGAGTATGTATCTATTGATGGAGTGTTCCAAGGGGAGTATCCATCCCTTCATTTTTTAGGCCACTATGAGGAGATTCTCATGGGAGGGTTCATCCATGGACCTCACTTTGAGCCAACTCACAATGCATGGTAAGAAATGTATTTATGTACTCATTGATCATTTCACAACGTATTTGCATTCTCTTACCATCTATGTACAGTGCATTGCCCCACAAGAGGGCAAGATTACATTTGGGTTTCAAGGTCATTCTAGGACCAACATTTATGATGGAGATAGCCCTTCCTTGCATGGCTTTGGTAAAATGTGGTGTTATTACTATTATGCTAAGCTGATACATAATTCCATTTACTACTACCTAGTAGATGAGAAAACATGCATAGCTAGCAATTTGTTGGGAGACAACTTGCCACATGATGTTCTGAAACAACAATTGGTAAAACTGTGTTGTATCCACTGGAGAAACCATTGGTACCATCAAAAATTACATAGAACACTTAGTATCTCTCTGATTTGTATTTAATATGGTGATGATGTGTTATTCACTTTGTATGGGATGGCTTGGGCTAGCAAGGGTCATGATACTAGAGGAGGGATATTTGAAGATCCAGTTGTCCTTTTGTCTCTTGAGGGCAACATTATTGTAGCCCAAATTCAGCAGCAGCTCTACACTTTCCATAAGTGGAGAGAGAGACAGCGTGGGGTAGGCCATTTGGTCTACCATGTTCAATTATGCAGCCCACCTACATTGCAGGAGCCAAAGGTAGAATAATTTTTCCATGAGTTACCATTTTGGAGGGTGACTGACTTTGTATGGATGATAGCTTGGGGTTTGGAGCTTCACATGGGAATGAAGGTTCCCAATACTTTTCTGATTCCATGCCTCAAGAAGGCCTCTAGACCACATATAGTTTCCCCCATGGATATCCCACTACTTCATGATGAGAGCCATTTGGATTTTTTACCAAAGGCATACTTATACACTTGAGAGGAGAAACTAGGGGACATATTGATGAGAGGGCATCTTGTTCATTGGAGGAACTTATCATATGAGGATGCTAGAGGAGGAAGAGGAGAGGCTCTTCAGTTCTATCCTTGCAATTTCTTGAGGACAAGCAACCTTTGGTATGGGAGGACTGTAATATTCCTAAAATTACGACACAGCTAATTGGAATATTAAATTTTGATTTTTCTCTTAGTTAAAGGAATAAGAGGGTATGGAGACCCATAAATATCCTTAGTTGGAATAAGAGATGTTCCTAATGTGAAAGGAGGTCATCTAAAGTTTGTATTGAAGACCCTTATGTGTGGAAAGGGGTTGGAGCATGAAGACTGGGTCAATCTTGACCAAATTAAACAACACTGGTATGGAAGGAGTGGCATTCATTAAGGGACAGCATAGTTTTGGAGGGAGATTCCATGCATGGAAGTAGTGGCTTTAATGAGTGGGGCCCAAGGTGAGGAAGCTCACCAAGAATATAAGGAAGGGGATGGCAGCCATTGTGAGCATGATTGGATTATTATTTTGTATATGGTTTGTTTAGACATATAACTTTCTTCAGTTGTTTAGCTAAGATGGCAGTGTTGTTTAGCACAGGGTGTTCTCGAGCGGGAATCCCACATATTTTCTTGAGGAGCCTCTAGGAAGAGTATCTCACTACATTTCCACATTCAGGCATCAGGCCAAGCTTCATATTTCTTCAAAAGCGCAGTTTCTGCTTAGATTTGTGCTTTGTTTCAGGGTGCAACAGTGGAGGTTTGCATTGGGTGTTTTTTGAGCTAGTTTTGCAGTGGAGAAAGGTTTCCTCCCATTGGGAGGCCAGTAAAGAAGCCCCTTGGGATTTATTGACATATTTTCCATTAGGAAAATTTTATTTTATCCCCTACAGCGTCGTTTCAGTCTAGATCTACGCTATTTTTGGGAGGATTTGCAGGGGTGGTTGCAGTGTCTAATTTGAGAGGTGATTTCTTCAGTGGAGGGGACATCCTTTCATCCAAAGGATCTATTGGAGAAGAGTTGTAGGATTCTACATCAGCTTCAGCCATATCTTCTCATTTCTATTGTTGTAGCAAACCTTCAACCTTAGGGTTGCAACTTACATTTGTGTGGTGTATGCATTTTTTAAAAACCCCCTTGGGTTGTCTAGGAAAATTGATATAGTGCCTAGATTTGTATGTATAACATATATTGTGCCATATATCAGTATTTTTGTATCATTGTACGATCTCCAATAGTAGTTATTCTTAGTATGACTGCACTGTAGCAGCTCTCCGGCATTTTTATTGTAGCAGCATCTCATATTTGGGAGTGATGATGATGGGAGGCTTGTTTCCTCATTTTATATTATTTATGCCTCACTATTTGTACTGATTTGTTGTTATTATGCATAATTTTATGGCACCATATTGGTATCCATTGTTGATGTGTTGATTTACCCTGCTATTTCCTTGTTTATGCACTATATTCTTGCTTTTCCCATTTGGGAATATTACAGGTTCAAAGAGATTGTTAATGATACATGGATTTTCAAGATACAATCAAATTTTAGTTGACAAACAAGACAGGGAGAAAACAAATTTTATAACACCCTGGGGGGATTTTTTGTAAAATAAGATGCCTTACGGTTTAATGAATGCAGGTGAAACACTTAAGCAAGAAATGGATATTGCCTTTGCAGGGGAAAAGGACAGATTTGTTGTCATTTATTTAGATGACATAATAATATTTTCAAAATCTGATCATGACCATTTAAAACATTTGCAGCAAGTGTTTGATAAATGCAGAAAATTTGGTTTATCTTTAAACCCAAAGAAATCATCCTTTGTTGTTCATGAAGGAAAATTGTTGGGACATATAGTAAGAGAAAATGGTATTTGCATTGACCCTGTGATCCGAATTTATGCAGGAACAAAAGAGAATACATATATAACCATAAATATAAAAATACAGCAGAGATAACACTTCCTTTCATTAATACAAAGAACTGAAATTTGTTTACAGGCAGAATAGAAATAAACTAGCTAGGGCATTGGTAGCTTATCTCTGAGAAGAGATGTGGTGGTCATAGGCCTCTGAAATCTATGTTAAAATGAGGCTTGAAGGCCTATATATTATTGAGAAACAATGGAAAACCCTAAATATAAAAAAACTTAACCCTAGGAGATGAAACGCCAAAATATGGGCCCCGTCAGGGTAGATTGGTACATCAATTTCCCAGGGTCGTAACTTTGGCATATTAACTTTATTTGACGCACATGATACATCGTTAGAAAGATCTATTCGAGGACTAAAATTGTTGACAATGAATATCAAGACCAAAATAGACTCATATTTTTCGAATAAGAGATGCCCAAAAAATTCCCTTTAGGACCTCAAAATAGATCTGGAAGTTCACGACCTAAAAAACTGCTAAAAATAGTAAATTTTTCTATAATTGAGGAAAATGAAAAATTGAAAGAAACAATGGTGGGACCCCAAGTGGAATAGGCAGGTGGCCACTAGTATCCACCCGGATCATTCCTCCCCCCATAGGAAGCAATGGTCCCCATTTCGTTGAGTTCCTCCATGAGATGAGGAAACTTCTGCTGAACTTGGTCCCTGGTGAACCACTTGCCTTGGTGCAGAATTTAGCCAGATTTTACAACCCGATATAGTTGGATATTCTGCTGGAGAGTGTTCTTGATTTGCATGTCCATGATACAATCTGTGGTGGCTTTTTCCATGTAGTATAGGTTTAACTCTGTTGGTGTGAGTTGTTCTGCAATCTCAGAGGTGTCCAGTAGGGGTGAGAAATAGGGTCGAAGGCGGTCAACATTGAATACTGGGTGCAGAACAAAGAATGGTGGAATACTGAGCTCAAAGGCATTGTTCCCTATAGCCTTGGTGATGGTGTACAACCCATATCAGAGTGAGTGAAGCTTGCGGTGGGTTCCAGTGAGGCGCTCCTTCAGCAAATGTAGCCACACTTTGTCACCCACCTAGAAGTGGTGTGGAACCCGATGTTGATCATGTTGTTGCTTGTACTTAGCATTGGCTCTGTCCAATATGTCATCCACCTGCTAGAAGATGTGTTGAATATGCTTAATGAAGTTTTTCACCTTATCATATTCATACTGGACATGGGCCGAACCAACCTAAGTAGCCACAAATGGCATGGCTACATTAATGGGACATAGTAGTTGGAACCTCAGGCCCACCTGAAAGGGGTTGTGGCCGGTTGAGCTTTGGAGAGCCCGGTTATAACTGTGTTGTACATAGGGAAGACTCTCATCCCATGTGTGTGGATGCTTTGAATTGTATATGCCATAATATTTTTCCCCTTTGAGTTGGTCCAGAAGGTCATCAATCTGTGGGATCGGGTACCTATTATGGATAGTGATCTTGTTCAGTGCCCAATAGTCAATAAAGAGCCACCAAGTCCCGTCCTTCTTCTACACCAACACCATTGAGCTCCCACAAGGTGATGAACTCAGCTCGATGTGACCATTCTGCAGCAACTCCTGAATCTGCCTCTTGATTTCATCATTCTCCAGAAAACAATGCTAATAGATTGGTCCATTGGGTAGAAGTGCAGCTGGGATCATATCGATGGGGTGCCTGACCTGACAGTGCAGAGGTACCCCTGTGGGTGAGGTGAAGATGTCCCAGTACTCCTCCACGACCTTGTACAATTTTTTTTGTCGTGTGAAGGAGCCGTATTTGGAGGTCATGGAAACAGTCTTCTTCTTTCCCTAAGGGAAGATCATCAAGAAAAAAAAATTCTCGGTTTTGGAAATGATCTTACTGCATTGTTTTGTAGTAACCAAAGATATAGCGACAGGCGATGGTACCTCTGGTATCCTATACAAATTATTTCCCAAAGTAAAAATAATAGTGTGAGGACGGGACTCATACACAACATGTCACTTCCACAAGCATGATTGGCTGAATAATACATCACAAACATCAAGAGGAGAAATGTCACATAATACCTCATCTGTGAAGGGCTTAATGTTGTAGGGAAGGTGGCACTGCTGGCTAACGCGGATATCCTGTCCTTGGTGAAGCCACCCGATGCTATACGGTTGTGTGTGTGTTGTGGTCAGCAAGCCCAACCGCTTCACGACCTCTGCTGAAATGAGGTTCTTTTGGCTCCCACTATCGACAATGAATTGTAGTGGGGAACCCTTTACCCACATATGAGAGTAAAAGAGATACTCCTCCTCCTCTGGATCTTATGGTTCCTCCTTCTAGACCTTCGTAGTGGCAACGGTGGCATTGGGCTCTGCATCAATAATCTTCTTCCCTTTGTCATTCTCCTTGTCAGCTTCTGATTCAGAGTCAGAGGATGCATATAATTCAGAAGCCCTCATCTCGACCACCAGTGACTGCTTGGCCCAACACTCCCATGTCCTTCTCCGGCTCCATGGTGTTGCTCTTTACTTGTGGCTTTGGCAGGTTGTCTTGGGTCGTCGTGCCTTGGATTTGTCCTTTGTTCTGCAGTTTTGGGTCACCTTTCCCTTGATTTTGATTCGCAGATCCAAAGTCTCGCTTATTCTATTTGGATTTCTACTCAACCTTGGTAGCATACTGGTATGTCGTATCAAGAAAGGAGATGTTGAAGAACTCCATTTCCTCTTGAATTTATCTGTGCAGACAACTTCGGTACTTCAAAACCAAATGTTTCTTCTAATCTTTGATACCCAAATTTGTGCACAAGGTAAGGAACAGATTCATCAGCTCATGCACATATTGATCCCTTTGTTGCCACAGCGTAGTCCATTATATGTACTTGTCCTCATATCTCCCCACGGGATAACATTGTTCCTTGATGTCATCTAGGAAATAATTCCAAGTGGGTATGCCTGAGAACAGAGAGGGTTCCCCCTCGTCCTTTTTCTCATATTAGTTTTCCCATTATTCCTTGACATGGGGGATAGCTTTGAGGAGTGCAAAAATAATATTCTCCCGATCAGAAAAGTCATGAACCAAGAAATATCCTTATAATAGATTCAACCATCTATCTACGACGCCTGTATCTATTTGGCCCTCAAATATGGGAATTTCAAAGTTTACCTGTACCTTAAAAGGAGTTGTGCCTCCAAAGTGGTTTTTGGATGCAGATGCACTGACAGTGGGCAGTCGTTGAAGGATCTGGAAAAATTTATCCATCATCGCGTTCCTTTGTTTTTCGAGGGCCTCTTTGAGAAATATTTTGATATAATCTCTTGCTCCCTCATCTTTCCTTTCATCCCCCATGGGTAGTTGTCAGGTTTTATGAGGCTCATCTTGCAAAGGTTCAACCAAATCAAGCCCTAACTCCATATACCTCGACCTCATTGCGGACATGCAAAGAAGGATCAAGAAAGAGCAGAACGCTTTGATACCACTAATTCAGATTTATGTAGGAATGCAACAGAATAAAAATATAACCATAAATACAAATATGCAGCCGACTAACACTTCATTTCATTAATATCAAAGAACTGAAATTTGTTTATAGACAGAATGGAAATAAACTAGCTAGGGCATTGGTAGCTTATCTCTGAGAAGAGATGCGGTGGAAACAGGCCTCTGAACTATGTTATAATGAGCCTTGAGGGCCTATTTATTATTTAGAAACAATGGAAAACCATAAACATCCAAAAACCTAACCCTAGGAGATGAAGCACCAAAACTATGGGCCCTGTTTGGGTAAATTGGTACATCAACTTCTCGAGGACGTAACTTTGGCATACGATCTCCGTTTGACGCACAAGATACCTCATTAGAAATATATATCTGAGGAAAAAAAAAATTATGTGACAAACATTGAAGGAACATCCATTTTTTTCTCATTTTTCCCAAAAAATATCGTTTAGGGCCTCAAAACGGCTTCGAAAGTTCAAGACCCAAAAAAATGCAAAAAATAGTAAATTGTGCTACAATTAAGGAAGCTAAAAAAAATAAAGAAACAATGGTGGTGAACCAAGTGGAATAGGCAGGTGGCCACCAATATCTACCTGGATCATTCCTCCCCCCTTAGGAAGCAATGGTCCCCATTACGTTGAGTTCCTCCATGATATGAGGAAACTTCTGTTGAACTTGGTCCTTGGTGAACCACTTGCCTTGGCGCAGAAAGTCAGTTTTGACAACCTGATACAGTTGGATCTTCTATTGGCGATTTTTATTGATTTTCATGTCGATGATACAATCTATAATGGCATGTTCCATGTAGTCTAGGTTGAAATCTATTTGTGTGATTTGTTCTGCAATGTCAGAGGTGTCCAATATAGGTGGGAAGTAGTGTCAAAGGCGATCCACATTGAATACTGGGTGCAAACCAAGGAATGTTGGAATACTGAGCTTGAAGTCATTCACCCCTATAGCCTTGGTGATGATTTACGACCCATATCAAAGCATGCAAAGCTTGAAATGGGTCAAACAAGGCGCTCTTTCTACAAATGTAGCCACACTTCGTCACCCACTTGGAAGTTGTGTGGCACCCAATGTTGATCATGTCGTTGCTTGTACTTAGCATTGGCTCTGTCCAATATGTCATGAACCTATTGGCCGATGTGTTGAATGCGCTCAATGAAGTTGTACGCTTTGTCAGCTTTAGACTGGACATGAGCCAAAACGGCCTGAGTAGCCGCAAATGGCATGGCTACATCAATAGGACATAGTGGCTAGAATCCCAGTCCCACCTAAAAGGGGTTGTGGTTGGTTGAGCTGTGGAGAGCCCGATTATAACTGTGTTGTGCATAGGGAAGGCTCTCATCCCATGTGCATGGATGCTTTGAATTGTACATGCGCAAAATGTGTATGATCATCATGTTGACGACCTATGTCTGGCCATTAGTTTGGGGATGGAAATTTGTGGACTTGGTGAGCTTGGTATCCAAAATTGACTAGAGGCTGGACCAAAATGTGCTGAGGAACCTGTTGTCCCAAAGAGTTTAGAAGTGGCTTCTATTTTTATATTCTTCTTGCATGCTGCCATAATGGCCGTCTTCGAGAATCTGACGAAGACCATGAAAACATAGTCATTTCCATGCTTAGTATAAGGAAGGCCCGACATGTAATCCATGGAGATGGATTCCCAAGGTAAACTAGGGGTAGGTAGCGGAGTATAGAGGCCTTAGTTCTTGATGGTCGGTTTGCTAATGGCACAAGCAGTGCAACATCTGATGTACTTCCTGACATCCTGTCGAAGGTTCGGCCAATAGAAATACTTCTGCAGTACTGCACTATTTTCTCGACCCCAAAATTCCCAGCGACTCGAGGACTATGGTGTGCTTCCCAAATCATCTTGGCACGCTCGCTTGAAGCAACACAAATTTGTCCCAAAAGAAATAGTAGTGCATCCTGGAGGTGAAAATTTGGAACTTGCGTACCCTCCAAAAATGTATTGTTTCCTTGGCTGAATTCTGGATCGCTCTTGTACAGAAGCGTCCAATCAGAAGTCTTGTGCCCACAAGAGTTGAGAACGGTAGTTAGAGCCACGATTGATGGTCACCTGAGGTAGTATGCAACATTATTGGTGTTTCCCTTCTTGTACTTGATGTTCAAATGAAACTTTTCTAGATATGTAGACCACTTCTGATGGTGATTTTTCTGTAACTTCCCTTGTGTCTGTATGAACTATAGGGGTTAGTGGTCTGTGTGGATGACCATTTCCTTCCCCAAAATGTAATGCTTCCATTTTCAGCAAGCCTATACAATGGAATACCTTTATTTGTCATAATTTGGATACTTGCAGAGTGTGTCGGACAGTGTCTCACTGTGATATGCCACTAGATGCCCATGTTGAGTAAGAACTGCCCCAATAGCATAGTCAGAGGCATTTGTCTCAGTCTCAAACAGTTGTTGCAATTCTGGTAAAATGAGAACTGGGGCAGAGCAGAGGCGATGTTTCAATTCTACGAATGCCTTTTGTTGAGATTCCGACTTAAAAAAAAATTATTTCGCTCCTCCCTTGGTGACTTGACTTAGGGGCCAAGTGATATGAGAGAATCCCAACAGGAAACTACGATATAAATTAGCAAGAACTAGAAATTTGTGAAGCTATGTTATAGTTGTTGGGGCTAGCTAATCTCGAATGACTTGGATCTTGATTGGATATGCATGCACCCCCCATTCATTAATAATGTATCCCATATACTAAACCTGGGTCATGCCAAAGTGCAATTCTCCAAATTCGCACACAAATTGTGTTGCCGTGGTGTTTGGAGGACCTATTGGATGTGGTGGAGGTCCTCTTCCCAAGTCTGGCTGAAGATCAAGATCTCATCCAAGTACACTACTAAAAATGAGTTGGTGAATGGCCGTGATATGTCACCCATCAGCCTCATGAAGGTTGTGGGAGCATTCGTCAACCCGAATGGCATGACCAGCCATTCAAAAAAGCCCTCCTTGGCTTTGAAGGTAGTCTTCCACACATAGGAGGGTTCGAATTGTACATGGTGATACTTGGACTTTAAGTCGATCTTGCTAAAATATTTCTCCCCTTTGAGTTCATCCAGAAGGACATCAATCCGTGGGATCGGGTACCTATTCCAGACAGTGATCTTGTTTAGCGCCCGATAGTCAATACAGAGTCTCCAAGTCCCATCCTTCTTCTAAACCAACACGATCAGGCTCCATTGGGCAGCAGCGCACCTAGGGTCAGATCGATGGGATGCTTGACCTGACAGTGCAGAGGCACCCCTGCAGGTGAGGTGAAGATGTCCCTGTACTCCTCCATGACCTTATCCATTTGTTGTATGGAGCCCTTTATGAAGGTCTTGGCCACAATCTTCTTCTTTCCTTGAGGGTAGATCATCAGGAAAACAAATTTCCCGGTTTTGGACACAAGCTTACTACATTTTTTGCAGTAACCAAAGAGATAGAGGCAGGCGGTGGTACCTCTGGTATCCTGTAAAAATTATTTCCAAAATTAGCAATAATAGCGTGAGGTCATGACTCATACACAGCATGTCGCTTCCACAAGTATGGTTGGCCTAATAATACATCACAAACATCAAGAGGAGAAATGACACATAATACCTCATCCATGAAGGGCTTGATGTTGTAGGGCAAGTGTCACTGTTCGCTGACACGTAGATCTTGTCCTTGGTGAAGCCACCAAAAGGTGTACAGCTGTGGGTGTGTTATAATTGGCAAGCCCAACTGCTTCACGACATTTACTGAAATGAGGTTATTTTGGCTCCCACTGTCGACAATGAACTATAGCGGGGAACCCTTTTACCCACATATAGAAGTGGAAGAGACTCTCCTCCTCCTCAATATCTTTCGGTTCTTCCTTATGGATCTTCGCGGTGGCAATGGTGACGTTGGGCTCCGCATCAATAATCTTCTTCCCTTTGTCATTCCCCTTGTCAAGTTCTAATTCAGAGTCAGAGCATGCATCTGATTTAGAAGCCCTCATCTCGGCCAAGAGTGATTGCTTGGCCAGACACTCACTTGTGTTTGTCAATAGAGCTCTTATGGAACTCACACCACTTTCCCATGTCCTTCTTCAGCTTCATGTTTTTGTTCTTTGCTTGTGGCTTTTGTAGGTTGTCTTGGGCCTCCATGCCTTGTCTTTGTCATTTTTTATGTGGTTTGGGTGAACCTTTCCCTTGATTTTTATTCGTAGATCCAAAGTCTCGCTTCTTCTATTTGAATTTCTTCTCAATCTTGGCAGTATACCTGTTAGCACTACAATTTTTCAAAAAAATTCAAAGTCTGGTCGTCATTGTAAGGCGTGTCTTTGATCCTCTCTTGTCTCCCAACCTATGGTGGAGAGCCCTGGAGAGTCAAAACATAGTAGTCTTTATCACTTTTTAAAAAATTCCAAAAAGAATTCTGAGTCCAATAGTTTGTATAGGTTATCGAGTCATCCGGGTAAAGTCCTTTTTAAAAAATTATTTTAACTGCTTTCAGTGGTTAAGGTCATGAGTTTAACTTGAAAATTCTTATTCGTTCAAAATGAATTTCCTATCCTAAGCTAAAGGAAGAATGATAGAATCATCAGTTTTGTTAAAAATAACACAGGGATAGTTGTTCTTTCCTTGAGAGGCAATTATCTTCTTCAAAAGTTCTGGTTTAACAAGTAAAATAGGAATAACTATCTTTTTCAAAAAGTAGCAATTACCTGCAAAATTGGTACAAGGAGACAGAGGAAGCATTATTCAAGTGAAACAAGAACTTTTATTTGAATATCAAAGACCTGTTAAAACAAGAGGTGTTTCTCACCTGAAAGGTGGTTATTTTTCATTGGGGGATACATTAAAAGGTTGGTTATTTGTTTGCTAAGGTTACGCAACCAGTGCTCAAATTCCATTTAAATCCACTTTAAGCCCTCCAAATTCAATTATGTTATCTCATCATCGAGTTCCTTTGTTACGTTCCTGTAACGTTTAAACACTTCAAAACGCATTTGTTACACTTTGGGCCGCTTCATTACATTTCTATTATTTATCACTTTTTCACTTTAAAACCATTAACGGGACCTACTTCATCGCAAATCTTAAATTCTTGATGCATTCACATCTGCTCCTAAACCCCCGATGAGATATCACTTATCTCTATTGCATAATCGCACTTACTCCTAGGACCCACCTTACCGTTATTGCACAATCACTTATAGCTATGGTTTTTAAGCTTTTGTGGTTATCGTTTATTGCAAAAAATTTTGGATTATCCACAGTGTTAAGAAACAATGGTCGACGTTTCAAATCCCTACGGGGATTCATCTTCAGGACAGGATTTTGAATGAATAATGAAAGAAGATCGCAGATCACAAAGTACTTTATTACCGCCTTATGTTGCCCACTCCTAAATCCCCGATGCGATATATCGCATCACAAATCTGCATCGTATCATAGCTCCACATTAGATAACCTTACTGCCATGTCACTTAGCTTATCGCATATCGTAAATCCTATTGCTAACCATCCATGTTGCCTCCTCTGATTGCGAAATGTGATAATCCTCTTATCCCTGATATGCGATACACCCTCCGTCTAGAAATTGCGATATATCGCATTGCAATTCTACCCTGATAATGTATTCACTCCTCTCCACTCTGATTTCGATTCCGATATATTTTACTACACTTACTCCTACCGCTTATTATTATTCCACTTAATAGCTTGTCTCGCTTATTGTTCCATTCCCACACCTTTCGCTTGCTTTCCATTCCCGCGCTTCACCTCACTCCCCTCCACTCTCATATCGATACGTGGCCAGTATCAGCATGCTTTCGAAAGCATAGGGAGGATTTCAGAGGCAGTTACAGTTTTTTCAGGAATTTCTAGCAGCACTTGTTTTAAAATATTTTGATATCTATCAGCAAATATAAAAACACCTCCTCAAAGCTCGAAGACAGATCTCTTATCTTGGTCAGAGAATTTATTACTATTCAAATATTGAAGACTTGTTAAAACAAGAGGTGTTGTTCACCTAAAATATGGTTATCTTCCAGTTGGTTACTCCTTTCAGTTAGATGCTCCTACACTTTTTCAGATAAGGGTACATGTGTTCTTTTCAATTGGTAGATTGCACTTTTTGTAGAGGTAGTTTTTTCAAAGCAACAAAGAGCACTCAACCACCTCAACTCGGCCACCTTGAGCTCCATGCTGCCATGATCTGTCTTCATTTCTATTTCAGTCTTCTTTTCATTTTTTGGATAATCTCTACTATATGTAGAGAGTTGTAATATAGTCTCAGAAACATATTTGTAGTTTTTATGGAGGATTTTTATAGAACTCCTTTTGGTATATATATTGTGTAATGCAAGGGGAAAATGGTTTGTTGGTTGTACCTTTCATTGCATACTGTGTTATATTTTTGAATACATAATATATCTAGAAGCACTCTTTAGGATTCACAACTTGTGTAGTGTGTGTATTGTTCATCTTCTTATGTGTTTCCATTATTCATTATTTCATTCCATATTATGATTTACACAGTTCTGCCTCATGCTACTATCAGTATTATAAACCTTCATGCAATCTTAATTTGTTCTTGTAAGTCTTTTTATCAAACATTCCAGACTTATTATTAATTGAAGATAGTTCATGGTCATTCTTTGAGGTTGAATTGAATCATGTTTCATATTCTTGTAAGTCTTTTAAATGAACATACATGAGCAATTTGTTTTTGTCAGTCTTGATGTTTCAATAATTCTTGATTGGTTTTGTCATGTTAGTTGGAAGCTTTCTATGTAATGGGATCCTTCAAATGTAGAGTGAGACTCTTATAATTCTTTCTATAGATTTCTTTCATTGTACATTACCGGTCTAGAATTCGTATCATCATTTCCTCTTAACTGTAGACCTTTTTTTTACATAACTACTGTTATCTTCCATTTTATAATCATTAAGCTACAAACCTAATCATGTTACCACATTATACATCAATGCCCTTATATGTGTGAGAGATTCCTAGTTGTTAAAAATATCTTTCAGTGTGTGTGATACCCAACCACTTTCCAAAAAACTCAATCAAGTCATAAGAAAAGCCCTTGAGCTTAAGATGTGTTTGGCCAGGTGCTTGTCACAATCCAAGTGTTGATTCCAGTGCTAACATCTTTTGGTGCATCTACCAGGAGACGAAGATTCTGAACTCAGTATTCTCCTAAATTTCTTGAATGAATGCCTAGTACTAGTTTTTAAAGGTGAATAAAGACTAATCACTATTTCTGATTGTAATTGGTTCACCTGGCCACTTCACAAAGAGGATGAGGGGTTTCAAGACTACCTACCAGAAGAAGAAATCAAATATCACCTCATGTAATTCCATTTTATGACCCAGAGAATATTATAAAGGATGCAAGAGGGAAAATCAGCTGAATCTACATCACATTAAGTAAAAAAGTTGTATTCAAAGTACATTCCAAAAGAAAAGGTACCATCATCTGTCTCACAACCTAAATAAATTTCAGTTCAAAGCAATCTCCTAAAATATTTCAAGTTGAAACTGCTTCCATAAAAGGAAAAGTAGATGATGTTAGCCTAGATTCAGCTGAAAATATCTCTCAGTAATCACTTAGTAAATCATAAACAAGTATTATTCCAGTGAAAGAAGATAAATCAAAGGTTTTAGGTGTTAGTGAAGAAAACCAAAAATCAGAAACCTTTGTGTTGACAGAATGGGAATTAGAACGAGTGTTGGAAATTGCACCCTTCCTAGATAGAGCTATTTTAACTGAGGAAGACATTAAAACAATTCTGATTTTTCTTCAAACTCATCTTGAATATCAGTCTTCTGTTAGCCCACAATAGGAGTATTTTCCTTTGTCTCAAAACCCAGTTGTTGGCTCATCTTCTTCTCATCAAGGGGGAGGTAACTTTCTTGAAAATTTGACTTTTAATCTCTCTGACTTTTTAGCTCAAAACAAACTTGAAGCTGCCCCAATCCTTCAAGAATTAACATCTGAAACTGATTCTTGGAGAGATTGAAATAAAACCTTCTACTTTCCATTTCTTTGAAAATCGAGATTGAAATAAAACCTTCTACTTTCCATTTCTTTGAAAATCCATTGTTTTCAACTCCACAAACTAAAATTTCTAGCATCCAAACATCTTCATCAGCTTGTTTCCAATATTTTTTAGTCAATTTGATGTCCCAAATTGATATCATGAATTATCGACTGAGGTTAGTAATTTGATGAAGTGTGGTGCACTATATATGCTTAGGTAACCTTGTTTTATTACTTCGTTGTGTATGTTTATGTTGTTTTGGGATTTTTTGTCTTATGTCTAAAATTGGTTTCAGAAATGAAATCTCTAAACATTGCTAGTGAATAATCAAATATAAATGAATTTTAATGATGAAAAATAATTCTTAAAGAAGAAATAAAAGGAAATGTTGTTTTTATTCTAAGAAAATAAATTGAATTAAAAACTATTTTTAATTGAATATGAAATCTAAAATAAGGAATAAAAGGAAATGTTCATTAACTAATCTAAATTTCATAAAAAAAAAATCAAAATTTGAATGATGTTACTAGGCCGGCAAAACATCTATGAAAAATATCTAACTAGTTTAAAACATAGCACTATTCTAAATGTAATTGCATTCAAATGACAAGATGAAATCATTTCCTATCTTATCCATTGAAAGCTTTAGTTCTATGAAAACAGAGCATTTGTTCTATTTTAAAAACACAATTCTAATTTAATTATGTCCTAACTTAATCTAATTCTATTCCATTTATTGAAAGCATAAATCCTATTATTAAGAATTTAAATGACAATGTTGATTGAAAAATACCCAAATCTGATCCAATTAGAAAATGACAGAGCCACTTTATTGAGATGACTTAGCGAGCACAAGATTACACAACTAATTGGAAACTAATCTAAGAAAGAATTCATGAAACTAATCTATTAAAACAGTAAGCAGATTAAACTATGAATTGACATCAATCTAACTATGAAAATAATGTTATTTTAACTATGATTTGATAAGAGCAGAAATAACGAATCAACAGGAAATTAAATGACAGAAATCAAACTTCAAAAACAATTAAAACCTCCTTTCCGTGCAGGGGCCCTCTGTAATAGAATGAGTCGAAAATATAATAGACTATGTGCACATCAAAGGATCTGGAACTAGTCTTCTTATTGTCAAAACAAAGTTTCAAAAGAATACATCGAATTATCAAAATTAGGACTGTTTTTCAGTTTCAAAAGACCGGTATTTATACAAGTTTCGAATTAACTGTTTGAGGCATTTTCACTTATAGATAACAAATAGAACTTAAATTAGAAGTCTAAATAGAAGAAAATTCTTTAATGGCCATCTCTCGATTTGCTACGTCAAATCAAATTGAGAGTATTTAGTTCGCAGATCACATTCTTTGACTGAATTTGACCATGAGTGTAGGCACGTTTCTCTTTGAGTTTGAATAGGTGGATGGGAACGATCCATGTGTGGATCATTCCAGAGATACCCATATGACCCGCCTCCTTATTTTCTTCTCAAAACCTGTCAAACCATAATAGTAGCTGCAGAAACAACGATTAGTTGCAGAATTGCGCACATTCTGTAGCTAATTATAGACATTCATATAAATACTAAGAAACATCATAATATAAAGTAGAGATCATTTAAATGCTTTCTTTGATGTGTAATATGTCAATTATCATTGATTGGAGTCACGAGTTTGCGAAAAGGAAGGAAGAAATGATGAAAAAGGGTGTCAAAATAAGAACAATTTTGAGGTTCAACATACCCCCACTAAGAGACCATTGCATGTCCTCATGAAATTCCCAAAATTGTGAGTCTTCACCTCCTATTGCATTTGTTCTAATACCTTTGCTAGTACATCCAACTTTCTCTTCTTTCCTTTCTTTGAAGTGACTTCCATTCTAGGTTTCTTCATAAGGAGTTTGTACTTTAAGATGATGACTTTCCTATTCAGAGATTTGTCATTTTTCTTTACCTTCTTATTCATTTTATACCACAGCCCCAAATGTAAGAGAGTGTTATCATTGACGACCTTCTCTAAGTGATTATGTTCTTTCAGGGTTTCATTTTCTTGTTTAATGTGCCTGTTCAGTATCTCCAGCTTATAAATTTATTATGGGTTGATAGGTTGCTCTTCCACACTTGTATTTGCTTCTACATGTATTTTATCCAATGACTCAATATAGTCATATATCTCCTGCTGTGCTGGGTCAATTTCTGGGGATTTCCTGCTTGGACTGTGTCCTGGAGAGACACTAATGGGCGATGGCACTTTGGGCTCTTCATCTAAATTGACAAATTCTGCCTCCTGTGATGGTGTCTCCTTCAAGGGTTTATGAATTCTAGAGATTATCCTTGGCTATGGAGGGTTTAAGTCTTATAAACTTGTAACTTTGCTACTTTTCTCTACATTGCCTCTCTTTTTTACTCCACTCTGTTTCCTATTTTTGATCAACTCTGCAATGGTGAGTTCTTCTTCTTCTTTCTGTGGTTCAGGTGAAGATTTCTTTTCAATGCATGTATCAACCTTTCTCCTTCTACTTTTTCTGGTTTTTTCATCCTTAGGCTGCTATGGTTCATATTGAAAGTGATTTATGATTAGGAAAATTTCCCAGGAGTCTCCTACAGTTTTTAGATGGAATTCAAGAAGTATCTTTATCAATCCATGATGGTGCATGGTATTGTCTATGAATTGGACTCTTTTATGAAATTTTATTTAGACTGTTCAGCAGGAAGTATGGGAGGTTTATTTCTCCATCCTCCAAAATTTTCATTAACAATCGGGCATAATAAACATACATACATCTAAATCTACCCTCACAAGTAACTAAATTTTGTAAAATTAAAAGAATATTTCTCCATTTTCTTTTGAGTGCTAAACTGGGAATTCCTTTCTTGTAAACAATAGTGTCCATACTATGATTCTTCAGAAAAAAAATTCCATTCTTCGTTGTGAATTTCCTTGTTTTTGAACCACCTCTCGCTAGTCTTCGGAAGTTCTATAGCTTCAGCTATAAATTCTTTTGTCACTAAGAATTTTATATCTCCAATTTCGACCTTTATCCCGTCGAAAGATATTGAAAAAGACTTGGTGACTTCCTTATGAAACCTGTCAAACTTTTCTATAAACCGGAGCCATTTCACCTTCTGCAGCATTTCCTTTACTTGAGGATAACCCTCCATGAATTTTTCTCCCACAAGTTTAGTTCTCACTATCAGACCCATGTCTTTGTCGTGAGGAGTTTCACCTTCAGAACTGTTCTTTTTTGATCGAGTGAATTGAGGTTACGGATCTGGTTAAGGATGTGGGTTTGTAGAGAACTACAGGTGAAATAGATATTCACAAGGTTTTAGGAACATATATGAGTGGGTTACGGAAGTAATACATGATCGTTAATCATTAATGGGAAAATCTATATCGATTATTATGAGATATGATACGGATGTTGTGGTCGAATTATGAAATTGTGATGTGAATCTGAATACAATCAATTTTCATGATCACATATTGGGGTGGCATGTGATCGTCTAATTATATATACTAATGTTTTTTGTCTTATTATTTAAACAATTTTTTGTAACATACCTTGGAACTAAACTTTGTTGCTCTTTTTCTTTGTGTTTATTCTTCACGTATCCTTTCAACATGATCTTCAATGGAGTCGTAAATTGCTTGTGTTCAATATGTTTGCTTCAGTAGGCTTTCAGAGCTGCAGAATGTGATGACATCTGCATAATCTCCTGAGAGTTGCAGAATTGTAGCAATTCTGTAGCTACTTCTTTTATTTCTTCAGAGAAAGAAAGGGAACAAAGAATTTGGGATTTTTTTAGAATGGGAGAAAATATATGTCATAACTTCTCATTTTCATCTTGTATTTTCTATATAAGGATGCCAATCATTGATTGGTTTTCATCCTTATACAACTGTATTTTTTTTTCTCTCTCTCTCTCTCTCTTTTTAGATATGAAAATAAAATAAAAAGACTAAGTTTTGGAAGAAGAAGGATTCTTCTTCACCAACTTCATATCAGTATTGTCTTGAAAAATTTTGAAAAATTCCTCCTTTGTAATTGGCTTATGATAGACTTTTAATCGATGTCCATTCACAAGAAGAGGTACCTTTTCTTCATCAATTTTCTTTATCCTAACTCCTCCACTGTCAAAGACTTTTTTGATCTCATAAGGCCAAATCCAATGAGTCAGAAATTTTCCTTGGAAGTCTTTCAAATTTGAATCGAACAAAAGAGCCCATTCTCCTACTTGAAAATTTCTTTCTTTTATGTACTTATCATGCCATCTAGACCTGTGTTGCTAGATTAGATTAGTTCTTTGAACTGCATCTTGTTTGATCTCATCAAGCTCATTAAGTTTCTCCATTCTATGCTTTTGGGCTTCTGATAAATTAAGTCCCAATCTAACTGCTATCTTGAAGGTTTTGATCTGAAATTCTATAGGAAATGGGACTTGCTTCCCATAAACAAGTTCATAGGGAGTATGTCCTGTTGTATTCCTCCATGTAATCTGGTAGGCCCATAAGGCTTCAGGAAGCCTATCTGCCCAATCCTTCCTATGTAGATGTACAGTCTTTGTGAGTATTTCCTTGATCACTTTATTGGTGAACTCCACTTGACCATTTTCTTGTGGATGATATGGAGTGGAATTTCTATGTTTAACTTTGTATCCATCCACAATATTTTGCACCACCTTAGATGTAAAATGTGATCCCTGATCTGTCACAATTTCCCTTGGGACACCAAAACGAGTGAAAATATCCTCAAAGAGAAATGAAACTACAGTATTTTCATTAGCAAGAGAAAGTGCTTTAGCCTCTACCCATTTAGTGACATAGTTAATGCAAACCAGAATGTACCTCTTTTGTCTTGATGGTGGATTGATTGGTCCAACAAAATCTAGGGCCCATTTTTCAAATGGTTCGATGAGTACCTGAGGTTGTAAGGGAATTTCATTTGTAGGAACAGGTTTCCCCATTCTTTTAAAGTTGTCACAAATTTTGACATACTCTTTGGCATATTTGAAGATGCATGGCCAATAATATCCTAAATGAAGGATTTTATAGGCAGTCCTCTTATCATCAAAGTGTCCACCAAAAGGTTCATCATAGCATGCCTTCATAATTTCAGGCATTTCATCTTCTCGAACACACCTTCTGATGATGAGATCTGGACATGTTTTGTACAATTTATCAATAACCAATGAGTATAATGCACTTGTTTGAATAATTATTCTTTTCTCTCTAGGAAACAAGTATGTTAGTAATTTTCTTGTAGCTAAATAGTTAGCAATATCTGAAAACCATGGAGATTTAGTAGATATTGCAAAGAGATATTCATCAGGAAAATTATCCTCTACCGGAGTAAGATTATTTTTGTTTTGAATTCTGGACAAGAAATCAGCAACTGTGTTTTTTTTTCCAGACCGGTCTAGAATGGTGATGCTAAATTCTTGCAAGAGTAATAACCATCTTGTGATTCTACTATTAGTGATAGATTTATTCATTAAGTACCTAATTTCATAATGGTTTGTGTGAATAAAGGTTTCATAGACGATTATGTAGTGTCTAAATTTGTTAATAGCATGGACAACAGCTAGAAATTATTTTTCAGTTACAGTGTAATTTAACTCAGCGAGAGTCAAATTTTTACTTGTGTAATAGATGGCATAGGGGATCAAATATTTTTGTCCTAATATAGCTCCCAGAGTTGTATCTGAAGCATCTGTTGAAATTTGAAAAGTTATTTTCCAATTTGGACCTCTTAAGATGGGTGCTTCAGAAATGTTTTCTTTTAAAGTTTCAAATGCCAATTGGCAATCAGGATTCCAACTAAACTAACAATCTTTGGTAAGCAGTTTGAAGAGTGGAGATGCTATTTAGGTGAATTTTTCTATAAATCTTCTATATTACCCTATAAATCCTAGAAAAATTCTAACATCCTTTTGACAACTTGGAGTTGATAATTTGGAGATGACTTCAATTTTAGATGAGTCTACTTTAATTCCATCCCCTGAAATGTGATGTCCTAAAACAATTCCTTCAGTAAACATCATCAAGTGTTTTTCATGACTTAATGAAAGATTTTCTTCTTTGCATGTTTTAAGGACCTTTTCCAAGTTTTCAAGAGCCTCTTCAAATGAATTTCCATAAACTGTAAAATCATCCATATATACTTCCACACAATCATGTATTATATCAGAGAAAATTCCTAATATTTCCCTCTATAATGTTTCAGGTGCATTTCACAATCCAAAAGGAATTACTCGGTAAGCATAAGTTCCCCATGGATAGGTGAATGTGGTTTTTTCTTGGTCTTCGTGTGCTACTTGAATTTGATTGTAACCACTAAAACCATCCAAAAATGAGAAATACCTCTTTCCTGCTAATGTATCCAATACTTGATCTATGAAAGGAAATGGGAAATGATCTTTTAGAGGAGCCTTATTCAACTATCGATAATCAATGCATACCATCCATTTACCATTCTTTTTAGGTACAATCACCAAGGGAGAAACCCACTGACTGTTTGAAATTGGATAGATGAAGTTTACATTAAGCAATTTTTGCAATTCTTCTTTCACAATTTCCCTAATATTTGGGTTCATCCTTCTTTGAGGTTGTCTGATAGGCCTAGAGTTTTCCTCAATGTAGATATGATGTCTACAAGTCTTAGGACTAATTCCTTTCTTGTCAGTGTACTCCCATGCATATGCAGAAGAATATTTTTGTAATGTTTTGATTAACTCTTCTTGTTGGAATTTCTCTAAGTTTTTGTTTATGTTTAAATATTTCCCTGGAAATATTTCAACTGTAGAGTTACCAAATTCTTCCATAGAATATAAAGACATCTGTCTAGATGAAAAGTATTCAATATTGCATTGTTCTTGAAAACTATAATCATCTTCACATTGTGAGGATGTTTCAAATTTTTCTATTGAATTTAAGATTTGAATTTCTTCACTAATATGATAAATAGTAAAGAGAGGTTGTATATCATAGTCGTCATCCATCCATTGTTCATTTCCTATTTCTGTGATTTTTTTTTCTACAGGATATAGAGTGAATTTCTTCATTGAGTTGCCATCAGAAATAAACATATCACCGGATCTACAACTAATGAAGGCATCATCTGTAGCTAACCAAGGTCTTCCTAAAATTAATGGATGCCCCCCTAAGTTTTTCTTGGGAGTTAGGATCATGAAGTCGAATGGATATTCCCAAGAGTCTAAGGACACATATATGTATTCTAATACACCATCTGGCTTGATTACTTATCTATCTGCTAATTGTAGTAATGTTGGTTTATACTGAAGGTTTGGAAGCCTAAGTTGTTCCATAGTCTATTTGTTCATGATGTTGATAGTTGCTCCTAATTCAATTAATGTATTTGAAATCTCAATGCCATTGATATGTGTTTTTACAACTGGACTTCCTGGGTCCAAATATTTTTGTATGGCTATTTTTCCCATCATAATGTCAACAATTTTTCCTACTAACTGAATCCTTTTCATTTCTTTTGTTTTTCTTTCTGATTTTTTCATGCTCAACACTATTATTGTTTTGGCTAGAATAGGAATCTCTTTAATGGCCTGTAACAAAGGAATTTTGATACAAACATTTTTCAATTCATCTAGAAAATCATAATTAGGAAACAAGATTTGTTTTTCTATCCCTCTATCGATTTGTAATCTTTCAGGAAAAGGAGGGCTAGAAACAAATATTGAAGGTTGCTCTATTATATGGGTTGAGTTTATTGGATCTTTTTGGTTTTCATTTTCAGAATTTTGGTTCTGCTGAAGAGATGTCCTTTCTTTAGAACTTTTATTTTGCTGTAGAGAAATTTCTTCATCAAAATCTTATTTTTCTTGAATAACAACATAATGTTTTTCCCTTTCTAATCTTCTACCAGATCTAAGTTGGACATTGTTAAGAGCTAGTGGAGTAATCATGTGAATTGGAAGTTCTATCCTTCTAAGTTATAAGCATTTTGAGCATTTTTGTTATTTGGGTTTGGTAATGGCTGAGTAGGTAGTTTATTTGTTCTTTGTGGATATGGTAATGATAGTTGTGGATTTTGATTTCGGATTTGGGGTGGTTGATTTTGTTGTGGAAAATGTTGGGGAGGATAGTTTGGATAGGGTTGTGGATACTGGTTATACTGAGAGTATCTTCCATACGGAATTTTCATTCCTTGTGTCCAAGATTAAGGCTGGGATCAAGGTTGTTGCCATCATGAATTCCAGTTGTTTGGTGGGGGCTGATTATACATTTGGCTATTAAAACCTTGAGTTTGTGGCCCCTGCCATGGTCTTCTAGAGACAAAAAAAAGAGGATCTAGTGGAGATGGAGTTACTTCTTCTTCTTGAAAGATAGCCTTAAGAACTGGTATAGAGGGAAAAAAAAAAATTCATGATTTTCTGCACAAATAGCACAGGTCTCTATGACTTTTACATCAAGAGGACACTCTCTTAAATCATTTTTCTTTCTGCATTTAGGATATAAAATAGTTAAGGCATCAATTTCATATTTCTATTTGTTTTGTAATTTTAGGGTGCTATTTTTTCTCTAAGACTCCCTAAGATATCTGTTTTAAATTCATCAAGCATATTTCCAATTTCTTCCCTACTCACTGTTTCAGTTGCAGATTTATTTACTCTAGAGAGAATAGGATCCCTTGTATTTTTCCCAATTTTTTATTTTCCTCTTGAGAGATGAATGCACAATTCAACAATTTCAAGTAATGGTAATTAAGAGATATCTCCGTTTCCCATCATTTTAAGGACATCTATCCATTCATCTCTAATGGCTTTCAATAAGAGAGATTTTAAAGTATCTTGATCTAGATGTTCCATAGTAGCTCTCTTTATATTATAATTGAATCTCTCAATTAAATCTTCTAAAGTTTCATCCCCTCTCTGCATCATTTTAAATACTTCATCCTTCCTATTAATAGGTGTGCAATAATCCAGATATCTTTGAAAATATGCACTTTTCATCTCATCCCATGTCCTAATAGATTTTGTTATCAATTCCATGAACCATTTTAGAGTTTCTCCCTTGAGTGTTGCAGGGAATAGCTTCAATTTTTTAGAGTCTTGTAAGTATTCATAAGATCTACATAAGACTTCAAATTCAAATAAAAAAATTTCAGGATCCTTAGTCCTTAATCCATGGAAATTGGGAAGGACAGAGAGTGAAACACTTTCATTGTATAATTTGTATCCTCATCAACTATAGGAAATCCAACAGAGTTAGGATCTCCTATGCCTCTACCTCTTCCTCCACCTCGTCCTCTACCTCTTCCTCCTCCTCTTAAGGCATCTCCATTCATAACTTCTCCTCCTCCTTCTTCTTCTGCCATTAGTAGGCTGGAAAAACATCTATGAAAAATATCTAACTAGTTTAAAACATAACACTATTCTAAATCTAATTGCATTCAAATGAAAAGATGAAATCTTTCCCTATCTTATCCACTGAAATATTTAATTCTATGAAAACAGAGCATTTTTTCTATTTTAAAAACACAATTGTAATTTAATTATGTCCTAACTCTAATTCCATTCCATGGATTGAAAGCATAAATCATATTACTAATAATTTAAATGATAGTGCTGATTGAAATAAAATAAAAACGAAAAATAAAATAAGTACAAATCATGTTTAAAGGAAACTACAACTGTTGTATGACCGAATACCCAAATCTGATCCAATTAGAAAATGACAGAACCACTTTCTTGAGATGACTTAGCGAGCACAAGATTAAACAGCTAATTGTAAACTCATATAAGAAAGCATTCATGAAACTAATCTATAAAAATAGTAAGCAGATTAAACTATGAATTGATAGAAATCTAACTATGAAAATAATGTGATTTTAACTTTGAATTGACAAGAGCAAAAATAACGAATCAACAGGAAATTAAATGACATAAATCAAACTACAAAAACAATTAAAAACCTCCTTTCTGTGCAGGGGCCCTCTGCAACAGAATGATTCGAAAATCTAATAGATTACGCGTGCATCAAAGTATATGGAACTGGTCTTCTTATTATCAAAACAAAGTTTCAAAATCTTACACCGAATTATCAAAATTAGGATTGTTTTCCGATTTCAAAAGACTGGTATTTATACAAGTTTTGAATTAATAGTTTGAGGCATTTCCACCTATAGACAATAAATAGAACTAAAATTATAATTCTAAATATAAGAAAATTCTTTAATGGCCATCTCTCGATTTGCTATGTCAAAGCAAATTGAGAGTATTTCGTTCGCAGATCACGGTCTTTGACTGACTTTGACCGTGAGCGTAGGCATGTTTTATCTTTGATTTTGAACAGGTTGATGGGATACGATCCATGTGTAGATCATTCCAAAGATACCCATATTACCCGCTTCCTTATTTTCTTCTCAAAACTTGTCAAACCATAACAGTAGCTCCAAAAACACTGATTAGCTACAGAATTGCACACATTCTGTAGCTAATTACAGAAATTCATCTTTATAATAAGAAACATCATAATATAAAGTGGAGATCATTTAAATGCCTTCTCTGATGTGGAATATGTCAATTATCATTGATTGGAGTCATGAGTTTGTGAAAAGGAAGGAAGAAATGATGAAAAAGGGTGTCAAAATAAGAACAGTTTTGAGGCTCAGTATGTACATCAAAAAAACATGGCCTAGCCTCCTCCTACAAGGATGCAGCAGATTGTTGCTGCAAGATATGCACCACTCGCCCTTCCTCAACCTTTGCACCCTCTTCCTCAAGGAGATTATCTGAAATATTTTCCCAAATACACGGGGGAGGGAGAAGAAGTATATACTGAAGAACATCTAGTTTCCTTCTATAGTTATGCTGATAACCAAAACATTAAACATGAAGATGTCTAGTCAAGACTTTTTGTTCAAAGCTTAGATGGAGAAGCTCGAAAATGGTTCGTAAATTTCCCACCAAATGGAATAGATGCTTTGAAGGAATTGTTTGTAAAACAATGGGGTGACCGAAATTATTACATGTATTATCTCACAGAGTTTGGGGCTTTGAAGAAGAAGACTGATGAGTCATTGGCAGAATTTACAAAGAGATTAAATAAATTCTATCAAAATATTCCTATAGAGGTCAAACCCCTTAAAACCATGGCCATGATAACCTTTGCCAATGCCCTAGACTCCAAGTTTTCACTATGGTTGAGATCTGAGAAGCCACAAACATTGGTGGGTATGCAGGAGGCTACTATTGGAGTGCAGCCCAATATTATGGCCTCAAACAAGATGAAACTTGAATAAGGGAAAGGGAAAAAGGATAAAAACAAAATGAAAGAGGAGAAACCATCTTCCTCCTCTAAAAATTTCACAATTGAAGAAAATCTTGATCATATTTCTAATTTGATTAAAGATCTTGCTTCCAAAATGAAAAAACTGGAGTTAGAAAGTAGGCCTGCTACTAGGCACATTTAGAATGAAGTAAACCGAAATTAGACTCCTTTTATGAGACCCTTTCAGCCCCAAAAAATTTTACAGTGCCCAAGGGGAAATCCTGATGATCAAAATGTTCAGCCTCCACTGAATAATTTTGCCGAATAAAATCAGCAAGAGGAAGAAGAGGAAGATGAAGATATCAATCTTGTTGGGGAGACATCACAGTCAACTTGTTTGACTTTACAAGAATATGAATATCAGTCTAGGATAAATCTATTTTCAGATTATTAGGAGGCTCATATTGATGTTCAAAATAAGAAAAAGTAGCCTGAAAATTAGATAAAAAATTATCCTTTGAGGTCAAAAGGGGTTTTCCAACAGCCTCAACAAAAACAAGATGCTGAAAAATTGTTACCAAACAAAAAGAAAAGGTTAATGACATTCCTCCATCACCTAACCTTGCCCCAATCATCAAAATATCTGCAAAAAATAAATATTTGACTCCACTTAAATTCAATTTCAAGTCAGAAATGAATAAAATCAAGATTCTGGTCCCACTCCTAGAATTGTTGAAAAGTCCATCCTACAGAGAGTCATTCAAAAGTCTGTTACAGCCACCTCTTTCTCCTGATTCTGTCAACCTTGAATATGAACATCCTACTATCTTTTTAGGCAGCCATGTCCAAGATCAAAATGATAATAATTCCCCACCTTTTTATCTTTCACTCAATATTCATAACAAATTGCTACACAACTACCTATTAGATTATGGGGCCTCTCACAATCTGATGCTTAAGAAAGTGATTGATGAATTGGGACTGGAAATCACTATACAATACCATGACCTCTACACTTTTGACTCCAAAAGGGTCGAGTGTTTAGGAGTGATCAAAGACTTGGTAATTTCTCTTACCGATCTTTCTATGAAAATTTTAGTGATGGACATAGTCGTTGTTGATATACCATCAAGATTTGGAATGCTTCTTTCTAGATCTTTGTCCAAAAATCTAGGAGGCACTCTTCAAATGGATATGACATATGCCACTATCCCAGTATTTGGAGGAGAATTTAGGAGGTTGTATAGAGAAACACAGATGGCTTATATCATAAGTGATTAGAAAAATCCCTCAAATCATCCTATATATGCAGAGGATAAGGAGTTAGGATCATCTTTTTGACACCTTGATGTTGATGACAGCAATTTTCAGCCTGAAATTAGTAGAAAACAACAACTAATCATCTCAAAAGAGCAGGATTCAGAAGTAGGACAGATCTGGAAATCATATTTTGATGGAGCCTCATCAAGAGAGGGATCAAGGGTTGGTATAGTTCTTATTTCTCCTACTCAGCAGGTAGTGACTTTATCATATAAATTAAAAAATTTCACTACCAATAACGATGTTGATTATGAAGCACTGATTCTAGGAATGAAGGCCGCAAAAGATTTGGGAGCAAAGTAGTTGATTGTTTTTGGTGATTGAGAGTTGGTGGCACAGCAGGTAAAAGATAATTATCAAGTAAAAATTTCAAAATTGAATAATTATAGAAATGAAGTCTGGGATTTGATTGAACATTATTTTTCAGTATTCAATTTGAATTTTGTTTCCAGAGAATAAAATGAAATGGAAGATTCATTGGCCATTGCTGCTAGTAATTTTAAGGTCCCTCTTGATGTCAAGGCAACCTACAATATTCAGATTAAAAACAGACCTTCCATCCCTGACAATATCAAATTGGAAAATTTTTTAAGATGATAAAGAAATTCAAAAATTCTTATAATGTGTAGAGGAGTATTCATACATTCAAATTTCCAATGAACAAGACACAACTGAAAGTCAGAACAAAAATTCATTCAAAAAGACTTTCTCCACCTCTTTCTCCTGATTCTGTCAACCTTGAATATGAACATCCTAATATCTTTTTAGGCAGCCATGTCCAAGATCAAAATGATGATAATTCCCCACCTTTTTATCTTTCACTCAATATTCATAACAAATTGCTACACAACTACCTATTAGATTATGGGGCCTCTCACAATCTGATGCCTAAGAAAGTGATTGATGAATTAGCACTGGAAATCACTAAACAAAATCATGACCTCTACACTTTTGACTCCAAAAGGGTCAAGTGTTTAGGAGTGATCAAAGACTTGGTAATTTCTCTTACCCAGCTTCTTATGAAAATTCTAGTGATGGACATAGTGGTTGTTGATATACCATCAAGATTTGGAATTCTTATTTCTAGATCTTTATCCAAAAATCTAGGAGGCACTCTTCAAATGGATATGACATACGCCATTATCCCAGTCTTTGGAGGAGAATTTAGGATTTTTTATAGAGAAACACAGATGGATTATATCATAAGTTATCGGAAAAATCCCTCAAATCATCCTATATATGCAGAGGATAAGGATTTAGGATCATCTATTTTACACTTTGATGCTGATGACGGAAATTTTCAGCCTAAAATAAGTAGAAAAAAACAACTACTCATCTCAAAATAGCAGGATTCAGAAGTAGGGCAGATCTGGAAATCATATTTTTATGGAGCCTAATCAAGAGAGGGATCAGGGGTTGGTATAGTTCTTATTTTTCCTACTCAGCAATTAGTGAATTTATCATATAAATTAAAATTTATCACTACTAATAATGATGTTGATTATGAAGCACTGATTCTGGGAATGAAGGCGGCAAAAGATTTCGGAGCAGAGCAGTTGAACGTTTTTGGTGATTCAGAGTTGGTGGTACAACAGGTAAAAGTTAATTATCAAGTAAAAATTTAAAAATTGAAGAATTATAGAAATGAAGTCTAGGATTTTATTGAACATTATTTTTCAGTATTCAATTTGAATTTTGTTTCCAGAGAAGAAAATGAAATGGCATATTCATTGGCCATTGTTGCTAGTAATTTTAAGGTCCCTTCTTATGTCAAAGCAACCTACGATATTTAGATTAAAAATAGACCTTCCATCCCTGACAATATCAAATTGGCAAGTGTTTAAAGATGATAAGGAAATTAAAAATTTCTTAGAATGTCTAGAGGAGTTTTCATACATTCAAATTGACAATGAACAAGACACAGCTAAAAGTCAGAACAACAAATCATTCAAAAAGACTTTCGCTAGAAAAGACATTATTGATCTGAAAACAAACTTCATTCCTAAAGGCTTGGTTCCTTTAAAGAGGTTTTCTGATAATAATGATGTCTTTTTAAAGCCTGATAGTAAAACGGATGGAGAATTTACATTTGATTGCAACATTGGTACTGAAAATCAGCCTAGATATGTTAAGAGTTTCCAAATTTCTTCCTCAAGAAACTAGAACTAAATATGTCAAGTTGTTGAAGCAGTATGCAGACGCTTTTTCTTGGTATTATAGTGATTTGAAGACATATGACAGAAGTGTAATGGAGAATAAAATCCCTCCTAAATCAAAAGAAAAACACGTGGCACAGAAGATAAGGCATATCAATCCTATGGTGCTCCCTATTATTGAAAAAGGAATAAGAAAAATGTGGGAAGCCAAGATAATTTTTCCTTTAATATTTTCCAATTGGGTAAGTAAGATAGTCCTGATTCAAAAGAAGAATGGCGAAATGAGAATTTGTGTTGATTTTCGCAATTTGAACTGGTGTTCGTTGAAGGATAACTATCCTTTGCCCAAAATGGATCATATTTTGCAGAAAGTTGTAGGTTCTGTAATATTCATAAAATTAGCACACAGCTAATTGGAATATTAAATTTTGATTTTTCTCTTAGTTAGAGGAATAAGAAGGTATGGAGACCCATAAATATTCTTAGTAGGAATAAAAGACACTCCTAATGTGAAAGGAGGTCATCTAAAGGCTAGATTGAAGACCCTTATGTGTGAAAAGGGGTTGGAGCATGAAGACTGGGCCAACCTTGACCAAATCAAACAACGCTGGTATGGAAGGAGTGGCATTCATTGAGGGACAACACAGTTTTGGAGGGATATTCCATTCATGGAAGTAGTGGCTTTAATGAGTGGGGCCCAAGGTGAGGAATCTCACCAAGAATATAAGGAAGGGGATGGCAGCCATTTTGAGCATGATTCGATTATTATTTTGTATATGGTATGTTTAGACATATAACTTTCTTCAGCTGTTTAGCTAAGATTGTAGTGTTGTTTAGCACAGGTTGTTCTCGAGCAGGAATCCTACCTCTTTCCTTGAGGAGCCTCTAGGAAGAGTATTTCACTACATTTCCACATTCATGCTTCAGTCCAAGCTTTAGGTTTCTTCAAAAATGCAGTTTCTGCTTATAGTTGTGTTGTGTTGCAGGGTGCAGCAGTGGAGGTTTGCATTGGGTGTTTTCTGAGCTAGTTTTGTAGTGGAGGAAGGTTTCCTTCCATTGGGAGGCCAGTAAAGAAGCCCCTTGGGCTTTATTAACATATTTGGCATCAATACAAGGTTATTTTATCCCCTACAATGCATTTTCAGTCCATATCTATGTTATTTCAGGGAAGAGTTTCAGGGGTGGTTGAGTGTCTGATTTGGGAGGTGATTTCTTTAGTGGAGGGGACATCCTCTCATCTAGAGGATCTATTGGAGACGAGGTGTAGGATTCTACATTAGCTTCAGTCATATGTTCTCATTTATTTTTTTGCATCAAACCTTCAATCCTAGGGTTACAACTTACAATTGTGTAGTGTATGCATTTTCAGCAAACCCTCTTGGGTTGTCTTGGAAAGTTGATATAGTGCTTAGATCTATATGTATAGCATCTATTGTGGAATATATCAGCATTTTTGTATCATTGTATGATCTCCAGCTGTAGTTATGCTTAGTATGACTACGTTGTAGCAGCTCTCCGGCATTTTGTATTGTAGCAGCATCTCATATGTGGGAGTGATTGATGATGGAAGGATTGTTTACTGATTTTCTGTTCTTATACATAATGTTATGGCACCATATTGGTCTCCATTTTTGATGTGTTGATTTACCCTGATTTTCCTATTTGGGAATACTACAGTAGTATTAAAGCATAATCTTGGCTCAGCCTGTGGATCTCAACCATTATGCTATCATGAGAATAAGAAGAAGGAGAAAGAAATCAGAATGATGGAAGGAATGAGTTTTCTCTCATCTCTTTTTAGATCTACGAGGGACCTCACCAAGGAGTTCAAGAAAAGAATAATGGAGAAAGGCCATAAAACCACAATAGGGTTTCAATATGAGGAAGGTCCTTATGCTTCCTATCAGCAGAAGAAAGAACCGGTATTGCATAAAGCTCCAAAGAAATATACTATGCCCTTTTCTTTTGAAGAAGAAGACAAAAGGCATGGAGATGGAGGACACTTAGATCATGAGATTCTAAGTGAGTTTCTTGCAGAATACAAATCTCAGTCAAGATCTTTCAAGGAGGATCTAACTATCACACAGTTCATTCAGATCAAAGAAGAAAGAAGACCTTGCAGCAATAGAAAAAGGAAGCACAATAGATTTATATTGTCTACATTTGATGGGTCATCTACATGGACAGCAAGGGCTTGGGGAATGAATTTGGATGCATTCTTCCTACTACATCCATTATTAGAGAAAGAAGTTGTTGAGATTGCAGTGCTACACCTTGAGGGTGAAGCAAACATTTGGTGGTTCAGTCATTTGAGTAATGCAAAAGTGACTGCATATGTAGATTTTACTCAGAGTTCGATTAAGAAGTTTGACAAGAAGAAACTTCCACCACCACTTGTTGCAGGAGCACTTGCATCAAGAGAAAGAACACTTGCACCTTTGTAAAGTGGTCTTGATCTCTTGATATTTAGAGTCCCATGCACTATTCTGGAGATTCATGAGGAGGAGGATACTTATACCAATACTGGTGCAGCCATAGAGGAGCAGCCATCATCACCAGTAGTTTGGGAATTCATCACACTGGTGGAAGGAACCCTTGTAGTAGTACAATATGTTCCCAATCAAAACCAAGGTATGAAAATGTTTCCACTTTCTGTTATTTCAGCGCATCTTATGGAAGGTTGTGGGGATATGCCATTGCATGACCTAAGGACAAGAAACACTGCTGGTTTGGAGCAATAGACTATCACTATGCATAGGACCCTCGACAAGATCAAGGGGGAGATATAAATTCATCCTAGTATGTCATTGATGAGTTGCACACAACTCTTGGGGTTGGAGAGTAGATTTTTGGAGAATAGGATGAGCATTGTCCTAAACAATCCAATGCAGAAATATATGTTCAGCATTTAGCATGAGTATGAGACATAAGATGCACCATCATGTAGATCAGCAGTGATGTCATGGAGCAGTAGTGATGGGTTGGGGCCCTAGCCATTATTGGATCTTTCCAATGAACATTCTACATGTGTATCAGGGGATAGGAGGATGGTTGATGAGAGACATCTTAGCTCCCATTAGTATGATGGATCCTTCTTTCTAAGCACTTCACAGATCAATGAGAATATTTTCCTTTCAGTATATTTGGATCCTTATGGGGTCAATTTGGTCATTGATGAGTGGTCTTCATTTGGAGATCTCTAGGAGGTTGCACTTCAACATCCCATGAAGTGTAGAGATAGTGATTTGTATTGGGAGGGTGGTATTCTCCATTGGAGGGATACCAATTTTGAGCATGATGATAGACACTCACAAATGGTTGGATGGGTGATGTTGATGAGCATGAGGTTGGAAATCCACTTGCATATATATGACACAGGGCAGCAGGAGGAAAGGATGTGTTGGCTACAATTGAAAGAGTTTGGTCAGCATGTGACATATCCTATTCCAAAGGGTATGTTGTTGGTTGGGACTTGGCATGAAATTTTCATTATATGGCAGCAAGGAGTTTGGTTGCATTGGGGTGATGTGACATTTTTCATGTAAATCATCATGTTTTCACTCCATTTCCTATATGATGGAGATGTGAGGAGGCAGCAAGAGCTATTTTTTCTTTGGCTACTCTTGGGAGAGTATGGGCTGCTTTTCTCCCATACTTTGCATGATATTTCAGAAGAAAAGGATGGCACAATCAGGGTGCAAAGGGGCTACCCTTCAGCATTGGAGGATAAGGAGGTACTTCCACATAGGAAGGAGTCTCCCACATATAGCAGTATGATGGTGGATTAATTTGGCATATGGCATGTCAAAGAATGGAGTCATGGAGTGGCAAGAGCCTTATCACCAAGGCCAACAGTGTTGTCACTTGGGAGTATGTATATATTGATGGAGTGTTCCAATGGGAGTATGCATTCCTTCATTTTGCAGACCACTATGAGGAGATTCTCATGGGAGGGTTCATCCATAGACCTCACTTTCATCCAACTCACAATGCATAGTAAGAAATGTATTTCTGTAGATATTTATCATTTCAAAACATATTTGCATTCTCTTACCATCTATGTACAGTGCATTGCTCCACAAGAGTGCAAGATTACATTTGGGTTTCAAGGTCATTCTAGGACCAACATTTATGATGGAGTTAGCCCTTCCTTGCATGGATTTAGGAAAATTTGGTGTTATTATTTTTATGCTTAGCTGATATATAATTCCATTTACTACTTCCTAGTAGATAAGAAAACATGTACAGCTAGAAATTTGTTGGGAGACAACTTGCCACATGATGTTCTGAAACAGCAGTTGGTAAAATTGTGTTGTATCCACTGGAGAAACCATTGGTACCATCCAGCATTACACATAACACTCAGTATCTCTCTGATTTGGATGCCATATGGTGATGATGTGCTATTCACTTTTTATGGGATGGCTTGGGCTAGCAAGGGCCATGATACTAGAGGAGGGGTCTTTGAAGATCCAGTTGTCCTTTTGTCTCTTGAGGGCAACATTATTGCAGCCCAAATTCCGCAGCAGCTCTACACTTTCCATAAGTGGAGAGAGAGACAACGTGGAGTAGGCCATTTTTTCTACCATGTTCAATTATGCAGCCCACCTACATTGCAGGAGCTAAAGGTGCAAGAATTTTTCCATGAGTTGCCATTTTGGAGGGTGACTCACTTTGTATGTATGATAGCTTGGGGTTTGGAGCTTCACATGGGAATGAATATTCCCAATAATTTTCTGATTTCATGCCTCAAGAAGGCCTCTAGACCACATATAGTTTCCTCCATGTATATCCCACTACTTCATGATGAGAACCATTTGGATTTGTCACCAAAGGCTTACTTATACACTTGGGAGGAGCAACTAGGGGACATATTGATGAGAGGGCATCTTGCTCATTGGAGGAACTTATCATATGAGGATGCTAGAGGAGGAAGAGGAGAGGATCTTCAGTTATATCCTTGCATTTTCTTGAAGACAAGAAACATTTGGGAGGGGAGGACTGCAATATTCCTAAAATTAGCACAGAGCTAATTGGAATATTAAATTTTGATTTTTCTCTTAGATAGAGGAATAAGAGGGTATGGAGACCCATAAATATCCTTAGTAAGAATAAAAGACACTCCTAATGTGAAAGGATTTCATCTAAAGGTTGGATTGAAGACGCTTATGTGTGAAAAGGGGTTGGAGCATGAAGACTGGGTCAACCTTGACCAAATCAAACAGTGCTGGTCTGGAAGGAGTGGCATTCATTAAGGGAAAACGCAATTTTGGAGGGAGATTCCATGAATGGAGGTAGTGGCTTTAATGAGTGGGGCCCAAGGTGAGGAAGCTCACCAAGAATATAAGGAAGGGGATAGCAGCCATTGTGACCATGATTGGATTATTATTTTGTATAAGGTCTATTTAGACATATAGCTTTCTTCAACTGTTTTGCTAAGATTGCAGTGTTGTTTAGCACAGGGTGTTCCCGAGCGGAATCCCACCTCTTTCCTTGAGGATCCTCTAGGAAGAGTATTGAATTACATTTCCACATTCAGGAATCAGACCAATCTTCAGCTTTCTTCAGCAGCGCAGTTTCTACTTAGAGTTGTGCTGTGTTGCAAGGTGCAGCAGTGGAGGTTTGCATTGGGTGTTTTCTGAGATATTTTTGTAGTGGAGGAAGGTTTCATTCCATTGGGAGGCCAGTAAAGAAGCCCCTTGGGATTTATTGACACATTTAGCATCAGTCCAAGGTGATTTTATCCCCTACAACGCAGTTTCAATCCAGATTTGCGTTATTTTAGGGAGGATTTGCAGGGATGGTTGCAATGCCTGATTTGGGAGGTGATTTCTTCAGTGGAGGGGGCATCGTTTCATCCTAAGGATCTATTGGAGAAGAATTGTAGGATTCTACATCAGCTTCAGCCATATCTTCTCATTTCTGTTGCTGCAGCAAACCTTCAGCCCTAGGGTTGCAGCTTACAATTGTGTAGTGTATGCATTTTTAGGAAACCCTCTTGGGTTGTCTTGGAAAGTTGATATAGTGCCTAGATCTATATGTATAGCATCTATTGTGGCATATATCAATATTTTTGTATCAGTGTACAATCTCCAATAGTAGTTATGTTTAGTATGACTGCGCTATAGCATCTCTGCGGCATTTTGTATTGTAGCGGCATCTCATATTTGGGAGTGATTCAGTGATGGGAGCCTTGTTTCCTCATTTTATATGATTTATTCCTCACTATTTATATTGATTTTCCATTCTTATACATAATTTTATGGCACCATATTGGTCTCCATTGTTGATGTGTTGATTTACCCTGCTATTTCCTTTTTTATGCACTATATTCTTGCTTTTCCCATTTAGGAATATTACAAGTTCAAAGAGTTTGTCAATGATAGATGGATTTTCAGGATACAATCAAATTTCAGTTGACAGACAAGACAGGTAGAAAACAACTTTTATAACACCCTGGTGAATTTTATGTACAATAAGATGCCTTACGGTTTAATGAATCCAGGTGCAACATTTCAGCGAGCAATGGATATTGCCTTTGTAGGGGAAAAGGACAGATTTGTTGTCATTTATTTAGATGACATAATATTCTTTTCAAAATCTGATCATGACCATTTAAAAAAATTTCAGTAAGATTTGTTAAATGCAAAAAATTTGATTTATCTTTAAACCGAAATAAATCATCCTTTGTTGTTCCAGAAGGAAAATTGTTGGGACATATAGTAAGAGAAAATGGTATTTGCATTGACCCTGTGATCCGAATTTATGCAGGAACACAACAAAAACATATATAACCATAAATATAAAAATGTAGTGGAGATAACACTTCATTTCATTAATACAAAGAACTAAAAATTTTTAACAGACAGAATGGAAATAAACTAGCTAGGGCGCAGGTAGCTTATCTCTGAGAAGAGATGTGGTGGCTATAGGCCTCTAAACTCTATGTCACAATGAGGCTCGAAGGCCTATATATTATTTAGAAATAGTGGAAAACCATAAACATAAAAAAACCTAACCCTAGGAGATGAAACGCCAAAATATGGGTCCCGTCGGGGTAAATTGGTACATTAATTTCCCAGGGTCGTAACTTTGGCATACTATCTTTGTTTGATGCACATGATACATCGTTAGAAAGATCTATCCGAGGATTAAAAATACTGATAGCAAGTATAAATTCCAAACTAGACTCATATTTTTTTAATAAGCGATGCCCAAAAAATGTCGTTTAGGGCCTAAAAATAGATCCGGAAGTTCAGGACTTGAAAAACTGCTAAAAATAGTAAATTTTGTTATAATTGAGGAAACTAAAAAACTGAAAGAAAAAATGGTGGGGCCCCAAGTGGAATAGGTAGGTGGCCACCAATATCCACCCAAATCATTCCTCCTCCATTAGGAAGCAATGGTCCCCATTGCGTTGAGTTCCTCCATGAGATGAGGAAACTTCTACTGAACTTGGTCCCTGGTGAACCACTTGCCTTGGTGCAAAATTTGGCCAGCTTTGACAACATGATATAGTTGGATATTCTACTGGCGAGTGCTCTTTATTTGCATGTCCATGATAAAATCTATAGTGGCTTGTTCCATGCAGTCTGGTTTTAACTTTGTTGGTGTGAGTTGTTCTGCAATGTCAGAGGTGTCCAATAGAGGTGGGAAATAGGGCTGAAGTTGGTCCACATTGAATACTGGGTGTAGACCAGGAATTGTGGAATACTGAGCTCAAAGGCATTGTTTCCTACAGCCTTGGTGATGGTGTACGGCCCATATCAGAGTGAGTGAAGCTTGCAGTGGGGTCCAATGAGGCGCTCCTTCTGCAAATGTAGCCACACTTTGTTGCCAACCTGGAAGTGGTGTGGCACCCGATGTTGATCATGTTGTTGCTTGTACTTAGCATTGGCTCTGTCCAATACGTCATGAACCTACTATAAGATGTGATAAATGTACTTAATGAAGTTTTTCACCTTGTCAGCTTCATACTAGACATGAGACGAATCGACCTAAGTAGCCACAAATGGCATGGCTACGTCAATGGGACATAGTAGCTGGAACCCCAGGCCCACCTGAAAGGGGTTGTGGCCGGTTGAGTTGTGGAGAGCCCAGTTATAACTGTGTTGTACATAGGGAAGGCTCTCATCCCATGTGCGTGGATGCTTTGAATTGTACATGCACTGAATGTGTATAATCATCTTGTTGACGACCTCTGTTTGGCCATCAGTTTGGGGATGGAAAGTTGTGGACTTGGTGAGCTTGGTGCCCAGCATTGACCAGAGGCTGGAATAAAATGTGTTGAGGAACCTGTTATCCTGATATGAGATGATAGACTATAGGATCCCAAAGTTCACCCACACTCATTCAAAGAAGAGTTTAGTAGTGGCTTCTGCTGTGATATTCTTCTTGCAATCCGACATATTGGCCATCATTGAGAATTTTTCGATGACCACAAAAACAAATTCATTTCCATGCTTAGTAGAAGGAAGGCCTGACATGTAATCCATGGAGTTGGATTCCCAAGGTCGAAAAGGTGTAGATAGCGGAGTATAGAGGCCTTTCTTCTTGATTTTCGGTTTGGGAATGGAGCAAGCAGTGCAAGATCTGATGTACTTCCCAACATCATGTTGAAGGTTCATCCAATAGAAATACTTTTGCAGTACTACCACTATTTTCTCGACCCTAAAATGCCCAGCGACTTGACTGTAGTGTGCTTCCCAAACCATATTGGCACGCTCGCTTCAAGGACCACAAAGGTGTCCTAGGTGACATAACAGTGCATCCTGGATTTGAAAATTTGGAACTTGCATACCCTCCAAGAGTGTCTTGTATGTGTGGCTGATTTCTGGATCGCTCTTGTAGAAAAGCATCCAATCAGAAGTCTCGTGCCCACAAAAGTTGAGAACAGTGGTTAGCACCACGATAGGTGGTCAGCTGAGGCAGTCTACAACATTATTGGTGTTTCCCTTCTTATACTTGATGTTCAAATGAAATTGTTGCAGACATGTGAACCACTTCTGATGGCGATCGTTTTGCAACTTCCCTTGTGTCTGTATGAACTACGGGGGTTGGTGGTCTGTGTGGATGACCGTTTCCTTCCCCAAAATGTAATTCTTCCATTGGTGTCACTCCTGCACAATGGAATACATTTCTTTGTCATAAGTGGGATACTTGCAGACTGTGTTAGATAGTGTCTCATTGTGATATGCCACTAGATGCCCATGTTGAGTAAGAACTTCCCCAATAGCATAGTCAGAGGCATCTATCACGATCTCAAATGGTTGTTTCAAGTCTGGTAATGTGAGCATTAGGGAAAAGCAAAGGCAATGTTTTAATTATATGAATGCCTTCTGTTGATATTTTGACCAAAATAATTTTGCTTTCGCTCCTCCCTTGGTGACCTGACTCAAGGGCCAAGTGAAATGAGAGAATCCCAACACGAACCTGCAGTAGAAATTAGCAAGACCTAGAAAGTTGTGAATCTCTGTTATAGTGGTTGGGGCTGACCAATCTCGAATTACTTGGATCTTGGTTAGATCCACATGCACCCCCCCGTTCATCAATAATGTATCCTAGATACTGAACCTATGTCATGACAAAAGTGCACTTCTCCAAATTAGCACACAACTTGTGTTGCCGCAATTTTTGGAAGACCTGTCGGATGTGGTGGAGGTGCTCTTCCCAAGTCTAGCTAAATATCAAGATGTCATCCAAGTACACTACTACAAATGAGTTGGTGAATGGCCACAAGATGTCTTCCATCAGCCTCATGAAAGTTGTGAGAGCGTTCGTCAACCTGAAAGGCATAACCATCCATTCGAAAAGGCCCTCCTTGGCTTTCAAGGTAGTCTTCCACACATCGAAGGGTTCGATTGGTACCTGGTGATACCCATACTTCAAGTCGATCTTTCTAAAATATTTCTCCCTTTTGAGTTGATCCATAAGGTCATCAATCCATGGAATTGGGTACCTATTATGGACAATTATCTTGTTCAACGCTTGATAGTCAATACAGAGTATCCAAATCCCATCCTTCTACTGCACTAACATGACCATGCTTCCACAGGGTGATTAACTCAGTCGGATGTGACCTTTCTACAGCATCTCCTGAATCTGCCTCTTGATTTCATATTTCTCAAGAATAGAGCGACCATAGATCAGTCCATTGGGCAGCAATGCACCTAAGATCAGATCAATGGGGTGCTCGACCTGACACTGCAGAGACACCCCTATGGGTGAGGTGAAGATGTCCCCGTATTCCTCCACGACCTTGTCCATTTTTTCTTTTCGTATGTAGGATCTTTGTCTGGAGGTCGTGTCCACAGTATTATTCTTGCCCTGGGAGCAAATCATCAAGAAAACAAATTTCCCGGTTTCAGAAATGAGCTTACTACATTGTTTTGCAGTAACCAAAGAGATAGTCATAGGTGGTGGTACCTCTGCTATCCTGTACAACTTATTTCCCAAATTAAAAATAACAGTGTAAGGTCAGGACTCATACACAACATGTCACTTCCACAACTATGGTTGGCCTAATAATACATCACAAACATCAAGAGGATCAGTGTCACATAATATCTCATATGTGGAGGGCTTGATGCTGTAGGGAAGGTGGCACTGCTGGCTAATGCAGAGATCCCATCCTTGGTGAAGCCACCCGATGGTGTACAGTTGTGGGTGTGTTGTGGAAGAAAGCCCAAATGCTTCATGACCTCTACTAAAATAAGGTTCTTTTGGCTCCCACTGTCGATAATGAACTATAGAGGGGAACCCTTTACCCACATCTGAGATTGGAAGAGACGCTCCACCTCCTCTAGATCTTCTAGTTCCTCCTCCTGGTTCTTTGCAGTGGCCATGGTGGCATTGGGCTCTACATCAATAATCCACTTCCCTTTTTCATTCCTCTTTTCAGGTTATGATTCAGCATCGAAGCATGCATCTGATTCAAAAGCCCTAATCTCGGCCACCAATGACTACTTGGACCGGCACATACTTGTGTTGTGAGTGGAGCTCTTATGGAACTCACACAACTTTCCCATGTCCTTCTTCGGCTTCGTGGTGTTGTTATTTTCTTGCGGATTTGGTAGGTTATCTTGGGTCTCCATGCCTTGGCTTTGTCCTTTTTTCTGTAGTTTGGGGCACCTTTCCCTTCTTTTTGATTCGCAGATCCAAAGTCTCACTTATTTTGTTTGAATTTTTTCTCAATCTTGGCAGCATACCGGTATGTCATACCAAGCGAGGAGATGTTGAGGAACTCCATTTCCTCCTGAATGTACCTATGCATACAACTGCGGTACTTCAACACCAAATGTTTCTCTGAATATTTGATACCCAAATTTGTGCTCAAGGTATGGAATAGATTCATCAGCTCATGTACATCTTGATCCCTTTGTTTTCATAGCATAGTCCATTGTATGTACTTATTCTCATAGCTCCCCACAGGATAATTGTTCCTTGATGGCTTCTTGGAAATAATTCCAAGTAGGTATGGCTGAGAACAGAGAGGGTTTCCCCTCATCCTTTTTCTCAAAGTAGGTTTCCCGCCAGTCCTTGACATGGGGGGTAGCGTTGAGGACTGCAAAAATAATCTTCTCCCAGTCGGAAAAGACATGAACTGAGAAATATCCTTTTAATAGATTCAACCAGCTATATACTATGTCTGCATCTATTTGGCCCTCAAATATGGGAATGTCAAAGTTTACTTGTACCTTAAAAGGAGTTGCGCCTCCAGAGTGGCTACTGGATGCAGATGCGGCACCAATGGGCGGTCGTTGAAGGATCTGGGCAAAGTTATCCATCGTCGCGTTCATTTTTTTTTTGAGGGCCTCCTCAAGAAATATTTTGATAGGATCTCTTGCTCCCTCATATTTCTTTTCATCCCCCATGGGCACCCGTCAGGCTTTGCAAGGCTAATCTTGCAAAGGTTCAACCAAATCGAGCCCTAACTCCTTATACGCTGACCTCGTTGGGGACATGCAAAGAAGGATCAAGAAAGAGCAGACCACTTTGATACCACTGATCCAAATTTATACAGGAACGCAACCGAATACACATATAACCATAAATATAAAATTTATTAGAGATAACTTCATTTCATTAATATCAAAGAACTGAAATTTGTTTAGACACATAATGGAAATAAACTAGCTGGGGCACTGGTAACTTATCTCTGAGAAGAGATGTGGTGGCTACAAGCCTCTAAAATCTATGTTGTAATGAGGCTCGAAGGCTTATATATTATTGAGAAACAATGGAAAACCCTAAACATCCAAAAACCTAACCCTAGGAGATGAAACACCAGAATATGGGCCCTGTCAAGGTAAATTGGTACATCAATTTCCTGGGGTCATAATTTTGGCATACTATCTTTGTATGGCGCACATGATACATCGTTAGAAAGATCTATCTAAGGACTAAAACTGCTCATAATGAATATGAAGTCCAAAACATAATCATATTTTCCGAATAAGCGATGCCCAAAAAACATCGTTTAGGGCCTCAAAACAGCACTGGAAGTTCAGGACCCGAAAAAACTACTAAAAATAGTAAATTGTGCTATAATTAAGGAAACTAAAAAACTAAAAGAAACAATGGTGGGGCCCCAAGTGGAATAGGCGGGTGGCTACCAATATCCACCTGGATCATTCCTCCCCCGTTAGGAAGCAATGGTCCCCATTGCATTGAGTTCCTCCACGAGATGAGGAAACTTTTGCTAAACTTGGTCCCTGGTGAACCACTTGCCTTGGTGCAGGATTTGGCCATATTTGACCACCCAATACAGTTGGATCTTTTTTTGGCGAGTGTTCTTGATTTGCATGTCCATGATACAATCTGTGGTGTCTTGTTCCATGCAGTTTGGGTTTGACTCTGTTGATGTGATTTGTTCTGCAATGTTAGAGGTGTCTAGTAGAGGTGGGAAATAGGTCCGAAGGCAATCCACATTGAATAATGGGTGCAGACCAAGGAATGGTGTAATATTGAGCTCGAAGGCATTTTTCCCTACAGCCTTGGTGATGGTGTACGGCCCATATCGGAGCAGCCAAAGCTTGTGGTGGGGTCCAATGAGGCGCTCCTTCTACAAATGTAGCCACACTTTATCGCCCACCTAGAAGTGATGTGGCACCCGATGTTGCTCATGTCATTGCTTGTACTTAGCATTGGCTCTATCCAATATTTCATGAACCTGTTGGTGGATTTTTTGAATGTGCTCAATGAATTTTTTCACCTTGTCAAATGCAAACTGGACATCAACCAAAACAGCCTGAGTAGCCACAAATGGCATGGATATGTCAATGGTACATAGTGGCTGGAACCCCAGGCCCACCTGAAAGGGGTTGTGGTTGGTTGATTTGTGGAGAGCATGGTTATAACTGTGTTGTACATAGGGAAGGATCTCATCCCATGTGCGTGGATGATTTGAATTGTACATGCGTAGAATGTGTACAATCATCATGTTGACGACCTCTATCTGGCCATCAGTTTGGGGATGGAAAGCTATGGACTTGTGAGCTTGGTGTCCATCATTGACCAGACTGAGGAATCTACTGTCTAGATCTGATATGATAAACTGTGTGATCCCAAAGTGCACCCACAATCATTCAAAGAATATTTTAGTAGTGGCTTCTACTATGATATTCTTCTTGCAGGCTGACATAATGGACATCTTCGAGAATCTGTCGATGACCACAAAAACACAGTCATTTCCATGCTTAGTAGAAGGAAGGCCTGACATGTAATCCATGGAGTTGGATTTCCAAAGTCGACTAGGGGTAGGTAGAAGAGTATAGAGGCCTTGCTTCTTAATGGTCGGTTTGGAAATGGAGCAGGCAGTGCAAGATCTGATGTACTTCCCAACATCATGTCGAAGGTTCAGCCAATAGAAATACTTCTGCAGTAATGTCGTTGTTTTCTCGACCCCAAAATTCCAAGTGACTCGACTATAGTGTGCTTCCCAAGCCATCTTGGCACACTCACTTGAACGAACACAAAGTTTTCCCAAGTGACATAGCAGTGCATCCTGGAGGTGAAAATTTGGAAATTGTGTACCCTCCAAGAGTGTCTTGTATGTGTGGCCAAATTTCATATCACTCTTGTAGAGAAGCGGCCAGCTAGAAGTCTCGTGCCCACAATATTTGAGAACGGTGGTTAGCACCACAATCGGTGGTCGGTTGAGGCAGTATGCAACATTATTGGTGCTGCCCTTCTTATACTTGACGTTCAAATGAAATTGTTGCAGATATGCTGACTACTTCTAATGGTGATCGCTATGCAACTTCCCTTGTGTCTGTATGAACTGCAGGGGTCAGTGGTATGTGTGGATGACCGTTTCCTTCCCCAAAGTGTAATTCTTCCATTGGCAGCATGCCTGCACAATGGAATACATTTTCTTTTCATAAGTGGGATACTTGCGGACTATGTCAGACAGTGTCTCACTGTGATATGCCACTGGATGCCCATGTTGACTAAGAATTGCCCCAATAACATAGTGAGAGGCATCTGTCTCGATATCAAATGGTTGTTGTCAGTCTGGTAATGTGAGCACTGGGGCAAAGCAGAGGCGATGTTTCAATTCTACGAACACCTTATTCTAACCAAAATAATTTTTCTTTCACTCCTCCCTTAGTGACTTGACTCAAGGGCCAAGTGATATAAGAGAATCCCAACATCAACATGCGGTAGAAATTAGCAAGACCCAGAAAGTTGTGAAGCTCTGTTAGAGTGGTTGGGGCCGGCCAATCCCAAATTACTTAGATCTTGGTTGGATCCACATGCACCCCTCGTTCATCAATAATGTATCCCAGATACTGAACTTGGGTCATATCAAAAGTGCACTTCTCAAAATTGGCACACAACTTGTGTTGTTGCAGTGTTTAGAAGACTTGTCGAATGTGGTGGAGGTGCTCTTTTGAATTCTAGCTGAAGATCCAGAAGTCATACAAGTACACTACTACAAATGAGTTGGTTAATGGCCACAAGATGTCGTCCATCAGCCTCATAAAGGTTGCAGGAGCATTCATCAACCCGAAAGGCATGACCATCCATTCAAAAAGACCCTCCTTGGCTTTGAAGGTAGTATTCCACACATCGAAGGGTTCAATTGGTACCTGGTGATACCCAGACTTCAATTCAATCTTGCTGAAATATTTCACCCCTTTGATTTGATCCAGAAGGTCATCAATTCGTGGGATCGGGTGCCTATTCCGGACAGTGATCTTGTTCAGTGCCTGATAGTCAATACAGACTCTCCAAGTCCCATCCGTCTTCTGCACTAACACGATCGGGCTCCCACAGGGCGATGAACTCAGCCGGATGTGACCTTTATATAGCAGCTCCTAAATTTTCCTATTGATTTAATCATTCTCTAGAATAGAGCGCCTATATATCGGTTCATTGGGCAGTGGTGCACATGCGGTCAGATCGATGGGGTGCTTGACCTGACAGTACAGAGGCACCCCTGTGGGTGAAGTGAAGATGTCCTCATACTCCTCCATGGCCTTTTCCATTTGTTGTTTTCTTGTGGAGGAGCCCTATATGGAGGTCGTGGCCACAATATTCTTCTTGCCCTGGGGGCGGATCATCAGGAAAACAAATTTCCCACTTTTGGAAATGAGCTTACTGAAATTTTTTGCAGTAACCAAAGAGATAATCGGAGGCAGTGGTACCTTTGGTATGTTTTACAACTTATTGCCCAAAATAACAATAACAACATGAGGCCAGGACTCATACACAGCATGTCACTTTCACAAGTATGGTTGGCCTAATAACACATCACGAAGGTCAAGAGGAGCAATGTCACATAATACCTCATCTGTGAAGGGCTTGATGTTGTAGGGAAGGCGGCACTGCTGGTGGACACGGAGATCCCGTCCTTGGTGAAGCCACCCGATGGTGTACAGATGTGAGTGTGTTGTGGTCGGCAAGCCCAAACGCTTCACAACCTCTGCTGAAATGAGGTTCTTTTGGCTCCTAGTGTCGACAATGAACTGTATCAGGGAACCCTTTACCCACATCTGAGAGTGTAAGAGACTCTCCTCCTCCTCTGGATCTTCTGGTTCCTCCTCTTGGTTCTTTGCAGTGGCCATGGTGGCGTTGGGCTCCATGTAAATAATCTACTTCCATTTGTCATTCCCATTGTCTGGTTCTGATTCAAAGTCAGAGCATGCATTTGATTCAAAGGCCCTCATCTCAACCACCAGTGACTGCATGGCCCGACACTCACTTGTGTTTTGAGTGGAGCTCTTATGGAACTCACACCACTTTCCCGTGTCCTTCTTCAGCTTCATGGTGTTGTTCTTTGCTTGCGGCTTTGGTAGGTTATCTTGGGCCACCATGCCTTGGCTTTTTCCTTTGTTATGTGGTTTGGGGGCACCTTCCCCTTTCTTTTGATTATCAGATCCAAAGTCTCACTTCTTCTGTTTGAATTTCTTCTCAATCTTGGCAGCATACCAGTATGTCGTACCAAGCAAGGAGATTTCAAGGAACTTCATTCCCTCCTGAATGTATCTGTGCAGAAAACTGCGGTACTTCAACACCAAATTTTTCTCCAAATATTTGATATCCAAATTTTTGCACAGGGTATGCAATAGATTCGTCAACTCCTGTACATCTTGATCCCTTTGTTGTCACAGTGTAGTCCATTGTATGTACTTGTCCTCATAGCTCCCCATGGGATAACTTTTCCTTGATGGCGTCTTGAAAATAATTCCAAGTGGATACGACTGAGAATAGAGAGGGTTTCCCCTTGTCCTTTTTCTCACAATAGGTTTCCCACCAGTCCTTAACATGGTGGGTAGCTTTGATGAGTGCAAAAATAATTTTCTCCCAGTCGGAAAAGACATGAACTGAGAAATATCCATCTAATAGATTCAACCACCTATCTATGGCATCTGCATCTATTTGGCCCGCAAATATTGGAATGTAAAAGTTTACTTGTACCTTAAAAGGAGTTGCGCCTCCAGAGTGGTTGTAGAAATTATATGCACTAAGCATGCATATGTCCTAGATTCACCTGATCTCACACTATTTAACTTTATGCAAGATACTGAATCATTCCACTTGTTAATCTGTTGCGGAAAATTAATTGCACACACATTTAAAGCATAGATAAAAAATAATCGCACATAACACAGTTGTTTTTAACCGGGAAAGCCTGAAGATGAAAACCCCAACTATATATTATGTATCATGGAATCATATGACAATCCTCATACAAAGCTTATCAAGCTCTCAATACAGTACAATCGTCATACACTAATTTAGAAAAATTTTGAAATCATGCACCGCACCGCTCTGTTTAGCCCCGCTCCACCCAACTCACTTAAGAAGAATTAAACAGAATTCATTCATTTTTCTCGATCATTTATCCTCGGATTATACATCTTTTTCCGGTGATGCAATCAATGCATCACTATAGTCACAACAGATAGTCTATCTTGCCCTTTCACCTATCTCTCCACTGGTCTCCACTGAAACTGCCATGCACTGTAGTTAACTGCTGTATTTTTCAATTGATTAATGAGTTATTATTTGTGAATTAATTAACTAATTAATTCAGTCCACTCTCACTAGTGTATCAATCAGTTAGACTAGATACAACTAGCTCAACTGAGTCTGACTGAGTTAAACTGAATACAACTCCATAACTACTTTTTCCAACTGTGTCATAACTCTGCCACTTGAGTTCTAATCCAGTTCCATGCATTAATATTCTTCCATAAACTTCCGGAATTGCATAATTTCTACCCACCGATAGTTACATTTTTCCAACAATATGGCCCAAAAGGTTACACAGAGGTAACGAGTCCATTATTATAGAGTTGGAGTTACCATCATCTATATGCATCTATTTACATCAAAGACTCTATAAATAGACTTCACTCCAATATCTCTAAAAATAGAATTTATCTATTTTTCTAACTTGATCAACCATCCACAAATAGCATCTTGCAACTTCTGAAATATGATCATCATGTCTAAAAATAGACATAGTCTAAAAATAGAGTTGCGCCAAAAATAGCCTGCGGGCCCACTTAGTGAAGGCGACTCTTTTCACTAAGCTCATCATCTTGTTGAATCTCAACACTCCCTCTCAACAAGATAGGGATTATCCTTCACCCCAATCCTACCTCTATGGTATTCGAATTTGCTCCTGGTGAGCGACTTCGTCAGATTATCTACATCCTAATCCTCTGTAGGAATGTACTGAAGCAACATGATCTTCCGCTGCACAAAATATCTGATATGATGATACCAGATATCAATATGTTTAGATCTATCATGAAACATAGGATTAACCGAGAGTTTAATGCAACTCTGATTATCACAATATATCACTATGGGATCTAAATGTGAACCGAACAAACCAACCAGAATCTTCCTCATCTAGATAGCCTCACATGCAACTTGACTTGTTGCCATGTATTCCGCTTCTGCTAAATTGAGTGCCACAGATCTTTGTTTCCTCATATACTACAGAATCATTGATCCAACATCAAAACTTCCCTCACAAAGTATATATTTTTATCTACTGGGCTTCCTACCTGTCCGCATCCGTGAAGGCACCTCACTCCCTCATCCGTTTGTCCGTACTTACAAAAACTATAAAGCCGTACAAAGCCCCCGAGATATCTTCAAGACATGCTTTCCTCGCTTCAAAAGATTCGGGTAGGCTTAACCATCGTTTTGTGAAAGCACCACCGTATAGCATATGTCCGGTCTTGTATTGACTAAATACACATAAACCCACCAACCGCTGAGCAAATTAGCAGTCCATCACTCGTCGATGTAGCATCCTTTTCTTCCAATTCTCCGAGAGGAACAGGCTTGCAGCCTGTACGTGAAACTTCAAATATCTCTCGAGGCATACTTTTCCTTGAGACACAAATACCACCTTCCCTACCGCCATATCTCAAATCAGCAATATTTGGCACCAAATCCTTCATCTCAAACTCCTTTGCAAGATCTGCCTTGCATGAGTGTATCAACTACTCATCACCTATTAGTATTAAATCATCAACATAAATTACAATGATTAAAAGCTTACCCTCCACCACAATCCGGTACAGGTTTACATCCACCTCACTCTTGGTGAAGCCAAGTCCAGTGAAATAGCTGTCGATCCGAGTGTACCAAGCACGGGGTGCTTGTTTCAGCCCATACAGCGCTCTTTTGAGCCTACACACATGTGACTCACTGCTGAAGATCTCAAATCCTTCAGGCTTCTGAATGTACACCTCTTCCTCAATGATCCCATTAAGGAACGCAATCTTCACATCCATCTGATGAATGTGCCAACCCATCTGCGCTGAGAGAGCAAGGATGGTCCGTATGGAAGAATACCGTGTGACAGGTACAAAGGTTTCTTCATATTCAATCCCCTCAATCTGTGAGAAGCCCCGGGAAACAAATCTTGCCTTATACTTCTCGACACTCCCATCGGCATCTTGCTTTACCTTGTAGATCCATCTTGATCCTACAACTGATTTTCCCACCGGCCTTGGAACAATTTCCCAAACACTGTTTCTGACAATGGAGTCATACTCCTCCACCATGGCATCTACCCATGTCGGATCCTGCACTGCTTCTTCGAAAGAAGTTAGCTCTATCACGATACACTTGCTCTTAAGAGCCATGTATCCAGTAAATCGGTCAGGTGACTGTCTTTGTCTGTGCTGTGATGTAGGGACTCCTACATTCTGTGCCGCATCAAGCTTTAGTCTCTCAGCTTCTGTGGTACGCTTTCTTCCTTGTCTGATGTTTTGGTTCTACGTGAGTGGACTCCTCCACTCCATGAATCTCCTCTTGTGGCTGATCCACATCTAGAGGATCATCTTTAGAAACAAGAAGTTCCTCTTCTGCATGCAAGTGTAGCTCCCTCTCAAGAAACAACTTCATGGCTTTCACCTCATTGAATTTTATATCCCGTCGCACAACAGTCATCCTACTGTCTGGAAAATACACACGATAATTATGGGGTGTTTCTGTGTACCCCACAAATATCCCAACTTCTACAGTCGGCTCCAGCTTCTTCCTGGCATCCTTTTTCACATGAATGTAAACAGGTGAGCCAAAAATATTCAAATGAGAAATATCAGGCTTCTTACCAGTAAAAGCTTCTTCAGGTGTACTCATGCCAAGCACTCTATGAGGACAACGGTTTTTCACATAAACCGCAGTGTTGCATGCTTCCGCCCACAAGTGCATCGGTAGGCCCTGATCATGCAGCATCGCTCTTGTAGCACCCACGATCATTCTATTCTTCCTCTCCGCGACCCCATTCTGCTGTGGGTTATGAGGCGCTATGAGTTCTCTTCGAATTCCTTCTTTGCTACAAAATTCTTTGAATTCACCTGAGATTTATTCACCACCATTATCGCTCCATAGAGCTTTCACTTACTTCCCCAACTCCTTCTCCACCAATGCCTTGAACTCACAAAACTTTGAGAACGTTTCACTCTTCTTTTGCATGAATAATATCCAGCATCTACAAGAATAGTGATCAACAAATATAACATAATACCTATGTTTTGTTGTTGAAGCAACCGAGAAAGGTCCACACACGTCTGTGTGAATTCTCTCCAGGATCACCGAAGCACGATTCTCCTTCTCATGAAAGGTGGTCTTCACAAACTTACCCATAGTAAATCCCTTGCATTGATCTGACTGTGAAAGAGTACCCTTGGGAAGTCCAGTAGAAATCTGCTGCAAAATCTTCAAAGCGCCATGGTGAAGATGGCCTAATCTCCTATGCCATAATTTGCCCTCATCCCAGCTCACCACTTTTTCTTCTTTGCCCACCATTGCAGCACAACCATCTACCTCCAACTTGTAGAGATTCTTAATTTGAACCCCCATCTTCTTGGTTTGAACCGTTGTTTTATGTCGAAGGAAGGCTTTTCCTTCACTGAAAACAACATCATAACCTCTATCTTCCAGCATTGCGACTGAGACCAAGTTCTTCTTCAGACCTGGAACATGCATAAAATTCTTCAACAAGAATGGATTACCGGACTCCCTCTCAAAGGTAATGGTCCCAATTCCAGTCGCACTATACCGACCATCGTCGCCCATCTCTATATGCATCTGGAGGTCCTTCTCCTCCAAGTCACTAAACAACTCTTTGTCTCTCGTCATATGGAAAGACGCACCACTATCAAGATACCACACTGATCCCATACAGCTTGAAACCAAGCATGCAATCAAGGAGAAATCAAGTTCAAATTGCGAGGCTAAGGCCTCTCCAGCTGCAGATCTAGCAGCCTTCTTGTTCTTCTTCTTCTGTGGACAGTTAGTGGCAAAATGTCCATGTTTGTGATAGTGAAAACACTTCACTTTGGACAAATCTTGCTTCTTGCCTTTAGCATCAGATTTTGAAGGATGTTTCTTCCCCTTCCCTTTCCTTACATTGGCAGCCAAAGCACAAGTTTCTTCATCTTCATTCTTCGATGAAGATCCATCCCTGGTACCCCGCCTTATCTCCTCCTGCACAAGATCCGACCAAAATCGCTCCCATCCCGGCAATTTCTCCTGTCCATTGATAGAGTATTCATAGCTATGCCAACTCTTCGGAAACCCAAGGAGAGCCATGCTCACCAATTCTTCATCATCAACAGTAACCCCCACACTTCCCAGTTCATCCTTGCAGTGGACAAACTTCGTGAGGTATTTTGGAATACTGTCGCCTTTCTCCATTTTTATTTTTCTGAGCTTGTCTTTAAGCACCAACTTACTCTGGTCGCTTCTGCTTTGGAAAAATTCTGTCAAAGCCTTCCACATTAAGAATGGAGTGGCTTTCCTATGAAGGCTAGACACAATATGGTCCTTCACACCTTCCAACAGAATTCTCCTCATCTTTGTTGTCTTCTTTTTCCATGCGTCAAGTAATGCAACATCGCTAGATCCCGGCTTAGGAACATCGCTATCGATGAACTCCTTCAGTCCATTATCCTCCAGAAATTCCTCCATCCTGTCCTTCTAGGCTATGTAATTGGAGCTCCCATCAAGGGCATACTCCAATCACAACCCATTGAAAGCCATTTCAATGTATACTCAACTTCTACACCAAGAATCTTCTGTAGCAAATTCGAATTGTCCACCAGCACAAACTCACTTTAAAATTGCAATATTCAATTAACAATGCTCTGATACCATGAAGAAATTATATGCACTAATCATGCATATGTCCTAGATCCACCTAATCTCACACTATTTAACTTTATGCAAGATACTGAATCATTCCACTTGTTAATCTTTTGTGGAAAATTAATTGCACACACATGTAAAGCATAAATAAAAAATAATCGTACATAACACAGTTGTTTTTAACCAGGAAATCCTGAAGCTTAAAACCCAAAATATATATTATGTATCATGGAATCATATGACAATCCTCATACAAAGCTTATCAAGCTCTCAGTACAGTACAATCGTCATACACTAATCATGAACAATCTTGCAAATCCATGCACCAATCTCTGCCTCCTGCTAGCCTGCCTCCACTGTGCAATCCCTACTGAATAATAGCTCTGAATGAATTTTAATTACTCTTGCCTTGACTACGCAATCCTCATTGGAAACTCCAATGTGTGTGTGATGCAATCAATGCATCACTATAGTCACAACAGATAGTCTATCTTGCCCTTTCACCTACCTCTCCACTGGGTCTCCACTGAAACTGCCATGCACTGTAGTTAACTGTTGTATTGTTCAATTGATTAATGAGTTATTATTTGTGAATTAATTAACTAATTAATTCACTCCACTCTCACTAGTGTATCATTCAGTTAGACTAAATACAACTAGCTCAACTAAGTCTAACTGAGTTAAACTGAATACAACTCCATAACTACTTCATCCAACTGTGTCATAACTTTGCCACTTGAGTTCTAACTAAGTCCTCCATGCATTAGCTCCAGTAAACCCTTGGGAATTGCATAATTCCCTCAGTCCACTGATGTGCCACATATGTGCACTGAAACAAAGTGCTCCAAGAGAATAATTTGCTATTTAGAGTCTGATTATTATTAAGAGCTAATAATAATCGACATGCATCTATTTTTAGATCAGCGCTCTATAAATAGACTTCGCCCAATATTATAAAAATAGAATTTCATCTATTTTTCCAACTTGATCAACCATCCACAAATAGCATCCTGCAACTTTTGAAATATGATCACCATGTCTAAAAATAGACATAGTCTAAAAATATACTTGCGCCAAAAATAGCCTGCGAGCCCACTTAGTGAAGGCGACTCTTTTCACTAAGCTCATCATCTTGTTGAATCTCAATAGTGGTTGTTGGATGTAGATGCACCACTAGTGGGCAGTCGTTGAAGGATCTGGGAAATTTGTCCATCATCACGTTCCTTTGTTTTTCTAGGGCCTCCTCAAGTAATATTTTGATAGGATATCCTGCTCCCTCATATTTCTTTTTGTCCCCCATGGGCGCCTGTCAGGGTTTGCGAGGTTGATCTTGCAAAGGTTCAACAAAACCAAGCCCTAAATCCTTATACCCTGACCTCGTTGGGGACATGCAAAGAAGGATCGAGAAAGAGAAGACCGCTCTGATACCACTGATCTGGATTTATGTAGGAATGCAATAGAATACACATATAACCATAAATATAAAAAAGCAGTGGAGATAACACTTCATTTCATTAATATCAAATAACTTAAATTTGTTTACAGACAGAATGGAAATAAACTAGCTAGGGCGCTGGTAGCTTATCTCTGAGAAGAGATGTGGTGGCTACAAGCCTCTGAACTTTGTGTTACAATGAGGCTCGAAGGCATATATATTATTAATAAATAATGGAAAACCTTAAACATCCAAAAACATAACCCTAGGAGATGAAACGCCATAATATGGGCCCCTTCGGGGTAAATTGGTACATCAGTTTCCCAGGGTCGTAACTTTGGCATTCTATTTATGTTTGACACACATGATACATCGTTAGAAAGATCTATCTGAGGACTACAACTGCTAACGAAAAATATCAAGTTTGGAATGGACTCGTGTTCACTGAAGAAGCGATGCCCAAAAAACGTCGTTTAGGGCCTAAAAAAGGCTCCAGAAGTTCAGGACCCAAAAAAATGCCAGAAATAGTATACTGTGTTATAATTGAGGAAACTAAAAACTGAAAGAAACAATAGTGGGTCCCTAAGTGGAATATGCGGGTGGCCACCAATATCCACCTAGATCATTCCTCCCTCCTCGGGAAGAAATGGTCCCCATTGTGTTGCGTTCCTCCATGAGATGAGGAAACTTCTGCTGAACTTGGTCTTTGGTGATCCACTTGCCTTGGTGCAGGAGTTGGCCATATTTGACAACCCGATACAGTTGTATATTTTTCTGGAGAGTGTTCTTGATTTGCATGTCCATGATACAATCCGTTGTGACATGTTCCATGCGGTCTGAGTTTAACTCTATTGATGTGAGTTGTTCTGCAATGTCAGAGGTATCCAGTAGAGGTGGAAAATAGGGCCGAAGGTAGTCCACATTGAATACTGGGTGCATACCAAGGAATGGTGGAATACTGATCTCAAAGGAATTGTTCCCTACAGCCTTGGCGATGGTGTACGGCCCATATCGGAGCGATTGAAGCTTGCGGTGGGGTCCAGTGAGGCGCTCCTTCTTCAAATGTAGCCACACTTTGTCTCCCACCTGGAAGTGGTGTGGCACATGATGTTGATCATGTCATTGCTTCTACTTATCATTGGCTCTACACAATATGTCATGAACCTACTGGAGGATGTGTTGAATGTGCTCAATGAATTTGTTTGCCTTGCCAACTTCAGACTGGACATGAGCTGAATCAGCCTGAGTAACCACAAATGGCATGGCTACATCAGTGGGACATAGTGGCTGGAACCCCAGGCCCACCTGAAAGGGGATGTGATCGGTTGAGCTGTGGAGAACCCGGTTATAACTGTGTTGTACATAGGGAAGGCTCTCATCCAATGTGTGTGGATGCTTTGAATTTTACATGCGTAGAATGTGTACAATCATCATGTTGATGACCTCTGTATGGCCATCAGTTTGGGGATGGAAAGCTATGGACTTCGTGAGCTTGGTTTCTAGCATTGACCAGAGGTTGGACCAAACTTTGTTGAGGAACCTATTGTCCCGATCTAAGATGATAGACTGTGGGATCCAAAAGTGCACCCACACTCATTCAAAGAAGAGTTTAGCAATGGCTTTTGCTATGATATTCTTTTGCAGACTGACATAATGGCCATCTTCAATAATTTGTCGACGACCACAAAAACACAGTTGTTTCCATGCTTAGTAGAAGGAAGTCCCGACATGTAATCCATGGAGATGGATTCCCAAGGTCGAATCAGGGTAGGTAGTGAAGTATAGAGGCCTTTCTTCTTGATGGTCGGTTTGGCAATGGAGCAATCAATGCAGGATCTAATGTACTTCCCAACATCATGTCGAAGGTTTGGCCAATAGAAATACTTTTGCAGTACTGCCACTATTTTCTCGACCCCGAAATGCCCATCGACTCGACTATAGTTTGCTTCCCAAACCATCTTGGCACGCTTGCTTGAAGGAACACAAAGGTGTCACAAGTGACATAGCAGTGCATCCTGGAGGTAAAAATTTGTAACTTGCGTACCCTCCAAGAGTGTCTTGTATGTGTGGCAGAATTTCAGATCACTCTTGTAGAGAAGCGGCCAATCAGATGTCTTGTGCCCACAAGAGTTGAGAATGGTGGTTAGTGCCACGATCGATGGTCGGCTGAGGCAATATGCAACATTATTGATGCTAGCCTTCTTATACTTGATGTTCAAATGAAATTTTTGCAGATATGTGGACCACTTCTTATGGTGATCGTTCTATAACTTCCCTTTTGTATGTATGAACTGCAGGGGTCGGTGCACTGTGTGGATGACCGTTTCCTTCCCAAAAATGTAGTGCTTCCATTGGCGGCACAATGGAATACATTTCTTTGTCATAAATGGGATACTTGCGGACTATGTCAGACAGTGTCTCACTGTGATATGCCACTAGATGCCCCTGTTGAGTAAGAACTGCCCCAATAGCATAGTCAGAGGCATCTGTCTCGATCTCAAATGGTTGTTTCAAGTCTGGTAATGTGAGCACTGGAGCAAAGCAGAGGCGACGTTTCAATTCTACGAACACCTTCTATTGAGATTTTGACCAAAATAATTTTGGTTTTTCCCCTCCCTTGGTGACTTGACTCAAGGGCCAAGTGATATGAGAGAATCCCAACACGAACCTACGATAGAAATAAACAAGACCCAAAAAGCTACAAATCTCTGTTAGATTTTTTGGGGCTGACCAATCCTAAATTACTTGGATATTATTTGGATCCACATGCATCCCCCCATTCATCAATAAGATATCCCAGATACTGAAGCTGGGTCATGCCAAAAGTGCACTTCTACAAATTAGCACACAACTTGTGTTGTCGCAGTGTTTGGAGGACCTGTTGGATGTGGTGTAGGTGCTCTTCCCAAGTCTGGCTGAAGATCAGGATGTCATCCAAGTACAATACTACAAATGAGTTGGTGAATGGCCACAATATTTTGTCCATTAGCCTCATGAAGGTTGTGGGAGCATTCGTCAACCCGAAAGGCATGACCACCCATTCGAAAAGGCCCTCCTTGGCTTTGAAGGCACTCTTCCACAAATCGGAGGGCTCAATTGGTACCTAGTGATACCAAGACTTCAAGTCGATCTTGCTGAAATATTTCGCCCCTTTGAGTTGATCCAGAAGGTCATCAATCCATGGGATCATGTACCTATTCCGGACAATGATCGTGTTCAACGCCCGATAGTTAATACAAAGTCTCCAAGTCCCATCCTTCTTATGCACTAACACGATCGGGCTCCCACATGGCAATGAACTCGACCGGATGTGACCTTTATGTAGCAACTCCTGAAGCTGCCTCTCGATTTCATCGTTCTCGAGAATAGAGCACCGATATATCGGTCCATTGGGCAGCGGCACACCTGAGGTCATATCAATGGGGTGCTTGACCTAACAGTGCAGAGGCACCCATGTCGGTGAGGTGAAGATGTCCCTGTACTCCTCCATGACCTTGTCCATTTGTTTTTTTCATGTGGAGGAGCCCTGTCTAGAGGTTGTGGCCACAGTCTTCTTCTTGCCCTAGTGGTGGATCATCAGGAAAAAAAATTTCATGGTTTTTGAATTGAGCTTACTGCATTTTTTTACATTAAACGAAGTGATAGTTGTAAGCAGTGGTACCTCTGATATCCTGTACAACTAATTTCCCAAAGTAACGATAACAACACGAGACCGGGACTCATACACAGCATGTCGCTTTCACAAGTATGGTTGGCCTAATAATACATCACAAACATCAAGAGGAGCAATGTCACATTATACCTCATATGTGAAGGGCTTGATACTGTAGGGAAGGCAGCACTGTTGGCTGACGCGGAGATCCCGTCCTTTGTGAAGCCACCCGATGGTGTACGGTTGTGGGTGTGTTGTGGCCGGCAAGCCCAAACGCTTCATGACCCGTACTGAAATGAGGTTATTTTCGCTCCCACTATCAACAATGAAATTTAGCGGGGAACCCTTTACCCACATCTGAGAGTGGAAGAGACACTCCTCCTCCTCTGGATCTTCCGGTTCCTCCTCCTGGTTCTTTGTAGTGGCCACGGTGGAGTTGGGCTCTGCATCAATAACCTGCTTCCCTTTTTCATTCCCATTGTTGGGTTATGATTCAGAGTCGGAGCATGCATCTGATTCAAAATCCCTCATCTCAACCACCAGTGACTGCTTGGCCCGACACTCACTTGTGTTGTGAGTGGAGCTCTTATGGAACTCACACCACTTTCCCGTGTCCTTCTTCGGCTTCATCGTGTTGTTCTTTTCTTGCGGCTTTGGTAGGTTATCTTGGGCTACCATGCCTTCAATTTGTACTTTGTTTTTTGTTGGGATGACATGGCTTGGCTTTTTCCTTTGGGCCATCATGCCTTAGCTTTGTCCTTTATCCTTTGTTCTACAAAAATAATCTTCTCCCAGTCAGAAAATACATGAACTGAGAAATATCCTTCTAATAGTTTCAACCATCTATCTACGGCGCCTACATATATTTGGCCCTCAAATATGGGAATGTTAAATTTTACTTGTACCTTAAAAGGAGTTGTGCCTCCAGAGTAGCTACCAGATGCAGATGCGCTGCTAGTGGCCAATCATTGAAGGATCTGGGCAAAGTTATCGATCATCGTGTTCCTTTATTTTTCGAGGGCCTCCTCAAGCAGTATTTTGATGTGATCTCCTACTTCATCATATTTCTTTTCATCCCCCATGGGCAGCCATCGTGGTTTGTGAGGTTGATCTTGCAAATATTCAACTAAATCGAGCCCTAACTCCTTATACCCTGACCTCGTTGGGGACATGTAAAGAAGGATTGAGAAAGAGCAGACCGCTCTAATACCACTGATCCAGATTTATGAAAGAACGCAACATAATACACATATAACCATAAATATAAAAATGAAGCGGATATAACACTTCATTTCATTAATATCAAATAACTTAAATTTGTTTACAGACAAAATGGAAATAAACTAGGTAGGGCATTAGTAGCTTATCTCTGAGAAGAGATGTGGTGACTATAGGCCTCTGAACTCTTTGTTACAATGAGGCTATAAGGCCTATATATTATTGAGAAACAATGGAAAACCCTAAACATCTAAAAACCTAACCCTAGGATATGAAACGCCAGAATATGGGCCCCAACGAGGTAAATTGGTACATCAATTTCTCGGGGTCGTAACTTTGGCATATTATCTCTGTTGGAAGCACATGATACATTGTTAGAAAGATCTATCCGAGGACTACAACTGATGATAGCGAATATCAAGTCTGGAATAGACTCATATTTCCAAAATGGACTCACATTTTCCAGATAATCGATGCCCAAAAAAGGTCGTTTAGGGCCTCGAAACGGCTCTGGAAGTTCAGGACCAGAAAAACTGCTAAAAATACTAAATTGTGCTATAATTGAGGAAACTAAAAAACTAAAAGAAACAATGGTGGGGCTCCAAGTGGAATAGGTGGGTGGCCACCAATATCCCCCTGGATTACCCTAGGAGAGTTGAAGCAATTCAGAAAATTGGTTTACCTAGAAATAAGAAAGAGTTATAGTTGTTCTAGGGTAAGATTAATTTTCTGAGCTGTTTTGTTCGAAATTTTGCAGAATAAATTAAGCATACAAATGTCTTGTTGAAGAAAGATGCAGAGTTCAGGTGGAAATACGAACCAAAAAAAATTTTCTTAGCAATCAAATTTTCTTTGACTGAAGCCCTAGTGTTAATCAACCCTGATTTTGAGAAAGATTTTTTGACTTTTTCATATGCTTCTAAAGAAACTATTGCAGTAGTTTTACTTCAAATGAACAAGGAAGGCTTGGAACAGCCAATTTATTTTTTCAGTCGTGCATTAAGGGATGTTGATTTAAAGTACAACTTGGTTGAGAAACAAGCATATGCACTGGTGAAGGCTTTGAAGTCTTTTCGAATTTGTGTACTGCATTATAAGGTCATTTCTTTTGTTCCACATATTATTGTCAAGGATGCATTGTTACAGCCCGACACAGATGGTAGGAGGGGTATATGGTTGAAAAATATTCTGGAATTTGACATTGAAATCAGACCTACTAAGGTTATAAAGGGACAGGGTTTAGCCCACTTGATGTCAGAATCAAATTCCAAAGCTCTGAATCTGAATATGGAGATAGCTGAAGAAATAGATAAAGAAGGTACAACTGATTATCCTGAAATATTTTATTCCAATTGGTATAAGGATATATTTTACTTTTTGTTAACTTTCAGTTGTCCTCAAGAAATGGAAAAATCAAAGAGAAGGGATTTTAAACTGAAGGTTATCAAGTCTTGCATAATGGAGAATCATCTTTATTGGAAAGACCCTGTAGGAGTTAATTTGTTGAGATGTTTAGATGAAGCTTATTCATAAGAAGTTATAGCAGAGATACATGCAGGGGTATGTGGTGGACATTTTTATTGGAAAGCTACCACAAATAAAATTTTAAGAGTTGTTTATTATTGGCCAACTCTTTTCTCTGATGTTTTCTCTAAAGTCAGACTTTGCACTAAATGTCAAAAATTTGTTGGTAAGCAAAAGCTGCTCCCACTACCTCTCATTCCTATTTCAGCAGATGCTTCTGTCCAGCAATGGGGGTTATACTTCATTGGTGAGATTCACCCTCCATCATCAGGAAAACACAAGTGTATTCTTACAGCCACAGACTACTTCACCAAGTGGATTGAGGCTATTCTAACCAGAAACACCACTGACATGGTAATAATTAAATTTCTACTGGAAAATATTATGTCTAGATTTGGCTTCCGTCAAAAGTTGGTGACTGACAATGCAATGGATTTTAAATCTGTCAATATGAACAATTTTTTTCAAAAATATAACATTGATTTGACTCATTCTACCACTTATTACCCCCAGGGTAATGGGTTAAATGAGTCATCGAATAAAATTCTGGTAAGAATTATAAAAATACTAATGACAAAAAACAAAAGAAATTGGGATAATCAGCTAGTTCATGCTCTTTGGGCAGATAGGGTGAGTAGTAAAAGATCAATTGTATTATCTCCCTTTCAAATTTTTATGGTGTTGATGTTGTCATTCCATTATAATTGGCCCTTCCTGTCATGAAGATTTTACAAGTTGAAACTGATAATTCAAAACTCATTCAGAGAAAGATGCTGCAACTGATAGAAGCTCATCAAATCCGGGAATCCCTGATGGAGAAAACACAGAGGTACAAAGCCAAAGTAAAATTTGTCTTTGACAAAAGGTAAAAACAACATATATTCCAGGAAGATGATTTGGTATTGTGCTGGGATGCAAGAAGAGAAGACCATGGGAAGCATGTTAAGTTTGATAACTTGTGGTTTGGGCCTTTTAAAGTTTCTCAAGTTCTAGAAAATAATACTTTTCTCCTAAAACATTTAGATGATGATCAGTTAACTGGAGGTCTAGTCAATGGTTATTATCTCAAAAAGTTCTTTATTTCCTGAGTCAATCAGTCTCTCCATTATAATTATCCGGAGTGTTGTTTCAATAAGACTCCATGCCCAATGGTGGTTATGTTTGTAAATAGAGTCAGTTTCATTTCAGTTGATAAAAGTAAGTTTCTCTCATTAGCTTCTAAAAATTAAAAGTCCTAAAAGTGAAGGTACTGAATCTACAGTTCTTGAAGCCTCATAGGGAGGACTTCGTCCCCAATAGGAGACACTGTTAGAACAATAATTTTTCAAAATTTTAAAAGTCTAGTCGTCATTGTAAGTCGTGTCTTTGATCCTCTCTTATCTCCTATCCTATGGTGGAGAGCCCTGGAGAGTCAAAACGTATGAGTCTTTATCACATTTTAACAAAGTCCAAAAAGAATTTTGAGTCTAATATTTTGTTTAGGTTATATATTCATTAGGGTAAATCATATTTTCAAAAAAAAAAATTAACTACTTTTAGTGGTTAAGGTCATGAATTTAACTTGAAAAGTCGTATTCATTCACCATGACTTTCCTATCTGAAGCTAAAGGCAAAATGATAGAATCATTAGTTTTGTTAAAAATAAAATAGGGATAGTTGCTCTTTCCTTGAGAAGCAATTATCTTATTCAAAATTTCTGGTTTTAGAAGTAACATAGGAATAGCTGTCCTTTTCAAAAAGTAGCAATTACGTGCAAAATTGGTACAAGGAGACAGAGGAAGCATTATTCAAGTGAAACAAGCACTGCTATTCGAATATTGAAGACCTATTAAAACAAGAGGTGTTACTCACCTAAAAGGTGGTTATTTTTCATTGGAGGATACATTAAAAGGTTGGTTACTTTTTTGCTAAGGTTACGCAACCAGCGCTCAAATTCCATTTAAATCCACTTTAAGCCCTCCAAATTCAATTATTTTATCTCACCGTCGGGTTCTTTTGTTATGCTCTTATTTTGTTTAAACACTTCAAAACTCCTTTATTATGCTTTGCGACGATTCATTACATTTCTATTATTTATCACTTTTTCGCTTTAAAACCATTAATGGGACCTACTTCATCGCAAATCGCAAATTCTCGATGCATTCATGTCTTCTCCTAAACCCCCGATGTGATATCACTTATCGCTATCGCACAATCGCACTTGCTCCTAGGACCTACCTTACCGTTATCGCGAAATCATCGCTATCGCTATTTTGCAATCATAGATTGCAAATTTCTTTGTTAGCACCTTTTTTTGCCTGCTCCTAAATCCCTGATATGATATATTGCATCGCATCGTAGCTCTGCATCCGATAACATTACCACCACGTCACTTCGCTTATCGCATATCGAAAATCCTATTACTAAGCATCCATGTTGCCTCCTCTGATTGTGAAATAAGATAATCCTCCGATCCCCGATATGCGATAAGCCCTTCGTCTTGCGATTGTGATATATCGCATTACAATTCCACCCCGATAATGTATGCACTCCGCTCCACTCTGATTGCAATTAAGATATATTTTAATGCACTTACTCCTCCTGCTTATTATTATTCCATTTAATAGCTTCTCCCACTTATTATTCCATTCCCACGTCTTTCACTTACTTTCCATTCTCGCACTTCACCTCACTCCCCTCCACTCTCATCCCGATACGTGGCTAGTATCAGCACGCTTTCAAAAGCATAGGCAGGATGTCAGAGGCAGTTACAGGTTTTTCAGGAATTTCTGGCAGCACTTGTTTTAAAATATTTTGATATATATCAGCAAATATAATAACACCTCCTCAAAGATAGAAGACAAAGCTCTTACCTTGGTTAGAGTATTTATTTTTAGTAGATAAATGTCTTTCAGATTAATCACGTCATTAGGATTTGGTCGATGTTTCGAACCATCTAATGTCATTCATCCTTAGGACAGGGTGAAGAAGGAAATCAATCTCATTGAATAAATAGTAAGGATGCGCCATTGACCGGTAATAGCTATAAAAACTAGTCGTTATAAAACTAGCCGTTAATTAGTTAATTAGTTAATTAGTTGAAAATTTAAAAATGTTTTTTAATTTATTTTAAATATTATGTATTATTTTAAAATATTATATAGAGGGGGAAGGGGTAACAAATAAAATAATGATATTGATTAAATTATAAAATTATAAAATAAATAAGGGGAAGGGGTAAATACTAGTGAAGGGAATAAAAAGGAGGGGTTAATGAATAATATATTAAAAGGGAATAAGGTGAAGGGGTAAATACTAGTATAGGGGATAGTATAAAAATAATGAATTTATTAAGAGAAATTAATAAAAAGGGCAGGGAGGGGTGGTGGTGGGGGTTAATAAATAATAAAGCATCATAATAAGGAGAAGGGGGGGGGGGGGGGGGTGGGGGTTAATAAATAATAAAGCATCATAATAAGGAGAAGGGGGGTGGGGGTTAATAAATAATAAAGCATCATAATAAGGAGAAGGGGGGGGGGGGGGGGGGGCTTATGAATAATAAAGAATAATATAGAATAAATCTAATATTTCTAAAGAGTGGAAAGGGGGCAGAAAAATATCACCATACATATATATATATATATATATATATAGATATATATAAGAGTTAAGAAACAACAGAACCAAGGAAAATATCCAACAAGAGGAAAAACCATAAAGAAAACAAACCACAGATACAAAAGGAGGAGGAAAAATAAAAGGGGGGAAGAAAATAAAAGACAAAGGAAAACAACCCACGGGGGATGAATCACCTTAAGAGGGTCGGAGTCCAACTCTTACTTAATTTCCACCCATCATCTCTATTGAGATTTTTCGGATGTCTCTCAATTTCAATAGCCTCCCTCAGCTTTCTATGATGGAAGTGATCCACCCTAGCAATGACTTTGGAGTCTTCAATTCAGACATGGTGACATGATTTCCTAGCATGCTCTGCAAGGGCAGAAGTGCGGGAACAACTGTGCCTAATGTCTGCCGCATGCTCAAGGATTCTCTGTCTAATGGATTGACCAGTTTCCCCGATATAGGGAGTATTGCAGAAACAAGGTACTAAATAAACACCTTTCATGTCCTTGGGGTCTATGGGTCCCTTAACTGATCCGAGATAATTCCTAACAGTGCAGATAGGTCTAATGATGTGATTAATCCGAAAGACATTTATCTACATTATGGATCTCAAAAGTCTTAGATCTAACATATTTATTTTTATTCGAATATTGAATACTTGTTAAAACAAGAAGTGTTGTTCACCTAAAAGATGGTTATATTCCATTTGGTTAATCCTTTCAGTTAGTTTCTCCTACACTTTTGCAGATAAGGGTATAGGTGTTCTTTTCAGTTGGTAGATTGCACTTTTTGTGGAGGTTGTTTTTTCAAAGAAACGAAGAGCACTCAGCCACCTCAACTTAGCCACCTCAAGCTCCATTATGCCATGATCTGTCTTCATTTCTATTTCAGTTTTATTTTAATGTTTTGGATAAGATCTAATATATGTAGAGGGTTGTAATAAATCCTCAGAAATAGATTTGCAGATTTTATGGAGCCTTTTTACAGAACTACTTTTTATATATATACTGTGAAATGCAAGGAGAAAAGGATTTGTTAGTTGTACCTTTCATTTCATATTGTGTTATATTTTTTAATACATAATATATCTAGAAGCACTCTTGAGGATTCACAACTTGTGTAGTGTGTGTATTTTTCATCTTCTTATGTGTTTCCATTATTCATTATTTCATTCCAGATTATGATTTACACAGTTCTGCCTCATTCTACTATCAGTATTATAAACCTTCATGCAATATTATTTTGTTTTTGTGAGTCTTGTTATCAAGCATTCCATACTTAGTATTAACTGAAGATAGTTCATGGTCATTCTTTGAGGTTGAATTGAATATTGTTTCATATTCTTGTAAGTCTTTTAAATGAACAAACATGAGCAATCCATTTTTTTCAGTATTGATGTGTTGGAAATATGATGCAGAGTGTTGTCCTTGATGGCAACCCACTGAATGAAGATGAAGACGTGCGACTGTTGACATGTATTGTCCTTGATGGCACTCCACCTGATGAAGTTATGCTTGACTTGATGGACTTGTTAAATGATGTAAATCTGAAGTGATATGATGATTGTGGATGATATGATGTTGAGTGTTGTACTTGAAAGGAAACCCACTTGATGAAGATGTTGACAACTTACTTGATGAAGTTGTGTTTGATAGAATATGTCCTTGATGAAGGAAATATGATGTATCTACAGTATTTACAGAAGGCAATGAAGAAAGGATTTCAGAATGTACTCAGAGAATGATGAAAAAGAGCATGTCTCTTGGTATACGCGGATTGGCCTAGGGGAAGTCGCGTATGCACGCGGAAAAGAACGTGCCAAGTCGCGTATGGGCAAAAGCGCTCAAAAAGTGCAAAACCAGGGGTAACCACCATGGTATTGACCCATTGTATTGGGTAATGATCCGCCTAATTGACCCCGTCCAGATAGTTTTGGGCTTATGGTATTGTTTTGGTCCATGGTATTGAAAAAGGGGCTCATGGTATTGAAAAAGGATAATCATATAAAAGGAGAAGAAATTCATTGTGCACAACATGAGTGTGGGAGCAAGATGTCTGAACTTGAATGAATACTTCTCTATGAAGTATATCTATATGGAAAGGGTAAAGGTTTGTTGATAGATCTGAATCTATGATGCACTTATGAAGAAATGATGAAGCGGGACTTCTAGATCTGAAATGTACTTGTATTTGCTAGATCTGTTTATGGAAGGCCTAGATCTGTGATGAGGCGAACATCTAGGCGAACATCTGTCTGAAGTAAAGGGTTAGATCTGAACTGAAATATCTGATCTGATGAAGTATGCTGCTCTGTAATGATTGAAGATCTATATGCTACTTCTCCGCGGAGGAAGCGCGTATATACGCAGATTCAGCGAAGAGAAAGCGCGTATGCGCAATAAAATATACACTGAGGTATACGCTGGTTTGTGTGGACGGAAGCGCGTATATACGCGACATCAGTGAAGTAAAAGCGCGTATGCAAACTAGGGTTTGCTGAAGCAAGGGGTATGAAATATCTGATCTGTTCTGCTGTGTTTCTGCTATCTGATCTGTGTTGATATGTATCTGTTGGTGATGTATGTTTGGGCTTAAAAGTGTGGAAAGGGTCTAGTCTGGAAATATGATGAAATGTGGCCTGCAAGTGGTGTTCTATTGAATTTGTTGGATCCAGTGTGAAAATTGATGAAACGTGGTCCAAGGTGGTGCTGAAGGTTGTAGCCTTCAGTCGGGGGGTTGTAGCTCCCTTCCAGGTGAGGCTGGTAAACGAGATCGGGGGGTCGTAGCTCCCTTCCAGGAGAGGCTGGTAAACGAGTCAGGGGGTTGGAGCTCCCTTCCAGGAGAGGCTGGTAAACGAGCGCAGGTGGGTGCCTGTGTGCTGGTCAAGTCTGCGCCAGCACATATGTTGTAAGATGTTTTCTCTCTAATAAAATATTGAAGGCTGAGCAACTGCAGCGGTGGTTTTCTCCCGATTTGGGTTTCCACCTAAAAATCCTGGTGTTCATGTGTGATGCTTTGTGTGATGGTTATTCTGTTCTTACTGCACATGTTTACTGCTTATTGAATATCTGATAAATAAATGATGGAATGGTTTAAGTGAAGATTTAATGACTTATCTAAATCTCTTTGTATACGCTAGTTTCATAAAGGGGATCCGCGTATATACGCAAGTCTGGTTCAGGAAAGTAGCGTATGCCTTTTAGAAGCAGGAAAAAGTGAAAGTTTTGATTATGCAGTAAATACTGATTCACCCCCCCCCCTCTCAGTATTTTTCCCAACATGATGTTTCAAGCATTCCTTATTGGTTTTGTCATGTTATTTGAAAGCTTTCTATGTAATGGGATTCTTCAAATGTAGAGTGAGACTTTTATAACTATTTTTATAGATTTCTTTCACTGTACATTACAGTTCTAGAATTTTTTTCATCATTTCCTCTTAACTATAGACCTCTATCTACATAGCTATTGTTATCTTCCATTTTCTAACCATTAAGGTACAAACCTAATCCTGCTACCACATTATACATCAGTGCCCTTATATGTGTGAGAGATTCCTAGTTGTTCAAAATATCTTTCAGTGTGTGTGATACCCAACCACTTTCCAAAAAAATCAATCAAGTAATAAGAAAATCCTTTGAGCTTAAGATGTATCTGGTCAGGTGCTTGTTACAATCCAAGTGCTGATTCCAGTGCTAACAATACTGGTATGTCGTACCAAGAGAGGAGATGTCGATGAACTCCATTTCCTCCTGAATGTATCTGTGCAGATAACTGTGGTACTTCGGCACCAAATGTTTCTCCAAATATTTGATACCCAACTTTGTGCACAGGGTATGGAATAGATTTGTCAGCTCAAGCACATCTTGATCCCTTTACTGCCACAGTGTAGTCCATTGTATGTACTTGTCCTCATAGCTCCCCACGGGATAATATTGTTCCTTGATGGCATCTCTGAAATAATTCCAAGTGGGTAAGTCCAATAATAGAGAGGGTTCCCCCTCATCCTTTTTCTCACAGTAGGTTTCCCACCAATCCTTGACATGGGGGGTAGCTTTAAGGACTACAAAAATAATCTTCTTCTGGTCATAAAAGTCATGAACCGTGAAAATCCTTATATTAGATTCAACCATATATCTACGACATCTACATCTATTTGGACCTCAAATATGGAAATGTAAAATTTTACGTGTACCTTAAAAGGTGTTGTGCCTTGAGAGTGGCTGCTGGATGCAGGTGCGCCACAGGTGATTAGTCGTAGAAGGATCTGGGCAAAGTTATCTATCATCATATTCCTTTGTTTTTCAAGTGCCTCCTCGAGCAATATTTTAATAGGATCTCCTCCTCCCTCATCTTTCTTTTCATCCCCCATGGGCAGCTGTCAAGGTTTTCGAGGCTGATCTTGCAAAGGTTCAACCATATCGAGCCCTAACTCCTTCTAACTCGACGTCGTTGGGGACATGCAAAGAAGGATCGAGAAAGAGCAAACTGATCTGATACCACTAATCCATATTTATGCAGGAACACAAAATAATGCACATATAACTATAAATACAAATATCTAGTGGAAATAACACTTAATTTCATTAATATCAAAGAACTGGAATTTGTTTATAGACAGAATGGAAATAAACTAGCTAGGGCACTGGTAGCTTATCTCTGAGAAATGATGTGGTGGTTACAGGCCTCTGAACTGTGTTACAATGAGGCTCGAGGACCTATTTAATATTGAGAAATAATGGAAAACCCTAAACATCCAAAAACCTAACCCTAGGAGATGAAGCGCCAAAACTATGGGCCCTATTTGGGTAAATTGGTACATCAACTTACCGGGGACTTAACTTTTGCATACGATCTCTATTTGAGCACACAACACCTCGCTAGAAAGATATATATGAGGAATACAACTTCTGATGTGAGAAACATCGAAGTAAATTCCATTTTGCTCCCAGTTTTCCAAAAAAAATGTCGTTTAGGGCCTCGAAACGGCTCTGGAAGTTTAGGACCCGAAAAACTACTAAAAATAGTAAATTGTGCTACAATTAAGGAAACTAAAAAAATAAAAGAAACAATGGTGGGGCCCCAAGTGGAATAGGTGGGTGGCCACCAATATCCACCTGGATCAGGTCTTTCCAGACTGAAAGAATTAATTTCATGTACATGCCGATGCGTCTTGCATAGCTCTAGGAGTTTTCTTGGCAGAGCCAAGAGAAGGTGATCTAGATCACCATGTTTATTTTGCAAGCAGGAATTTTTCTAAGGAAAAGAGGAAATACTCCACCACAGAGCGCGAAGTACTAGCCATGGTATATGCACTGTAAAAATTTAGACATTATCTATTAGGTGTGCACTTCAAAATGTTCACGGATCACTCTCCCTTAAAATACCTAGTCAACAAGCCTGTGTTGGGGGGAAGATTTATCGGTGTTTATTTTTGTTCCAATAGTATGATTTCAAAGTAAATTTCAAGCCCAAACGTTTGAATGTCAGACCCAATCATTTTCTAGGATTCATACTGTCGAGGAGCCAATGAATATAGAGGAAGGATTACCTGATGCGCAGTTGTTCGCTATTCGGGTGGCAGATGAGCATTTTCTAGATATGATTTAGTTTCTGACTATGGGTATTTCGCTTGCAGATTACACTATATACTAGAAGAAAGAATTAGTATTAAAGGCAACTGAATTTACTCTGATCACAAGACATTTATATAAGATGGGGGTTGAGGATATTCTACGAAGATATGTTCCTGAACATGAACGACACAACATTTTAGCTTAATCACATGGCGAAGTTGTTGGAATTCACTATGCAGGAAAGGCCACTGTGGAGAATATTTTGAGAGCTGGACTTTGGTGGCCCATGGTGCATAAAGATTCAAAGGAGTACTACATCACTTGCGATGTTTGTCAGAGGACTGGTAGATCTTCGCGAAGGGATGAAATGGCATTGCACCCTCAAGTTCCTTTGCATGAATTCGATAATGGGTGATTGACTTTGTGGGACCAATTGCTCTGCTTGGGAAAAAAATAGGTGTGCAGTGTATTATTACTGTGACATATTACCTCACTAGATGGGATGAGGCATGGCCAATGAAAAATTTTATTGTAGACATAGCAGCGAAGTTTATTTTTGAACAAATTTTGTCAAGGTTTGGTTGTCCAAAGATCCAGATGAGCGACAGGGGTACGCATTTATTTAATATCACAATTAAATCATTGACTACGGAACTCTGAATGCATCACCAAAAGAGTACGTCATATCACCCTAAGGTGAATGGGACAGTGGAAGCATTTAAAATTTTTTTGTAGAATTCTCTGATGAAGGTGTGTAACGTCAACAGGGATGGTTGGGATCTGTGCATTCCTGTAGTTTTATGGGCCTATAGGACCACTTGTAAGAATTTGACCACTCATATTACGTTCATATTAGTGTATAGGTAGGAAGCAGTAATGCCAATCGAAAACATTGTGCCTAGTATTCACATCACAACAGTTATGGATATGGCAGACAGTGACACTATGGAGCAGATATTAGAGCAACTACTCGCACTGGAGGAGGATAGGTTCATTATCATGTTCCACCAACAGGTGCATAAGGAGAGGGAAAATTCCTAACATGATAGGAATATTAAGTAGAAGACATTCAAGGATGGGGATCTAGTTCTTTTTTATGATAGCAAGTTCGCAAAGTTCCTCGGAAAACTACAAATGCATTGGTTGGGACCTTACATTGTTAGAAATGTCTTGGAGGGGGGTGCAGTTTAGCTCGTGAAGTTGAATGGAGAGTTTTTCCCTTGACGTATTAACAGTAGCCAATTGAAGCTATACAGGTACAGCCCTGCCCCTGGGGGTTCACAGTGACTATATCGTCAGTGAAGAATCTTAATGCTCCACGCATTTGAAAGAGAGCATGGGACTATAAATTATTGTCGAAGGATGGCTTTTTCACACTCAAAATACTGCCTAGTATGGAGGACGATGGTGAAGATGGAGGGAACTGCATCAAATGGATGAGTCTAGAAATTTTTTTCCAAAAAGTGACCATTGGAACAAGAACATTTGATTTGACAAGGACTTGGCTGTTAAAAGGAGCGGGGGGGATGTATTTAAGGAGCATATTTGGGTGGATTTGTTGCCAAATCTGCATTTATGAGGCATATATAAAGGAGATCATGGAGTTTGAATTTGAATTTCGCTATAAATCAGGCATCCCACTCCACATTTGAACACTTTGTGCCCTCAAATTTAGAAGTGATATTTGGTGTCTGCAAGAGCACCAAGTGACCTATTGCATGTTGGATTACAGTTTCAAAGTATTTAAAGAAGCGTTGATCAAAGCAGGGCTTGGAAACACAATACGGTCAGGTCTAGAAATCACAATGGCAGCTATGCCACCAGCAACTTTCACAGGGTCAAGATCGCCCAGGAAGCAGACGACTTCGGGCACTACTCCATCCAAAAAGCCAAAGAAGCTAGTGTTGTGATCGCTGCCCAGAAGAAGATCCCCAAGGAGCAGAGGAGCAAGGGATACTAAGACCAGTAGAAGTAGACTATTGAAGTAAGAATTGAACAAAGAAGAATTCACACCAGAATACTTTGATGCAGAAGAGGTAGAAGCTAAAAGCCTACATATATTCTGCCATGGAAGCTAGAAGCTAAAAAGCCTACAAAAGATCTAGATTTACTCAAATATAAGATCTTTACACCATTATTTATGGATGATCTCTAAGTTTCCCCTCGTATATTCTGCCATGGAAGCTGGAAGCTGAAAAGCCTAAAGATCTGGATGTAATCAAATATAAGATATTTACGCCATTATTTATGGATGAAGTGCCGGTTGAAGGGGATTTGTTGGGAAAAGTGCCCCAATTGTGTATGGAGGACTGAGATTTTAACAATCGCAGCAAATATCTGCATTTCGAGCCTAGTAGGTATCTACGCTCCACCACCTATGATGATACTGGAGTAACTAGATTGGAACCAATGATGTGGGTGGCTGGTATCCAGGATGCAGGGATATTGAACATGATGTATGTTCCACACTTCAAGCGAAGTATCATCAACACAATTTGTGTGCACCAACTGCTGGCCTTGTTGCACGATGACTCCTTATGGTTAGGGAAGCGAATTCCTATTGATACAATGCTGATAAGGAATATTACAACACTTCCTTATCTTGGATTGGACCCCGCAGAAGCATTTGTGGGAAAAAATCAAGATAAGCAACTCACTGACCAGATGAAGAAATATTATGGTCTGACAAAGGGAACCAGGGGTTACTCAATTAACTCCATCACAAATCAGTCGATGTGCTTTTTTGCACACATTCTGGCTGGAGAAATCTTGCGAAAGAGCGGCATAGAGGAGGTTTCTGCGTCGGTGGTGTCTTTGGCCACAGAGTGCAACAAAGGGGTTGTCTAAAATTCGACAAGATACCTATGCAACAATTTTTTGGCTGACTTTCAGGAAGCTCAAGAGGAGGCCAAGAAGTTCCACTATGCATGGCTCTTGCTCTTAATATCATTGATGGCCTGGAGGGAGACTGAGGAGTCACAGTTCTCCTCTGTGGACCTTGATCTCTATGAGGTTGCATGGCATGCCTTGTTGTGGCATTCAAAGGATCCAACCAGGGTAATGGTGAAAAAATGATTTTGGGTTGCATTTGAGATGAGTCTGTGCATGGTGATTAGCCAAAAGCCCCGACTATCACCAAGTATTTTGAACCAATATCATCAGGTCGCGGACTCCAAATCCGAGGTCAACCAAGTGCACCTCGAGATGTAGATGAATATTATGTAGAAATTATACAAACAATATGTATATCATGGATTCAATCTGATATAACAATGTACTAAAGCTAGATACTCAATCTCTTCTACAAATTAATTGTGGAAATTAAACACAATCGCCAATCACATGAAGCAAAGAAAGAATTAAATCAAACCACAACACAGATAATTTCCTAGGGAAAGCTTGCTACTCAAAACCCCTCCATATGCTATTTTATATTAACCATATAATCATGAAAAAATTACCAGGCATTCTTCTCACAAGAGTCTCCTACACTCAGCTAACTGTCTCACACTGTCCTGGAAAAAATGACCAACACTTAGCCAATTCTCAGCCTCTAAACAACCTGCCTTCCTTACACAATTCATGATTAATGCAATCCCTATTCTTTAGGAATTTTTTCCTTCCTAAACTATGCAAGTATCATGGCAAATCCAATGGATGTCTGGTTGCATGAAAACAACCTACTAATCACACAACTGATAGTTAACCTCCCTTTCACCTTTGTCTCAACACGTCTCCACTGGAACTGACATGCATGCAACTAATAATAGTAAATCATTAGTTGCATGGTAGATCACTAATTGTGAATTAAATAATATTTAATTCACTTGATCTCTCACTAGTGCAATAAACAGTTACAACTAGTTCAACTGATTCTAGCTCGCCTAACTGAGTTAACTAATTACACATGCATTAAACTAATGCACCAACTGCAATTCGAACTCCATAACTAATAGAATTACTCTGCATGCATCACCAACCACCCTAAACTCGAAATTCATGATCTAACTGAGTTTATCACACTCAGTTAACTATTACAAGTGATTATGAGATAATATTACATTTTATTGTCCATTTTAATTAAGGGAAAAATAAAATAGACACTGCACCAAATTTATCCCACACTAGTGTAGGTGCTGCTTGGACCTATTGGTCCCACACTAGTGTAGATGTTGCAATTTCTTTTTGGAATTCAACACTCCCTCTCAACAAGAAAGGGATTATATTCCACCCTGATCCTACCTCTATGGTATTCGAATTTGCTCCTAGTGAGCTCCTTCGTCAGAATATTTGCATCATGATCTTCTGTGGGAATGTACTGAAGTAACATTATGTGCCTCTAAACACAATCTCTGAGATGGTGGTACCAAATGTCTATGTGCTTGGACCTATCATGAAATACAGGATTAACCGAGAGTTTAATGCAACTCTGGTTATCACAATGTATCATTTTCGAATCCATCTAAGAACCAAACAAACCAACTAGGATCTTTCTAATCCAGATGGCCTCGCATGCAACTTGACTTGCTGCCATGTACTCTACCTCCACTGAACTGAGTGCCACAAATCGTTGCTTCCTACCGTACAAAGAAAATGTTGTCGATCCTATGTTGAAGATCCATCTTGATGTGCTCTTTCTATCTGATGGACTGCTTGCCCAATCTGCATCTATGAAGCCTTGAAGCTTCACTCTCTCTGTCCGTCTATACCATAATCCATACTCTGTAATTCCCTTGAGATATCTCAATACATGCTTCCATGCCTTCCAAAATATCTTGGTCCGCTTAACCATAACTTGACTCAGTTGGTTAAGTGTGTAGCAAATGTTTGGTCTGGTGTTCACTAAGTACATCAGTGAACCTACTAGCTGCCTGTAGACAGTAGCATCCACTACTTCTCCAGAAGTAGCATCCTATTTCCTCCAATTTCCTGGAAGAGGAGTGTCCATGGGTTTACAGCTCTCCATGTGAAACTTACCCAGTATCTCTTTGGCATACTTTCCTTGAGAAACAAAAAGTTCACCATCATGCTGCCATATTTCCAAACCATGGAAATAGTGAAGGAGTCACATGTCCTTCATTTTGAACTACCATGCAAGATCCTCCTTGCATAAGTGTATCAGTTTCTCATCACCTGTCAAAATTATATCATCAACATAAAGTACGATAATCAAGAGCTTACCATCAACCAGAATCTAGTGTAGGTTTTCATCCACTTCACTTTTGGTGAATCCCAACCCGGTGAAATAGTTGTCAATCTGAGTGTACCAAGCACGAGGTGCTTGCTTCAGCCCATATAGTGCTCTCTTGAGTCGACACACATTCAACTCACTATAAAAGATCTTGAAACCTTATGGATGCTCTATGTACACTTATTCCTCAATAAATCCATTGAGAAATGCAGTTTTCACATCCATCTGATGAATGCACCACCCCATATGCATTGAGAGTGCAAGGATAAATCTAATGGAAGAGTACCTCATGACTGGTGTGAAAGTCTCATCATAGTCGATCTCCTCAAATTGTGAGAATCCCTGGGCCACAAATATGGCCTTGTACTTCTCCACACTCCCATCAGTAGCTTGTTTCACCTTGTAGACCCATCTAGATCCAACCACTGATTTTCCAACCGGTCTTGGGACAATCTCCCATGCACTTTTCTTGACGATGGAGTCATACTCCTATAACATAGCATCTACCCAAATTGGTTGTTGCACTACCTCCTGAAAGTAATATGGTTTTGTCACAATACACTTGCTCATAAGAGCCATGTATCCAGTAAACTTGTCTGGAGATTGTCTCTGTCTGCGCAGTTAAGTAGGGGCTCCTACATTCTCTGTTGCATCAAGTCTCAATATATCATCTTCCATGTTGTGCCTTCTACCATTTCTGGTGGATGGCTCTACATGATTTTTTTCTTCCACTCCATGATCCTCCGCATGTGGCTTCTCCACATCTTGAGGTTCATTCTTTAGAACCAAGAGTTCCTCCTCTGCACGCAAATCCATCTCCCTCTCAAGGGACAATCGCATGGCTTTCTCCTCATCAAATTTTATTTCCGTCGGACAACAGTCATTCTACTATTTCTAAAACACACCTGATAGTTGTGGGGAGTTTCAGTGTACCCCACAAATATCCCAATCTCAGTTTTTGGTTCCAACTTATTCCTGACGTCTTTGGTCACATTCACATAAACAGATGAGCCAAAAATCTTAAAATGTGAAACATCATGTTTCTTACCAGTGAAAGCGTATTTTGGTGTACTCATGCCAATTACCCAATGAGGACAATGGTTTTGCACAATACCATTTTTTTGCATTCCTTTTCCCACAGATGAAATGGTAGGCCCTGATCATGCAACATCACTCGTGCTGCACCCACAATTGTTTTGTTCTTTTTTTCTGCGGCCCCATTCTGCTGCAGGTTATGAGGTGCAATTAGTTCTCTTTGAATTCCTTCTTTTCTGCAGAAGTTATTGAATTCATTGGATATGTACTCACCACCATTGTTTCTCCTAAGATCCTTCACATGCTTCCCCGTGTCTTTCTCCACCAATGCTTTGAACTCAATAAACTTTGAGAATGTCTGATCTTTCTTCTACATGAAATAGATTCAGCACATTTGAGAAAAGTCATGAACAAACATCACATATTACTTATCATTAGCGGAATTTTGAAGTCTAAAATGGGCCTCCTAAGGAAATTATAAAATAATAGTGGAAATAATAAAATAATATTTGATTACGTCGTCAAATTTTAGAGGGAAAAAAAGAAAAAAACTACTTTTAAACTCTTATTTTCAATTTATCTCTCAAAGTGTTTACTCAAATTTTGAGCAGGAGTACTCGTTGGATGCAAAATTTAATTCTTCATCCAAGGAGTACCCATGTTGCATACTTTCAATAGGTCTTGCTACATGAAAAATGAGAAATACATGAAAAACATGATTGCAATCACGTTTTTTTTTATGTATTTCTCATTTTTCATGTAGCATCGTCCATCCAAAGTATGTAACATGGGTACTCCTTGGATGAGGAATTAAATTTTGCATCCAACGAGTACTCCTGCTCGAAATTTGAGTTAATACTTTGGGAGATAAGTTCAAAATAAAAGTTGAAAAAGTAGTTTTATTATTTTATTATTTTTTAATCTTTTTACCCTTTTACTTAAAAAATGGTGAATCATCCCCCATGGTTGAAATCATCATCTTGAATCCTATTCATCTTATAAAGTTTTTTTTTTTTTATTGTACATTTTTCTTAGGAGGCCCATTTTAGACCTCAAAATTCCCCTAATGTCTTTGTTGTCGAAACAGTAGAGAATGGTCCACACACGTCTGAGTGAACTCTCTCAAGGATTTCCAAAGCTCGATTCTCCTTCTCATGAAAATTGGCCTTTGCATACTTCCCCATAGTAAATCCCTTGCATTTTTTTGAGTGCGCAAGTGTACCCTTGGGAAGACCCGTAGCAATCTGTTGCATGACCTTCAAGGCTCCGAGGTGAAGATTGCCCAATCTCCTGTGCCATAACTCGCCATCATCCCAGCTCACCACTTTGTCTACCTTACCCATCAATGTTGTGCAACCATCTACATTAATTATATATATATTCTTAACTCGAATCCCAATCTTCTTGGCTTGTCATGTTGTTTTGTGTAGCAAGAAAGCTTTTCCTTCACTGAAAACAACATCATAGCCTCTATCCTCCAACATTTCAACTGAGACTAAATTTTTCTTCAAGCCTGGTACATGCATTACATATTTTAATTGAAAGGCTTTACCTGACTGTCTATGGAAGGTAATGGTACCAATCTCAGTAGCACTATACCACCTGTCATCACCCATTTGTATATGCATCTAGAGGTCCTTCTCCTCCAAGCTACTAAAAAGTTCTTTGTCTCTTGTCATGTGAAGGGAAGCACCACTATCCAAGTACCACACCTTTCCCATTGCACTTGACACCATGCATGCAATGAGCAAGAATTCAAGCTTAAATTGTGAGGCCAAAGCCTCACCAGCTGCAGTTCCTGAAGCCTTCTTGTTCCTCTTCTTTTGTGGACAATTAGTGGCATAATGTCCATGCTCGTGACAGTGAAAACAATTCACTCTAGACATGTCGCGCTTCTTGACATCTTTACCAGAATCATATTTGGAATGGAATTTCTTTCCTTTCCCCTTCTTTGCTTTGGCAGCGAAAGCACAATCTTATTCATATTTATTCTTAGATGAAGATCCATCTCAGGTATTCCGCCTAAATTCTTCTTGTACCAAATCCGACCAAATTCTTTCCCATTCTGGCAGCTTTTCCTTCCATTGATAGAGTCCTGATAACTATGCCAACTCTTGGGATGTCCTAGAAGAGCTAGGCTCACCAAATCATCATCAGCGATAGTAATTCCAATGCTCCCAAGTTCATCCCGACATTGGACAAACTTTGTTAGATATTTCGGCATGGTTTCACCTTTCTCCATTTTGATCATCCTAATTTTATCCTTCAGTGCCAATTTTCTATGGTCACTGTTGCTCTGAAATAGATCTGTCAAATCTTTCCACATTTCATATAGTGTCGCTTTTCCATGCAGACTTGAGACAATGTGGTCTTGTACTCCCTCCAGTAATATGCTCCTCGCCTTTGCAACTTTCTTTTTCCATGCATCAAGATTTGTAGCATTTGTGACAACATGTTTGGGAACATCGTTGTTAGTGAATTCCTTCAATTCATTGTCCTCTAGTGCTGCCTCCATTCTATCTTTACAAGCAGTATAATTAGAGATTCCCTCGAGTGCATACTCCATTCTTGAGCCATTGAAATCCATTTCAATCCTGAATCATATGTAGCACCAAGAAAGTCTTCTGCAAATTCGAATTCTATTCAATCACAAACTCAAATTCTCCTCCACTATAGTGATTTCTTGTGCTCTTATACCATGTAGAAATTATACAAAAAATATGTATATCATGGATTCAATTCGATCTAACAATGTACTAAAGCTAGATATTGAATCACTTCTACAAATCAATTGTGGAAACTAAACACAATCACCAATCTCATGAAGCAAAGAAAGAATCAAATCAAACCACAACACAGATAATTTCATGGGGAAAGCTTGTTGCTCAAAACCCCTATATCTTCTATTATATATTAACCATGGAATCATGAAAAAATTACAATGCACTCTTCTCACAAGTGTCTCATGCACTTTGCTAACTGTCTCACATTGTCCTGGAAAAACTAACCAACACTTAGCTAATTCTCAACCTCTAAACAGCCTGCCTTGCTTGTGCAATTCCTGATGAATGAAATCCCTATTCTTTAGGAATTTTGGCCTTCCTAAACTGTGCAAGGATCATGGGAAATCCAATGGATGTCTAGTTGCATGCATGCAACCTACTAATCACACAATGGATAGTTAACCTCCCTTTCACCTTTGTCTCAACTAGGTCTCCACTGGACCTGACATGCATGCAGCTAATAATAGTAAATCATCAGTTACATGGTAGATAATTGATTGTGAATTAAATAATATTTAATTCACTTGATCTCTCACTAGTGCAAGAAACAGTTACAACTAATTCAATTGACTCTAACTCACCTAACTGAGTTAACTGATTACACATGCATTAAACTAATGCACCAACTGCAATACGAACTCCATAACTAATAGAATTACTCTGCATGCCTCACCAACCACCCTCAACTCGAAATTCATGAGCTAACTGAGTTTATCACACTCATTTAACTATTACAAGTGATTATGAAATAAGATTACATTTTATTTTCCATTTTAATTAAGGGAAAATTAAAATAGACATTGCACCAAATTTAGCCCACACTAGTGTAGGTGCTGCTTGGACTTATTGAGTGTAGGTGCTGAAATTTCTTGTTGGAATTCAACAGATTATTGAGTTGCAACTGCAATTGCATCCCACCACTCCTCCAGAGGTCTGGGAGTAGCACGTAGAAGAGCTCAAGGTTTCCACTAAGCAAATTGAATCTATGCTCCAAGAATGCACGAAAGTTTTTGAAGATGTCATGGATGCCTTAGCCTCACTCCAGGAGGACCCTCAGGTGCAGCAGATTGAAGCATAATTTCATGATAATTTGGAACTGATGGACCAGATTAAGGTCATAACGAAGACCTTAGCACCAAAACAGTGGTATACCTGTCTCCAAGAGGGTAAATTGTTGCAATAATGGATCAATAAGTTGCAAAGAAAAGAGCAGCTTACCACAGCCAGAAAAAATTCATGGAAATTTGAGGCCAGTAATCTCTCACAGTCTGTGGAGAAGAAACATAAAGAACTATGCCAAGCTCAAAGAGGAATTTCTCAAAATACAGTCAATCCAGTCACTGAGTCATTGTTGTAAAGTATGAGAATTTGAAAAGCAGTGCGCGGAAGAAGTACCACCTTTGAAGTATGCCTTGAGCGGCATCAAAGAAAATATATGGGACGCACTTGCAGTGCGACTCTGGATGAGTCACATTTTTGTGTTGGGAGCCTATTGGATAGGGTACCCCTCAAGGAATATTTTGAGAAATACTATGTAGATCAAGGAGCAGAGCATGCAATGCGAAGCTACATTTTGAGTCTTAGGGACTTTGGGTGGGAAAAAGTCCCTTATTTTGTAAAAGAATGAGAATATTTTGTGAACGTTGAGTGTCGCCCATGGTTTTCAGACCATGGTATTGTAAATGTAAAAGCTATATAAGGAGTCTAGGATAAAATTCATCATATATGATATTTGATACTTGATTATAGAATGCACTTGGATGTAGCGTTGTTTTGAGTCTGTATTCTGTGGGTTGGGTTAGAGGAAAGGCTCTTGTAGCTGAGTGCGTAGAGACCTTAGGAAGTCTACATCTGAGTGAGTAGGTTAGAACTGGTTGTATTGGGAAGATATGAGCATTAATGAAAGTCTTTAGAAGACAGATCTCAGTTATTTTTTCATGTGGATTCCTTACTTGTATTTTATGTTATATGTGCTAAGTAAGGGTTTTACTTATAATTTTCATCTCGAAGTCTTGTTCATGATTATTTATGTTGTTTTATGAATTTTAAATTATAATTGTACAGTCTGAAATTTAGTTCAATAAAAGAGTTGAACAGTGATTGTTTAATTAGTATATCTGCTCTGCCAAGTTCTTATAAGTATATAAAATAAGATAAGCCCTAAGCCACACTCCATTATCCCTCTGGATGAAGAAACCTAGTTCTGGCATCCCCCTATATTGCCTTGGGTGAGAATTTGGTCTACGTAGCAGATCATTGTTGAAAGGGCCAATAATAGTGGGTTTTTTTGGTTCGCTCAGCCAAATATGAACCTAAGTCTAGGCCCCATAAATCCAACACGATTTCACAAATGTAACAACAACCCTCTAGCTTAATCGGGTGAAAGTTAAAATTTCAACTTGAAAGTTGAATAAATTGTGATGGATAACTTATTTTCATACCATCAAGTTGGTCACTCAGAGAAAACAGGTCCCGAGTGGATAAATTCAATGGAACTTGTAATCAATTCATTGTTATAGAAACAATCCCTTGAAGATCAAACAGATCAATTGGTAGAAGAATAATCCCCTCCAATATATGATGAATCCACTATGGGGTTGACTATTTTGTTATGGGATGTGGTGGTTGATCATGAAACATAGACGGTAGGAGAAGTTTCACTTGTATACACCCAACTAGCTAAATCTCCTAAGTCTTGTAACCTGCAAAGTAAAGGGCTAATGGATGACCCTAGTCCTTAGGAGAAGGGAAAATTGTTGCATAGGAAAATACTTCCTCCTAAGACTAACTTCAAAATCCAACTTCTCAAGCTAAGAGTATTCAACCAACCAAGAGCATAATGAGGAATGCTAAATCAAGTGCAATAATTCCTAAATCAACTATAAAGTATACTCCAAACCCATCTCCAACCAAAACAAATAAAGATAAGGCTGAAGGAAATGTAATGTAATATAATATGATTGAGGACATGAAGAAGACAAGAGAAAATGTTACACTCTATAATTTATGCAACCTTCCACAATAAAGAGAGATTTTTTATTATAACATTCAAATCACTTTCTACACAAAGTAAGTCCACATCAACATGAGTTAATTCTACTAATGCAGTATTAGAAAAGCGCACAAATTGTGATAAGGTAGTAATTAATGTTGCAAGTATCGGAGGCCACTCAATATCTCCAAACACCACCTTTATTTTTGTTGACAGTGTTGGATACCGCCAACATATAGGGGGTCTCCCAGATGTGAAGTCCCAATTTGACCTCACACCATGTGGATTAGGAGCCCCATCCGTAGTATTGGCCTGGCCACCATAACTTTAATTTTCACCTTGGTTTCAATGAATAACATAAGATATTATCCACATAACCTTTGAATAATCAAGTAAGTTGATATTTTGATGCACCTATTGAAATGTGTAGAAGGATACTTTCATGAAGGGAGAAAAGAGTGAGTCCCATGAAGAAAATTAATAGTATTGTCTTGGAGAAGGCACAAGAGAGCAAGGAAAGATTCATTGATTAACATGAAAAAATTTTCATAAGATAGAAACGATTCATGAAAACAAATACAACTCACATTCAATAAGATAAGCACCAAAGCCATTGAGATAGTTCAATTTCTTTAGTACATAAGCATTCCAACATATACCACAAACATCCAAAGAATAGTCTTAAAACATTCATGATACATGCATGAAAGTGTGTTGGCTCGGCGAGCTTCAATATTAGGTGAAAGATACAAGTACAATGTTACAATAGTGAGACATTAGTTCTAGTAGTGGAAAATTAAGTCACTTCTTGCTTCTCCAAAGAATAGTTTTTCTCTCTTATGCCAAGTTAGAGAATCCAAGACTAGCTTTCCAAATCTTAAGCTCCAAAAGCATTTTGCTTGAGTTATGAGGTTTCTTTTGTAACAAGAGGAATGAACTTTCCTCTCCTATTGTCTCTTGAATTACCCTCATGACTCTTGGACTTCTAATTTGTCCTTTATACTTATAATCAACTCTTGAACTTCTAAATGACTTTTTGACTTCTCTAAATGACATTTGGACTTTTCATAAAGACTTTTTTGTCCATATATGACTATGTGACTTTTCATATTCCACATATGACTCTTGCACTACCATACATTACTTTTTTTCATTTTCCTTGAAAATACATCATTACATTCCACATGATGATGTTCCATGACACATGGAAATATATTGACCATTATTATGACACATGTACAAGTTACAACTTCACAATGATGACATGGAACTCATGATGAGGTTCCAATGCCAATTGTTCTCCTTGCTTCTTTGTCCTCAATCTTGATGGAAGATCTTATTAGTACTTCATCTTCATGGAATATCTCCTTTTTCTTAATTTTCACCTTCCAAAGGGTCTTGAGTCTGTTAGTTTCGGTATTTGCATCTTGCCATCAGTGATCAAAATTCCTCTTTTCATATCATTTTAGGGTCCCACTCAGAAATTTTTATTCATTCCACTAGGTCATGCAAAAAATTAGTCACTAATGGTAGCCCTAGTCCAAAAAACATCACTCTTCCTCAAATTTGATTACTTGATGGCATAGTTTCATACCTTGCTTATTGTACACCATCCATAAAGTCAATATCTGTCATGTCATCTTGAAATTCAGTCCTTCAATGTCTCATTAGGTCTTTTAGGGTTTTCCAAGTTTTCATTAGGTCATTAGGGTTTCCATGGTCCAATAAAATTTCATCTCCACTGCATAAGACCAGCAAGTAAAGGGTGATCAAATAACATATCCTCACCATGTGAATATGATTTGTAAAGATAAATTCTTATTTCATCATGTAATTTTGAGTTCAAATGTAATTTTTAATATTTTCATTATGTAATTTTATTTCTTTCAAAATGTAATAATTTCACCATCCCAAGCTGCTAACTTAGTGTTCCAAAGATGCCAAACCACCAAAAATTCAAATTTAAAGAGTTCTCAAAGTCATCAAAAGATCAAATTTTCAAATGAAAGAGTCAAGTAAAAGGTAAAGTTTCAAAAGGTTAAGTGAATAACAAAGGAAGAAAGTGGGTCCCAAGTCCCAAAACATCAATTTCATGAAGTATAAATACGACTAAAACATCGCATTCAAACTCATTTTCACATCCAAAGGTCGAGTTTGCACTCCCTCAACCCGAAAAAGTCACATTGCAGAGTCTGAGGCGAAATTTTTTTGGCATTGCGCTTAGGAGAGTGGTTTTGTGCGTAGGCAACAAGCGTTGTGCTTAGATCGTTTGGCGTTGCCTTTTTTACCTCAAGCATTGCGCTTCTGAGCAAGGCGTTGTGCTTTTTCCCAGTGCGCTGCGCTTTTTCCCAGTGAGCACTAGAAGCATCAAAACACCCTCAAACTCCCTCAAAATTTGAGCAAAGACTTTTTTGCTCCTTTATCAAGTAAGTGACACAAAATCTTCACTACCTTGCTTTCCTAAATGTCATTTTTATGGTGGTTTTATTCATAAGAAAAATTAACTAAGTGTCTAGTGGAAAACCCTAGTATCACTCCCTCACTATCAGTTTTCTGCCCATAAACCCTACAATACCTTCCTACATCACTATTCAACCCATACCTACCCCTACACTACTCTTTCCAAATCCATAAACCCCTTCCCCATAAAACCATAAGTCTTAGGCCACTAAAATTCCTAGGCAGTCACTACCCCAAACTTGTAATCCAATTATCTTTTTCAACTCCCTAAGTATCTTGACCTCCTATCACCCCCCAAATTTCCCTAACCCCTTCCCTTATCTCCCTAAAATTCCCTACCCTAATCCTTACTCCCTATACCTATCCCCATTCCCATTTCCTCCCCTAGGGTTTCTACACCAAGACACCATGGAAGAAGACAGAGAATATATAGAAGAGGAGGAAGATAGGAAAGAGGAGGGAGATAGAGTGGAGGAGGAGGACAGACAATAGAGAAGGCCACACAAAGGAGGGAGAATCCTAAGGCTGGAGCCCACCAACACTAGAGAAATGATAGCCTCACCAATGACAGTTTCATTCTTTCAGTATGTTGGTTGCCTTGAGTTTTGTAACATGATTGAAAGGGTACAACATCACCCTGCTTTGATCAGACTCTTCATTGTAAACCTCACAGACAATCAAGTAACCCTAGAAGGTGTGACTTTCACAGTGTCTACATCCATCATTTTTGTTGCCACGGGGATTCCAAACATGGGTGAGAGGTGGTTCAAATCCAAATATTTGGAGGATGAGTACTATGAGAAATTTATTAAACCAATGTATATAAAAGAGAGGAAGAGGGTCTTTCCTTTCAACTATCTTCTCAATAGATATCCCCCTATGATGAATATCATCATGAAATATTTCTCTTGTGAAGGAGGTTCTCTAGAATTTACACTTATCACATTAGACTGCTCATGCACTTTACAAGAGTTAAATTGCTCATTATCCCATACTATATTTTCATGAGCATACACAAAATGGCATACATTATGCAAAAGAGAGATTTCAACCAGCAGATGAATAGTCTTTTCCACCACTCCTTGATAAAAATCATTGTCCTCCATTAGCTTAACCAATTGAACATTTCATGGGACACATTCATAGCAAATGACATCTTCACTACTCCACAGGTTACACATGTTGAAGATGTGCCTTCTTCATCTCACCCTACTGCATCTATGCCTCCATCTCAGCCCACAATGCCTACCATTTCATCACCTCAGTCCACTTCACCTACTCCATCACCATCATCACCATTTTATGAGCAAGATGAGTCACCAAGCAAAGTTGAGGTCAGCAATTCTAAAGAGGCTGAAATGAGCACAATGGAAAAGACATATCAGAGAGGGCATAGGCAGGTGTTTTCCCTACAGATTGTGGGAGGGGCCCTGCCTTCTTCACCAACAAACCAGGTACAAAAGGTAAAACAAAAGATGGCAGAGGAATATGTACATGAGGCAGCCATTCATGATGAGGATGACCTCAGTGGCATGACCTACAGTGGTAGTTATATGATGAGCATGATGATGAGATTAAAATGATTATCAAACAGAAATGATTATCAAGCAGAAATATTCTCAACTCGGGGAGCTTCAGCTCAACTTAGAGAGATCTAAGTTTGTCAATGCATACTATGAGCAAGAAAATGAACAACTCAAGACCAAGCAGACCATCATGGAGATTCAGCTTCTGAAGGAAAAAAGAGAAGAAAACAAAGCTAAGGCCTTGATTGATGAGGCTTATGAGAGGTATGGTGAAACTAATGAGGTATAATAACAAGTGCCAAGAATAAGACCTAGGACTAGAGGGCTGAAAAGAGCTCTAGAACTAGAGAAGCAAAAGGAGGTTGAGCTTGCTAATGAGCTTACATTAAATGAACAATTTGTCATCATTGTCAATGAGAACTGGGAGAAATGGATTGATAGGTCCAACCAGCATCTTGAGAATCTCCTATAGAAGTAAAACAAAGACAATAACATATTGAGAAAGAGAGCCAAGCACTACTTCAAGAAAAACCAAATTGCAAACTCAAAGATCTAAAAGGCCAATTCAAACTTGAACCCCTAATTAAGAAAAATGAGCAGGGAAAGCTTGATATTATTTCTGAGGCATCTCTAATTGCCTAATACACCTCACCAGCATCCCACAGCCAAAAATTGAAGAAATTTGGGCAAATTTTGAAATTTTTTGAATTTTTTGTGTTTTTGGAAATTTGACACAGTTAAACTGGAAAAAGCTCAGTGCCCTAGACGTTGCGCTTTTCCTAGGGACCTCCAATAGAGAAAATGAAGCCACCATTGGATTCAAAATTCCAAATACAGTCAATAAAACCACTTTACAAAACTTTTTTGGGTCAACGCGGCATTCAAAAAACACCTAAAAATGACATTTCTACCCTATTTTGGAGGTTGGCATTGCGCTTTTGACCAGTCTTGGGAGAATGGAGTTTTAAAAGGTTAAACCTTAACCATTTTATAAATTGGTCACATATATGGAAACTAGACCAGACAAGATTTCGAATGAGATATCCTGAGATCAATTTGGACACCTAGAACCCCCTAAAAAATGGAGCTGAATTTGGTGGTGCGCTTTTGACACCAACGCTACGCTTTTGAAAAAATTTCTGAGTTTGCTGATATTTTCCAATTTTCTCAGTTTTTCCAATTTGACCATGGTCAATGGGATTTTTACCAATGTAAATCATGAATGTAAAATTAATTATGTTGTGGTTGACTTACGTAGAGGTAAATACATTAGGTGAAAAGTTTTGATGACATGTAATGAATCAGATTGCAAAAAGTGAGGGATGAGTCAGTTTGACCTCCCTACACTCTAGCTATTCAGCTCAGTTTTTGGTGGAACACCTCCTCAACTTATAAATTCGACCCTTGAGGTTTGGAGAGGTTGTTTGAGTTCTATATCATGTACTTTTTTACTCATTTCACATGTTTGATGTTGTTTCTTTGATCAGAGACTCTAGTGTAATCATTATTTGGTAGGAAATTAATGAAAAGGTTGGAGATATTTCTTTGGGATACTTGTGGTATGGAAATTTAGCATTGTTCTTCTTATGTCTCATTATGTATGAATTTTTTGTTTCATGATCCATTTCATTTTTATGATATGTTGGTTTTCAAGTTGATAAACAGAATACATCTCTCATGCTCTATTTTGGGAAAATATTCATAGTGTGTTCATCTTCTTCAGTTTAGAAAGAATTCATGCTTAGCCTTGCTCTTTCTAGCTCGTCATCAGTCTGATCCATCTCACCCTGAAACCCTAAAGTGTTACGTTTTCTACCTACCTTGCCCCATTCAATCTCTACAACCCTAATATTATTTTCCCTGACCTAGCCTCTTTGACTAAATCCTCATCTAGCAACCCAAATTCAAACAAACAAACCTATGTACTCATACCTAGCATAAAACCATAATTCATTCATCCCTCTTGTCTGTGATTTTGTGGAGAGAGCCCTCTCCGGTTTGGTAGGGCTAGCTACCAAGTTAAAATATTTGTTTGTGGTTACCTCTGTTTGGACTTTTTCTCAGCCTTAGAGATCTGGTGGAGTGATAAAAGAGTCAGTATTGGAATCCTCTTAGTTGACATAATGTAATGTTTTATTTCTGTCTTGGTCCAGGATCTGCTTCATTTTTTCATAATGGTTCTCCTATGTGGTTCTTATTAGCAAGTCATTATTTGTACTTTCTCCTTGCTATCTTCTATGAGAATTACCTTGTCATGCTTGGAAGTACTCTTGCCAATTATAATTATCCATAAAAAAAGAAAATTAGTTTTAAAATCATCTATTTTATTAATACCTAGCTCAACGAATGAATTTCTTATGATAGGCATGTGGAAGAGTTGAAAGGAATAGGCTTGATAATAAAAGCATAGTCAAACTCGTTAGAGGCAAGGAGGAGGCATCCTTGAGCTTTCTTAGTGTGCCATGCATTGAGGGAGACTTGTCAAGAATGATGCTTCAGCACAAAATGCATTTGGAAGAGGGAAGGAGACTCAATGATGCTTTGTTGTACACCATGCACTCAAGAGAGAAGAGAGAGATAGGCTAAATAGGGCACAGGGCGCACAATTAGTGACGAAGGGTGAAGCTTCATGCTTCGTGCTTCGTGATGTGCCATGCCTTAAGGGGTATCCAAGGAGGTTCCAGGGTGCACAATTAGTGGCTAAGGGTAAAGGTTCATGCTTTGTGCTCCATGATGTGCCATGCACTCAAGGGATATGACCAAGCATGAAGCTTTATGCTTCATTCTTCGTGATGCACCATGTGCTCAAGAGGAGACAAGGCTTCTTCTTGGACTCACATTTCCAAGAGAAGGAACTCTTGTTTCGCTATAGTGCACCCTGAAGGGATATTGGCCTTTCAGAGTGTGATTTTGCATGAGAGGCATCTAAATAAACTAAGCAAAAAGGGTTAGGTGACTGCCCTTAGGAGGTTCATAATTTGCAATGTATTGAGATGATCTTGAGGAGGACTTAGTGCACAATTATTAGTGAGTAAGCTTGCATCATTGAGGCTCATGTATAGGCTAATATAATCACCTAATAAGGGGTTTCATGCCTTCACAACTTGCACTGGGAAAGAGGACCAAGAAGGGATCCAAAATGGCCAAGTGCGGGAGCAGTAGAGTAAGAGAGGTAAATGCATCCAAACATGACACAAAATTGGATCACACACATTAAAACCATCAATACAAGCCAAAAGGATATGCCAGACTCATGGATAATAATCACACCTTGAAATGAAGCAAAGAGACACTTATTTCTAAGTGTGACAGTTGAAACGACACATTACGACACTTAGAACACAAGTTATGATAGAAGTGACTAATGTGACCCTAAATTTGTTCTAAGATATAGGAGTGGGTCTAGCACATATTCGAAAGATACGTAAGACCATCTAATGCAGAAAAGTGCACTAAAACTAACTTTGGTGATGCGCAAAGGTGTGACACATGCAAGAGTGAAAAAAATAAAAGTAACACCTATGACAAGAGAGAAACATGAAGGAGACACTTGTAAAATGTGAACGAACTTGAAAGAGACACATGCCATATCGAATATAAAATGAAAAAAACACTTATTAAAGTGAAAGCGATCAAAAGAGACAAACGCGAATGTAAAAGTGAGACTTGTGAAAGTGATGATGCGCAAAAGTGATAGTTGAGAATGCAACCAAAGTGAGGGAGACTATCGATGAAAGTGTGCACTGACTGCAAGATGAGTTAAACATCGTACAGGCCCTGCCTTAATGGACAGTGCTATTCTTGTTTAAGTTTTCATAATAAAGTGTGCTCATGAGTTCAACCAGGATTTTTCATGTGTGAGCAAGTGATTTTGACAAGTAGAACCTGAGAACAAGACCTAAACATATTGCAAAAAATCAATCAACCACAAAGGGATTATGGAACGATAGATCGTAAGATCCTCAATAGGCTCCAAAATTCAAGTGTAGTTAAAATTTTGGAGGGTGTTGATAGTAATATCAACACTTGGTGACACACTGGTAGAACTCCATCTTCTCTTTTTAGGTTTAATTCTCTAAGTGCAAGATATTAGCCTTTTAGGAAGTATTAGTTTTCCATATAGATTATCCAAGATTTTCCACTTATCCCGGTCAAATATATAGTCCCCTCTATTCTTTTCTCAGCTTGAAACACATCAATAAAAGACTATTCATGCCACAACTATTTCGACAGGGGAGAAATATAATAATTATATCAAGATTTTTAAGCACATTCCTCGGTGTTGCTCCATTTTCAGTGAGCCTGAACACTACACCATAGAGTCACCTCAAGAGAAAGCAAGCATTGCTTCGTTTCTAGTAGGCCTAGACAATACCTTGGTGAATTTTCTTACTACACCTCTCTGTGAAAGAAGAATTTCTCTTCTTTCACCCTTTATTTATTTTATTTACAGAAATGTGCTTAGGAACTTATGTATTTACTGGGGAGGAAGAGGGATCCTGACTTATTGAGAGAAAAAAAGGTTGTTCATTTTTTTAAGGGATTTAAAAGATACATGCTCGTTTTAAATTTCTTCTCCTTTCCCTTCTCTTCTCAGTCAAGACGACAGGTTGAAACACTATTCAATACAATTTTGAGTCATAATGAAGATCCTAATACAGATGTGGGCTTTTTATTTCAAAAAAAGGATTTATGTCTAGAACGAATCGTATATTATGTTTGGACATAATTGACTTTAAATACATGTAAACCCAAAATATAGAAGAGGTAATAGATAAGCCAAGCATTGTTCGTCATCACAATTCCCCTTTTCAAGTTTTTCCACATATTTTTTTGAGCAAAAAGGACCATATTTCATGCAATTTCTTATTAATAAAACATGAAATAAAATATATATAAATAAAATAAAAAAATAAAATAAAAAAATAAAAATAAAAATAAAAATAAAAAATAAAAAATAGAAACAAGAGACAAATAAAATGGATACTAAACCAAAAAGCATCATGTAAGACAAAAATACAAAAACAAAATAGATGCAAAGACTAGATGGAGAGAACGAAAGAAGGTGGTTGCAATGCAAAGGAAACTAAATGCAACTAATCCTACTCCTAACCTAACCAGCTAGAAGGTCAGGCCTAAGTGTAATGATATTTCTAATGAAGTCAGCATAATTTCTCCTGACTTGCAATCATAAACAAACGAGCAATAAAATCAACGTAATATAATGTACAATAGAAAAGATAAGAACTTTAATATGTTGCACAAAAAATATAAGGTATTTTCTAGATGTAAGAACATGTATATTCCTTAACCAACCTGCCACCCTATATTTTCGATGAAAATCATAATCAAACAAATATTGATGGCTCCTTGTGAATGTACCTACACTTGTATTTTCTTCCTTAGCAACATCAAGAGAGATTAGAACTCGCTTTTATAAAATGTACCTGATAAGTAAGATGATTTTAATTGATGATATATTGGATCATGAAATTCAAATAAATCCTCTTGAAGATCCTGAAATACTTGGGAGAAATAATTTTCAATTAATGGTGTGGCATCAGGATGAGAATCTTGCGAGGGAAAATAAATCAGATCATATTCAGAAAGCTTGTAAAGATAGTGAGGGTCTGATATAACCATCAGCGGAAGCTAAGGTGCCTAAAATTCTTTACAACTATCTAACAATGAAGAAGATATACCATAAAGATCAATTGGTGTAAAACAACCATCATTAGGTACACTAGTGGGAAAATGATCAATTGAATGACGTTTTTTAGAAAAATAACCATGATTAGATGTCTTTATTAAGGCATAAGACTCCTGGTTAGGAGACATCAAAGGTAGAGTAGTTTGAACAGCTTTGCATATGCTTTGAATAATAGAATCATATTCCTCATATGTTGAATGTAAAAAACCATCTACTCATGATTAGTTACAAAATACACTGGCATCATAATCATTAAAAAGGAATGTCAATATGGAAAGCACATGAAACCAGTCAAGATGTAGTGGACGAAAAAGAGAAACTTTATTCAGTAAATAACACAAGCATTCATTAATACTAAAGAGGATATCTAGTGCAATGAAGAAAATTATTAGCATTAGGATATTCACAAGAAATACTAGGAGCGTATTTATTTCATGAAATGCATCTGATAGACATGAATCCTTCAGGTAATTGCAATATTTATAATGATCAAATTCATGGATTTTTTCATCTATGAAAGGTATGCATTCCAAACCTGAGTTTAATATGAGATATTTGCATGAGGAATGATTAATTGAAACAGAATTCTCAATCCGACAGGAAACAAAATCTTGAAAGATTCAAAATTTGAATCTGAAATACAACACAACTTTCAAGAAGGAATTTACATCCAGTGAAACCATTCAAAGGTAATAATTTTGCAATAAAACTTGGATCTGACTTAGTTAGGGGATCTTTCCAGAGTCACGAGAACTTAACAAAACCATCAACGAAATTTAAATTGTATTGACTTATTGAAAATTCATGTAACTTTAAAAGATTGTAGAATTACATATTGAAGATTGGATCAAATCATTCATGGTACATGGACATCTACCATCGATAATTTAAACTAAATTACTATTATCTGAATGGTAGCCATCTACATCACGGATTGGATCAGAATGTGTATCTTCAACAAACAGATTACTCAAGTCATAAGGTTATTCCAATTTCATATCTAAATATGGATTGATTGGAAAAATCTCATGAGTAACCTGAAATAAGGAATTCTCCTCATCCAATACTAGAAATGTTAAGGAATGGAATGGATACTTGACACATTTTTTACCTTCTTCCTCCTCATGGATGACCTCACTACCTTATTTCAATTCAAAATCCAACTCATTATATGATGAATTTGAAGAGCATTAAATATATGCTTCACAAGTTAATGCATTACAAACAATAGGGCACAAGGTATGGTGATTTTAAGAAGAATTTTCAATAAGAAAACCTCCTTTGGCCATATTAGATTCTAGATCTTAACCTTTCAAATAAAATTCATTTTGAGCAACAATAAGATTAATTGGTGCACCTGGGAAATCATCATCACATACAATAATGGATTCATAATCATTAGAATGATGGTTTCCCAAGATTTCAGATTGATTATGAAAATCAACTTCATTTGATTCATCACTGAGATTCCTAGATTCAAAAATAACCAAGGATGGAATAACATTATCATGAAATGAAGGATTTTGAAAAAGAGAAGAAATATAAAAAGGATCCTCACCTTCCTACTCCTCTACTTGTGAAGAATGACTACCTTGCACTTGATTATTGTTTAGATTTGAAAATAGAGAATCCACAAAAAGAGACTAATCAAGTGGATCAAGGGACAAGGGGTTATGAAAATGAGATGATAAAAGAGTAAAAGTGTCAAAATCAGCTTCGAGACTGGGGTTATGATTGTAAATATCATCCGCAAGAATGGAAGTATTAACCTTTACATTAGGATTCATGAACCATTCCAAATTACCCTCATTCAAATCAAGATCATGGTAAGTAGATGATGGTTGAGGAGATGGATCAGGAATTTGATTTCTAGACCTCACAGTATCAACATTAATACATAAAGGTACTCTTATTGGTACTGGAAAAGGAAGAGTACAAGGAAAAAAAGGAATAGTAGATTCATTCTCTGAAATTAGTGGTGTCTCATGAGTTACAAAATTTGGGAGAATAGGAATATTGGGGGGTTTTGATTCACCATGTAAAGATATTTTAACCAAATTTTCAAAATTTCTTTTAAGGAAACCCCAATCTATATATTCTTCAAGAAACTCACAACATAAGTGAAGGAATCTATTATAAAAATCCTCAATTTATTCATTAGGCTCCATTCTAAGTTGATTAATTCTTTTATAAACGTCTTGGTAATCATACTTATCAAAATCTTGTTGAAGATCCTTGAGAAATTTATCAAGAGAATGAATAGAGGAACATGGTAATGTATGACACCATCGATTAACATGGCCTTAAAGATTGAGTAATCACACAATAAAGATCTTCATCATCGATTTCATAATATTCACAAAGTTAAAAAAAATCATAAATGTGTTTGGTTATGGATGTTTCATCCTCGCCACCAAACTTCAATTGCCACAATTCATAAGAAGGCTCATCGGGAATTAAAATGTTACCACTAGATCCATTTGAAAAACACCTTGGGAGTATGATTTAAGGATGACCCATTAAATTTAAGAGATTCAAAAAAGGCACAATGGGCACAACTTTTCATTTGTCCCTCCTTTGAGCGCCAGAATGTTGACAGTGTTGGATAATGCTAACATACAAGGGGTCTCCCCGATTTGAAGTCCCATTTATACCTCACACCATTTTCAGTAGGAGCCCCATCTGGAGTATCGGTCTAGCCACCATAACTGCAATTCTTTCCTTGGTTTCAATGAATAACATAAAATATTATCCACATAACCTTTGAATCAGCAAGTAAGTTTACATTGTGATGCACCAATTGCAATGTGTAGAAGGAGACTTTCATGAAGGGAGAAAAGAGTGAGTCCCCTGAAGGAAAGTAATATTACTATCCTAGATAAGGCACACGAGAAAAAGGAAATATTTGTTGATTAACCTGAAAATTAGTTCACAAGATAACAATGATTCATGAAAAAAAATACAACACACATTCAAAAAGATAAGAATCGAAGCCACCATTTCTTTAGTACATAAGAATGCCAACATATACCAGAAACATCCAAAGAATAGTCTTAAAACATTCACGATACATGCATGAAAGTGTGTTGGCTCGACAAGCTTCAATATTAGGTGAAAGATCCAAGTACATAGTTACAATAGTCATGAGACACTAGTTCTAGTAGTGGAACATTAAGTCACTTCTTGCTTCTCCAAAGAATATTTTTCTCTCTCCTATGCCAAGTTAGATAAGCCAAGACTAGCTCTCCAAAGCTTAAGCCTCCAAAATAATTTTTCTTGAGTTATGAGGTTTCTTTTATAACAATAGGAATTACCTTTCATCTCCTCCTGACTCTTGAATTACCCTCATGAGTCTTGAACTTATAATTTTTCCTTTGTACTTATAAACAACTCTTGAAGTTACAAATGGATTTTGTACTTCTCTAAATGACCTTTGGACTTCTCCTAAAGACATTTTTGTCCATATATGATTATGTGACTTTTCATAATACACATATGACCCTTGTACTTCCACATATTATATTTTTTCATTTTCCTTGAAAATACATCATTACATTCCACATGATGATGTGGCATGACACATGGACATATATTGACCATTATGATGACACATGTACAAGTTACAACTTGACAATGATGACATGGAGCTCATGATGAGGTGGAAATGCTAATTTTTTCTCCTTGATGCCTTATCTTCAATGTTGATGGCAGATTTGATAATTACTTCATATTCATGGAATATATTCTTTGTTCTTCATTTTCACCTTCCAAAGGGTCTTGATTCAGTATTGGAATCCTTTGAGTCATCATGCAATGTCCTCTTTATTTCTTGGTCTAGGATCTACTTCAAGTTTTCATGATGTTTCTCCTATGTGGTTCTTCTTTTCAAGTGCTTCTTTGTGATTTCTCCTTGCTATATTCTTTTAGAATTACCTTTTCATGCTAGGAAGTACTCCTGCAAATAAAAATTATCCATGACACAACAAAATCAATCTCAAAATCATATATTCTATTATTTCCTAGATCGAGGAATGAATTTCTTATGATAGGCATGTGGAAGGTTTGAAAGGAAGACGTGTGATAATAAAAGCACAGTTGAACTCGTTAGAGGCTGGGAGGAAGCCTCATTAAGCCTTCCTATTGTGCCATTTGCTAAGGGATACTTTTCAAGAATGAGGCTTGAGTGTAGAGCACATTGGGAAGAGGGGAGACTCAATGATGCTTTGTTGTGCACCATGCGCTCCAGAGAGAAGAGAGAGAGAGACTAAAGAGGGAGAAGGGCGCAAATTAGTGACGAATGGTGAATCTTCATGCTTCATGCTTAATTATGTTCATGCACTTAAGGCAGAGCCAAGGAGGGCACATGGTGCACAATTAGTGATGAAGGGTGAAGCTTCACGCTTCGTCTTTCGTGATGTGTCATGTGCTCAAGGGAGAGCCAAGGAGGGAATACGGTGCACAATTAGTGACGAAGGGTGAAGCTTCACAATTTGTACTTCCTGATGCACTATGCACTCAAGGGAGATACAAGGAGGGCACAAGATGCAAAATTAGTGACAAAGGGTGAAGCGTCATGCTTTGTGCTTTGTGATGTGCCATGCGCTCAAGAGGAGACAAGGCTTATTTTTGGGTGCACTTTTCCAAGGGAAGGAACTCTTGTTTCTCTAAAGTGTGCCCTGGAGGGAGAATTTCCTTTGAGAGTGTGATTTTGCATTAGTGGTCTCAAAATAAACTAATCAAAAAGGGTTAGGTGACTGCTCTTGGGAGGTTCATAATGTGTAGTATCTTGAGATTATCTTGAGGAGGACTTAGTGCACAAGTAGTAGTGAGTAAGGCTTCATCATTGAAGCTCATGAATAGGTTAAGATCATCACCTGATAAGGGGATTCATTCCTTCATAACTTGCATTGGGCAGGAGGACCAAGAAGGGCTCCAAAATGGCTAAGTGTGGGAGAAGTAGAGTAAGAGAGGGAAATGCATCCGAACATGACTCAAACTTGGATCACACACATGAAAACCATAAATACAAGTGAAAGGGATACAAAGTACTCATGGATAAAAATCACACCTCAAAACGACAGCAAAGTGACACTTATTTCTAAGTGCGAAAAATGAAATGACACATTACAACTCTTAGAACAAAAGCTACAATAGAAGTGACGACTGTGACCAAAAGGTGCGCTAAGATGTAGGAATATATCTAGTGCATATTATAAATATATGTAATACCATATAATGAAGGAGAGTGCACCATTACTAACTTTGGTGATACACATGCAAAAGTGAAAATAAAAAAAAAGCGACACCTTTGACAAGAGGGAAACATGAAGATGATACTTGTGAAATGTGAATGACCTTGAAAGTGACACATTCCAGAGTGAAGTTAAAAGGAAAACGACACTTAGTAAAGTGAAAGCGAGCAAAAGAAATAGCCACAAATGTAAAAGCGAAGGTGCACAAAAGCAACAGCTGAGAAAACTCACCAAAATAGAAGTAAAAACATAACCAAAGTGGGGGAGGATATTAATGAAAGTGCACACTGATTGTCGACATGAGTGGAATATTGCACGGGAGTTATCTTCATGGATGTTTCTATTTCTTGTTTAATATTGCATAAATAAAGTGTGCTCATGAGTTCAACCAAGATTGTGCATGTGTGAGAAAGTGACTTTGACAAGTAGAACCTAAGAAGAAGACCTAAAAATATTGCAAAACATGAATCAACCATGAAAGGACTATGGAACAACAAATCGTAAGATCCTTAGTAGGCTCCAAAATTCAAATGTAGGAAAAATTTTGGAGGGTGTTGATCGCAGCATCAACACTTTCTTATTTTTAATATTTTTAATTATAATGTGAATAATTTTTTAGTAGACCGTGGTGCTTCAATGAATTTTATGCCTTTATCATTTTGCAAGAAAATAAATGTTGTTTCAGAGAAAACCAATGCTAATATTATACAACTAGACATAACCGAAATACAATTTTTTGGTGAACTTAATGATGTGCTCATTTGATTGTCATCCAGCCCAAGATTTCATCAAGTAATTTATATTTTTGTGGTGTACATACCAAATGATTATGGTTTTTTATTAAGAAAATATTGGTTAAAGAAGCATCAAGGTTACTTTGCAACCAAATGGTCCAATTTGTTGCTTCCTTACAAGGGAAAGAATAATAATATAAGGGTGGATAGTGAATGTCATATGAAGTACATTGTTACAGAGTTGGAAATGCATAACAAATCAATACTTTTTTCTCAGGCCATTGTGGGAATTTTTTTCTTGGAATTAGATCTTGGCTTTTATATGGCTCAACCATCGCAAGTACCATCTGATACATAGACATAACTCTTTCCTTGTACTTTTATTGGTGAAAATGAGCATTGTATAATAGATGTAAATAATCTTAGTGTAGATAGTAATACTCTTGTAAATATCAATACTTTGACTCTTTAATATGATGGTTCTAAAACCAAAGACAGATTAGGCGCAAGTTGTATCTTGTTGGATCCAACAAAGAACAAAAATTTTATATCATGCCACTTGGAATTTGATTGTACAAACAATATAGTTGAATACAAGGCATTGATTTTTTTATTGAAGAAGGCCATAGACTTGTAGGTAGAATGTATTAAAGTCATTAGTGACTCTAAAATCATCACTAGATAGGTATGGAACATTATTCATTGTTTATTGTATCATTCAAAAACTACTAGCTAAAGGTATCGTATCTGATTTCATATTTTAAATATTTCAATATTATTTCAGTCCCTAGACCTAGACATGTTACAATTGACACTCTTGCTAATGTAGTAGCCCATTTTACTCCTTTAAAGGATAGTTTTTCTATTGAAATAGTTTACAAAGTTTCCATACCATATAATGTAATTACTTTAAGAGTATTTAATGATGATGAACATATCCTATAATTTATTACAAATTTAAACTTGTTTAACGATGTAATTATTGATGAAGACGAATATGAATAATATTTAGAGGATGAAATGGACATGCACAAAGAAAATCAGTTGTTAAAAGGAGTAGTCACGTTGGAAAATTCGTATGATTTATAGAATTTTTTTAAAGGGTCCCCAAACACCAAGGCTCAAAATTTTACATTAACGCATGAACAAAAAAACCTTGGTACAAAAAAAAATCCCAAGTATGTAAATCTTGGTACTTTTTGCACTGGAGAATAATGTTGGGCATTCATTCAACTATTGAAGAACTATTGAGATGTGATTTCTTGGACTTATGATTATTTGAAGACATATGATACTCGAATCATTCAACATGTCACTCCCATCAAAGAAGGTATCAAGCCTTTCCAAAAAAAATTGTGTAAGGTGCATCCAACTCTAGAACCTCTTATCTAGAGAGATTTGAAGAAATTGTTCAATGTTCATATCATATTCAAAGTAAGATACTCTACCTAGGTCTCAAATTTGTTGCATGTAGGAAATAAGTCGGGGAGATTCGACTATACATATATTTTTGTAATGTGAATCATTCCTCTGATTTTGAATAATTATATTGTCCTATTTATGGAGTATATTTTTCAAATAGTATTAGGCTCTGAAATGTTTTCTCTATTAGATGGTTTCTTGGAATATAATCAAGTTTTGGTTTCTGAATCAAATCACCTGAAAACAACTTTCAGAACCAAATGGGGTACTTTTACTTATAGGCACATGCCTTTCATATTTGTGAATGTTGGAGCTACTTTTCAATGTGCTATGGAAATAGCATTTACAAGATTTATTCGCAAAGAATTTTCATATATCTTGATGATATTATGGTGTTTTATAAGAAGCTTTGAGATCACTTACACCATCTCAAGAAAAATTTTGAACGTTGTCATAAATATGGAATATCACTAAACCCCTTTCCAATAACTAAAGGAAATGTCTTGGGGAATATCACTTCCAGAAATGGAATCACCATAGATCCTAAAAAATTGAAGGCTATCATACAAATTCCATATCCTAATAGTAAAAAATCTATGCAATCCTTCTTAGGAAAAATCAACTTCATCGGAAAATTTATGTCATATTTGGAAAAATAGTAAAATATTTGCAAGATATGGTTAAGAAGGTTGTTGTATACAAATGGAAGCAAGAAGAGAAGGAATCTTTCACAAATATCAATGAATTTATCATTATGACTCCCACCTTGTACAACCCAGACTTCAATAAATAATTCATGTTATATATTTGTTCCTTTGATTTCTCTTTTGCAATTGTGCTGATGTAGAAAGACGAGCAAAGAAATGAACAACCAATATATTTTATGAGCATAGGGATGCAAGTTTATGAATTAAAATATCCAAACATTGACAAACAAGACTACATTATTTTCAAATTGGTGAAACATTTCAGGCCTTATATTATGAAAATTCATGTCAGTGTAATTGTTCCCCATCCCACGATTTGAGCATTATTCATCCAAATGAAGCTAGGAGAATGAAGAGGGAATTGGGTGACTGTAGATTCATAAGTGTCCTCAGACACATACTTTTATTGATCATGGAAAAGAGATTACATAACAAATTGCAGGAGTTTACAAATGTAAACTCTCACTACAATGAAATTAGGAAACCAACCTATTTATAAGCTCTATATTCTAACTTAATTTAGTTATGGATCACTTGGAAAACTAACAAGTGTCCATTTACAATAAATGACCCTCTAACCATTCTACTAACTTTATTCCTATTTTAGAGCCTAGGAAATGACTCTATTCTAGAGTCCTATTTTTACTAACAAAATACTATTTCTAAGTATCTCTAATATTTATTAAATATTCTAATTTAATAAATATATTTATCCTAACTTTACATTGTTTAATTTATGTATTTTTGGATTTATAATTGTCTTATGAAAGAGGCTAACATTCCCCCCTTCAAGGATAAATCCAAAATAAGAACAAGGAACCATCTTCCAAGTTCTCAAGTTGATGCTGAAAAAATCTTCAATCTAAAGAGACCATGAGTCAGTTGTATGTCTGATTCATCTCTGAATTTTGCTTGACAACTCCATTAAGTGCCAAGTTGCAAAAGGATCCATCTGTCCTTTGTGTGAAATCAACATCTCTTGTCCTCTAACAAAATTTGTTGAATGTCCACTGGCTAATGATGTCAAAAAACAACTCACTGTTGCTTTTTCTGTGTTAAAAATTGTTCACTGCTTCTTTGTTGTCGACTGCCCACTGGAAAATTTGCTGATGCCCACTGGCAAATTTGTTGATGCCCGCTGGCTGTTGAAGATGCCCACTGGCTGCTTTTGTTGGTTTTGTCGAGACTTTCAATCTGACAACCACTGTCAATTTCATTGACATTTTCCCCCCATTGTCAGCTGAAAGGAGAGACACTTTTCTTGGAAAGTATTCCTGAACTCCCCCCCCCTTTAGGTGTAGGAGTTTTACACTGGTGTACTCCCCCATCAACTGCATGAGAGTACCATCATCTTTTCACTGTTGGCTGCACTATGTGTGATTGTATTTGGTTGTAGAACTGAGACAATATTTTGATGTGGATGACCATTTCCAAGGGCTGATCCATTCATAATGTATTTTCAATCTGGTTGTTTTTTGTTGGTTGTGACATTTTTCTGAGGAATGATTGGGCTTGCCACAATGGCGACAAGGATGGAGATCAAAACACTAATCTTCTATATGACTGGTTCTTTGACGATGAGAACATTTCGGTTGGACTTCAACTTCAGGTTGCGTGCAATCATGTTTGTCTGCAACTTTGTGTTGCGTGTGCATAGGCAGTTGTGTGGCTTTCTCGAACTTCTTTGAGGTGAGTTGTACGAAAAGAAATCTGTGACGAACTTAATTGGCTTGGAATAATGCAGGATATGCGGGAGTTGGTGTCATTTTTGACATATCCTAAGCCTCTTCGATTCTTATTATTTTGAATTTATTCCCATGGCTTGATGATGGGCTTGGAAGAAATTGGAACTGAAACAACTTCGACACTGTGATCCGGATTTATGCAGGAACGCAACAGAATAAACATATAACCATACATACAGAGATGCAGCGGAAATAACACTTCATTTCATTCATATCAAAGAACTGAAATTTGCTTACAGACAAAATGGAAATAAAACTAGCTAGGGCGCTGGTAGCTATCTCTGAGAAGAGATGTGGCGGCTACAGGCCTCTGAACTGTGTTACAATGAGGCTCGAGGGCCTATTTATCATTTAGAAACAATGGGAAATCCTAAACAGCCAAAAACCCTAACCCTAGGAGATGAAGCGCCAAAACTATGGGCCCCGTTTGGGTAAATTGGTGTTTCAACTTCCCAGGGGCGTAACTTTGGCATACGATCTCCGTTTGATGCGTACCATACCTCGTTAGAAAGATCTATCCGAGGACTACAAATTTGGAATGGGCAACATCGGTCCATGGACCCATATTTCCCTCCATTTTCCCAAAAAAACGTCGTTTAGGGCCTCAAAACGGCTCCGGAAGTTTAGGACCCGAAAAGCTGCTAAAAATAGTAAACTGTGCCGAAACTGAAAAACTGAAATAGACAATGGTGGAGCCCCAAGTGGAATAGGCAGGTGACCACCAATATCCACCTGGATCATTCCTCCCCCCTTATGAAGCAATGGTCCCCATTGCGTTAAGTTCCTCCATGAGATGAGGAAATTTCTGCTGAACTTGGTCCCTGGTGAACCACTTTCCTTGGTGCAGGAGTTGACCAGCTTTGACAACCCGATACAATTGGATCTTCTGTTGGCGAGTGTTCTTGATTTGCATGTCCATGATACAATCTGTGGTGGCCTGTTCCATGCAGTCTGGGTTTAACTATGTTGGTGTGAGTTGTTCTGCAATGTCAGAGGTGTCCAGTAGAGGTGGGAAGTAAGGACGAAGACGATCATTGAGGCTAAGGTCTGAGACCAAGGAATGGTGGAATACTGAGCTCGAAGGAATTATTCCCTATAGCCTTGGTGATGGTGTACGGCTCGTATCGGAGCGGGCGAAGCTTGCGGTGGGGTCCAGTGAGGCGCTCCTTCTGCAAATGTAGCCATACTTTGTCGCCCACCTGGAAGTTGTGTGGCACCCGGTGTTGATCATGGCGTTGCTTGTACTTCGCATTGGCTCTGTCCAATATATCATGAACTTGTTGGCGAATGTGTTGAATGCGCTCGATGAAGCTACTTGCTTTGTCAACTTCAGACTGGACATGAGCTAAATCGGCCTGAGCAGCTGCAAATGGCATGGCTATGTCAATGGGACATAGTGGTTGGAATCCCAAGCCCACCTGAAAGGGGCTATGGCCAATTGAACTGTGGAGAGCCCGGTTATAACTGTGTTGTACATAGGGGAGGCTCTCGTTCCATGTGCGTGGATGCTTTGAGTTGTACATGCGCAGAATGTGTACAATCATTCTGTTGACGACCTCTGTCTGGCCATCTGTTTGGGGATGGAAAGCTGTGGACTTGGTGAGCTTGGTATCCAACATCGACCAGAGGCTGGACCAAAATGTGCTGAGGAACCTACTATCCCGATCTGATATGATAGACTGTGGGATCCCAAAGTGCACCCACACTCGTTCAAAGAAGAGTTTAGCAGTGGCTTCTGCTGTGATATTCTTCTTGCAGGGCGCCATAATGGCCATCTTCGAGAATCTGTCGACGACCACAAAAACACAGTCATTTCCCTGCTTAGTAGAAGGCAGGCCTGACATGTAATCCATGGAGATGGATTCCCAAGGTCGACTAGGGGTAGGTAGAGGATTATATAGGCCTTGCTTCTTGATGGTCGGTTTGGCAATGGCACAAGCAGTGCAGGATCTGATGTGCTTCTCGACATCCTTTCGAAGGTTCGGCCAATAGAAATACCTCTGTAGTATTGCTACTGTTTTCTCGACCCCGAAATGCCCAGCGACTCGACTGTAGTGTGCTTTCCATATCATCTTGGCACGCTCGCTTGAAGGAACACAAAGGTGTCCCATGTGACATAAAAGTGCATCTTGGAGGTGAAAATTTGGAACTTGCGTACCCCCCAGGAGTGCCTTGTAAGTTTGGCCGAATTCTGGGTCACTCTCATAGAGAAGCGACCAATCAGAAGTCTCGTGCCCACAAGCGTTGAGTACAGTGGTGAGCGCCACGATCGGTGGTCGGCTGAGGCAGTCTGCAACATGATTGGTGCTACCCTACTTATACTTGATGTTCAAATGAAACTGTTGCAGATATGTAGACCACTTCTGATGGCGATCATTCTGCAACTTCCCTTGTGTCTGTATGAACTGCAGGGGCTTGTGGTATGTGTGGATGATTGTTTCCTTCCCCAAAATGTAATGCTTCCATTGTCAACAAGCTTGCACAATGGAGTACATTTCTTTGTCATATGTGGGGTACTTGCGAACTGTGTCAGACAATGTCTCACTGTGAAATGCCACTGGATGTCCCTGTTGAGTAAGAACTGCCCCAATAGCATAGTCAGAGGCATCTGTCTCGATATCAAATGGCTGTTGCAAGTCTGGTAAAGTGAGCACTGGGGCAGAACAGAGGCGGTTTTTCAGTTCTATGAATGCCTTCTGTTGAGGTTCCGACCAAAAAAAATTTTCTCTCGCTCCTCCCTTGGTGACTTGACTCAAGGGCCAAGTGATATGAGAGAATCCCAACACGAACCTCCGATAGAAATTAGCAAGACCCAGAAAGCTGCGAAGCTATGTTATAGTGGTTGGGGCTGGCCAATCCCGAATGACTTGGATCTTGGCTGGATCCACATGCACCCCCCTTTCATCAATAATGTATCCCAGATATTGAACCTGGGTCATGCCAAAAGTGCACTTCTCCAAAGTGGCACACAACTTGTGTTGCCGCAGTGTTTGGAGGACTTGTCGGATGTGGTGAAGGTGCTCTTCCCAAGTCTGGCTGAAGATCAGAATATCATCCAAGTACACCACTACAAATGAGTTGGTGAATGGCCGCAAGATGTCATCCATCATCCTCATGAAAGTGGCGGGAGCATTCGTCAACCCAAAAGGCATGACCAGCCATTCGAAAAGGCCTTCCTTGGCTTTGAAGGCAGTCTTCCACACATCGGAGGGTTCAATTGGTACCTAGTGATACGGACTTGAATTCGATCTTGTGAAATTTTTCTACCTTTGAGTTGGTCAGTCATCAATCGTGGGATTGGTACCTAATGGGGCCAAAGTGATCTTGTTCGGCGCTAGATAATCAATACAAGAGTCTCCACGTCCATCCTTCTTACGTACCAATACACACGATCGGGCTCCCCTGGGGGCGATGAACTTGGTCGATGTGACACCTACTACTGTGACTCACAGAGAATCCTCTTGATTTCATCATTCTCTAGAACAAGCAGCCGATAGATCGGTCCATTAGGTAAGCGGCGCCTTTGGGGGTCGGATGATTGGGTGCTTAACGACGGTCTGGAGGAACCCCACGTGGGTGAAGAGTGAATATGTCCCCGTACTCCTCCACAACCTTATCCACATTGTTTTGTTGTGCGGAGGAGCCACATGCGGGAGGTCGTGGCCACAGTCTTCTTCTTGCCCTGGGGGCGGATCATCAGGAAAACGAATTTCCTGGTTTGGGAAATGAGCTTACTGCATTGTTTTGCAGTAACTAAAGAGATAGTCGTATGAGGTGGTACCTCTGGTATCATGTACAACTTATTTCCCAAAGTAATAATAATAGCACGAGGTCGAGACTCATACACAGCATGACGCTTCCACAAGTATGGTTGTCTAATAATACATCAGAAACATCAATAGGAGCAACGTCACACAATACCTCATCCGTGAAGGGCTTGATGCTATAGGAAAGGCGGCACTGCTGGCTGACGCGGAGATCTCGTCCTTGGTGAAGCCACCCGATGGTGTATGGATGTGGGTGAGCTGTGGTCGGCAAGCCCAACCGCTTCACGGCGTCTGCTGAAATGAGGTTCTTTTGGCTCCCATTATCGACAATGAACTGTACAGGGGAGCCCTTTACCCACATCTGGGAGTGGAAGAGATGTTCCTCCTCCTCTGGATCTTCCGGTTCCTCCTTCTGGACCTTTGTAGTGGCAACAGTGGCGTTGGGCTCCGCATCAATAATTTGTTTCCCTTTTTCATTCCCCTTTTCAGGTTCTGATTCGGAGTCGGAGCATGCATCTAACTCAGAAGCCCTCATCTCGACCACTAGCGACTGCTTGGCCCGACACTCACTTGTGTTGTGAGTGGAGCTCTTATGGAACTCACACCACTTTCCCGTGTCCTTCTTTGGCTTTGCGGTGCTGTTGTTTTCTTGTGGCTTCGATGAGTTGTCTTTAGCCGCCATGCCTTGGCTCGGTCCTTTGTTCTGTGGTTTGGAAGCACCTTTCCCTTGCTTTTGATTCGCAGATCCAAAGTCTCGCTTCTTCTGCTTGAATTTCTGCTCAATCTTGGCAGCATACCGGTATGCCGTACCAAGCGAGGAGATGTCAAGAAACTCCATTTCCTCCTGAATGTATTTGTGCAGACAGCTGCGATACTTTAGCACCAGATGTTTCTCTGAATCTTTGATACCCAACTTTGTGCGCAGGGTATGAAACAGATTCGTCAGCTCATGCACATCTTGATCCCTTTGTTGTCGCAGCGTGGTCCATTATATGTACTTGTCCTCATAGCTCCCCACGGGATAGTACTGTTCCTTGACGGCGTCTCGGAAAGAATTCCAAGTTGGTACGGCCGAGAACAGAGAGGGTTCTGTCTGGTCCTTGTTCTCACAGTAGGTTTCCCACGAGTCCTTAACATGGGGGGTAGCTTTGAGGAGTGCAAAAATAATCTTCTCCCGGTCTGAAAAGTCATGAACAGAGAAATATCCTTCTAATAGATTCAACCATCTATCTACGGCATCTGCGTCTATTTGACCCTCAAATATGAGAATGTCAAAATTTACTTGTACCTTAAAGGGAGTCGCAACTCCAGAGTGGCTACTGGATGCAGATGCGCCGCCGGTGGGCAGCCGTTGAAGGATCTGAGCAAAGCTATCCATCATCGCGTTCCTTTGTTTTTCGAGGGCCTCCTCGAGCAATATTTTGATAGGATCTCCTGCTCCCTCATCTTTCTTTTCATCCCCCATGGGCATCCGTCGAGGTTTGCGAGGCTGATCTTGCAAAGGTTCCACCAGATCGGCCCTAGCTCCTTATACCTCGACCTCGTTGGGGACATGCAAAGAAGGATCGAGAAAAAGCAGACCGCTCTGATACCACTGATCCGGATTTATGCAGGAACGCAACAGAATAAATATATAAACATAAATACAGAGATGCAGCGGAAATAACACTTCATTTCATTAATATCAACGAACTGAATTTTGCTTACAGACAGAATGGAAATAAAACTAGCTAGGGCGCTGGTAGCTATCTCTGAGAAGAGATGTGGCGGCTACAGGCCTCTGAACTGTGTTACAATGAGGCTCGAGGGCCTATTTATCATTTAGAAACAATGGGAAATCCTAAACGGCCAAAACCCTAACCCTAGGAGATGAAGCGCCAAAACTATGGGCCCCGTTTGGGTAAATTGGTGTTTCAACTTCCCAGGGGCGTAACTTTGGCATACGATCTCCGTTTGACACGTACCATACCTCGTTAGAAAGATCTATCCGAGGAATGAAAATTTGGAACGAGCAACATCAATCCATGGACCCATGTTGCTCTCCGTTTTCCCAAAAAACGTCGTTTAGGGCCTCAAAACGGCTCCGGAAGTTTAGGACCCGAAAAACTGCTAAAAATAGTAAACTGTGCCGAAACTGAAAAACTGAAATAGACAATGGTGGAGTCCCAAGTGGAATAGGCGGGTGACCACCAATATCCACCTGGATCACACTGGAAGTTGTTGGGATGAATGACTTATCATTTGGATGGTTCAAAGACTTGAAATTATCATGCTTTTCTTGCAATTCATTCCGTTAAAGTTGCGACTCGAGTTGAAGAAACTCAATGGTTTCATGTGTTTGTTGTAGATGCCGTGAAAGATCAGCAAGAGTGTCTTTTCTGATGTGCACCATGTCTTCATCACTTGAGATGATCAAACTGTGAAGAATGTTTAACAACTGAATATGTTGCGCCATTTGAACTTGCTCAATTGAAATTAGGCTCTCTTGTTGGAGATGTCGTGCTTTGAACTGTTTCACTTGATTTCGGTACTTGAATGGCAGGCTCGCTTGCTATGTGGCTTGAATGGAACACTCGCTTGATTTGTTGCTTATTGCGCCTGCTTGGAACACTTGATAGAATTGTATAATTTTCTTGCTTAAACTCTGGAATTCACGCTCGCTTGATGACGATCGCGTTTGCTTGAACACACACTTGACTTACTTGATGACTTCACGCTCACTTGAATGAATAGTCATGCTCGCTTGCTTCAGAATCTGCTGGATCTCTTGCTTGGTGAAACTTGTTTCTCTTGTTTCAAGTTTACTGGAACTCACGCTCGCTTGTTGTAGAGTTCAACTTGCTTGATTGGTGTTAGAGTTGAACTTGTTTGGTTGCTTTGATGGTTGCTGCAATGAAATTCACGCTGGCTTGCTTGATGGTTTGAACTTTGTACTGACTTGATGCAAATTTCTTGAATGAATACTCATGCTCGCTTGCAGGAGATGTGAACTTGTTGCTTGTTTGCTTTAGAGTTAAAACTCGTGCATTCACTTGATTTTTCTTTAAATAAAGGGTGTCGAACACTGTCGAAAATGCACCCAAAAACACTTAATGATTTTAATGACTCACTACAATGAATTAAATTTGACTTAATTTGACTCAATTCAAAACTCAGGTGTCGGTTTCAACTGAGAATGCACCCTTACAATTCAATGTAATTTGAGTTTTACTACAAGTTCAATAATGTTGATGTAGACTATGCTCTGAAACGTTGAAGGTTTCAGAATCATTAACTTGATTGTAGTGATGTAGACTTTGCTTTGAAATGTTGGAGTTTGCAGGTACATGAACTTGATTGTATTAAGTGAATTTGCTTGTTGATATAGAATGCTGATGTTGACAACTTTGATTATTTTTTGTAGTGGCGCAAATGCATGTGTTGAGCTTAATTATCCTTCCTTGCAGCTACTTCGTTACATGTGTTGTACTTGCTTGTATTGAACTTTATGTATGTGTTAAATGAAATCATTTATGTGTCAAAACTAGACACAAATCAAAAGCAACAATATGAAGCCATAAAAAGACTCGCCATCACAAACACACATGGTGTACCTAAGATCCCCTTATTCAATTCCGGGCGGATCTAGGACACAATCACCAAAAAATGATATCTTTATTAAGTATTGAGTACATAAGAAATATTTTCTTTCAAGTAATGAAAATGCCAAGCTGACAACCCTTTGAAACAACTCGCCTTCAAAATCTGGATGTTCACTGACTGAATCTCTCAGAAGAAATATAACAATGAATTTCTCGTTTAAAAAAAAATCCACTTATCACTCCAATTTGACAAAAAAATTCCCTTATCACTCCAAAAATATCTATGACTACTTAAAATACTCCCAAAATAAAATACAAAATTGTTTTCACACTTATCACTCCAAAAAAAAATTACAAATACTCCTTATCTCTCCAAAAGTAAAATGTTAATACACCTTATTATACCCTCCAAAAGAAACTTTAGTTTAAAACTATTAAACCTTATCCCTCCCTTATAAAAGAAAATTACCCAAAAACACATATCACTCCACTCACTTCACACTCCCAAAATATGAAAACTTACTTTTCCATTACTTTTTCTTTTTTTTTTAATTCTTTTTAAAACTCCAAAAAAAAGCTTTTAGGAAGTCGTGTTTAAAAGGAAGTGAATTTATCATTCAAAACATAAAGCCATATATGTAATGAATTATGTACCATCATTTGATATTTGAGTTACGAGCACCATCATTTGAGATTTCATAATACTGCAGTTTTTAAGGCAATTATCCATGCTCTCCACGGTGGCATTTTTGCAATGCGTCCTCTTGAAAACGCTGCTTTTAGCAATTCGTTAATCCTACGTCCACTTCACAACGCTGCCAACGTGACTACGTCCTCCTAGCAACGCTGTCCAACCAAGCCATTGTTCAACGCTTTTTCAAAAAGTGCCCATTTAGCGCCATAGCTTCTTGGTTGATATGATGAGACTTTCAACTCAATCTGGCGGAAGAGACATCAATATTTCTGCAGAGAAAAATTATTCAGACCAAGAAAATAATTACAAGGAGTCCATCGTGAAACAATAAATTTACTGTTGAAATCTTCACTGTGTTGTCTTCACATAGGATAGAGCTCCATTTTTTTCTTTTGATGCTTGATTATACATTCTTCACTGGGCGGTTCACTGGTTCAATACCGTAGTTCACTCAACAGCAACCTCAGCTACAACAATTCGTAGTCTCTTTTTGCCGCAGTCAATTCTGAAGCTTCATATAAACACATCGTTACAATTTTTCCCAAGAGGACAATCACAGCATTTCTATGTGTTTTTAATTGCATAACATTGTAAAAAAAAACACAATCATAGTGGTCACCAATAACGCATAAGAAGACTCCTTTAGAGCTTTGTTGTTACAGCCTTGCATCATGACAGACGAATCAATAATCTTTTTACACATCAACATTTTACACCTACCACCTAGCATTTGCATGCCTTATACAACCAAGGATTATGGCTTTATAATTTCAAAGTCGGAATACACTCCGATTGCAAAAAATATCAGCTTCAACTAACACAAAGGATTTTCTGTTAAGCGACATCAGGAACGCGACGTATTCATGAATAGAAATATGAGGCAGAGTCGATGGATTCGGGTAGGTGCCACTGAATTTAGGAACAAATATTGCTCAAATGAGTGTCGATCTGTACCTATGGGTATTGATTTTGTTGGCCAGGATAAGTCCTGTCCAGCTGCTGGCCTAGTGGCATCTGACATCCAACGTTGCAGAGACAACAACGCTTCAACTCGGTTCAGAAGTCGGTTCAACGCTTCCACCGGTAATCATTACAATTTCAATTCAAACCCAGAATGCAGAAAACGGTGGGGCTATCCTCTTCGAGTGCTCAACGCAGATGCCAGATGTAGAATTCATTCTTTAAATCTTCGAAACAGATCGCAGCACAATTCACTTCTAGCATTCAGCATCACGGAGTACTAATGCAGAAGTTCAATTTTTTGAATGCTAGTTGAATGCCATGTCTCATTTTTTCGCTTCACTTCCATTGGGACAGTCTTCGCTATAGTAATGACGGAGTATCATTTATTTGCAGAGACGGTTTCATTTATTTGGAGAGACAATGTATCATTTATTTGCACATATCACGATACAAATAAAAAATAAAAAATAAAAAAACCAACTTCATGCCTGATTGATATCTGTATCAATTTTCATTTCAAACAGCCAACAAGCATGGCCCTCAATGATAAGGCTTCCGTGAAACTCATAGGATTTATGATGCAGGATTCATGACGTTTGAAAAAGGGCACATATTCAGATTTAAAAAATTTAGAAATAAATTACAATTAAATTTCTTTTCTCAAAAAAAATTTAATATATTGCATACCAATTTCTTCTCTCAAAAGGCTGCAGAGTTGAAATCTCCACTATTACCGATGGCTCCGATACCACATGTAGATTCATAAGTGTCCTTTAATATATTGCATACCAATTTCTTCTCAGAAAAGGCTGCAGAGTTGAAATCTCCACTATTACCGATGGCTCCGATACCACATGTAGATTCATAAGTGTCCTCAGACACATACTTTTATTGATCATGGAAAAGAGATTACATTACTTTTATTGATCATGGAAAAGAGATTACATAACAAATTGCAGGAGTTTACAAATGTAAACTCTCACTACAATGAAATTAGGAAACTAACCTATTTATAAGCTCTATGTTCTAACTTAATTTAGTTATGGATCACTTGGAAAACTAACAAGTGTCCATTTACAATAAATGACCTTCTAACTATTCTACTAACTTTATTCCTATTTTGAAGACCTAAGGCTTGACTCTATTCTAGAGTCCTACTTTTACTAACAAAATACTATTTCTAAGTATCTCTAATATTTATTAAATATTCTAATTTAATAAATATATTTATCCTAACTTTACATTATTTAATTTATGTATTTTTGGATTTATAATTGTCTTATGAAAAAGGCTAACAGTGACTTCACCGCAAGAATACAACCTTGAATTCAAACCTTCACATACCATCAAAGATCATGGATTGTGTAAAATAGTTGCACAAGCCCTGGATCCCAAAGTAGAAGAAATTGAAGATTGAGATAATGAAATTGAGATGTATAATTCAAATTAATTGTGTAAGCCTACTATTGAATCCTCTTGGTATAAAGAACTACGGAAATATTTGGAGCATGGCACCTTACCATCTGATTTATCAGCCAAGCAGAGACATGTAATCAGACTCAAATAAACTCAATATCAATTAATAAATAACATTATTTTTAGAAGACATCACAGTGGAGTCTTATTGTGATGCTTGGAATCACCATAAGTAGATAATTTTTTAACTAAACTTCATGATGGATCAGTTGGAGAACATTTTTTCGGCAACAGCAGAACACATAAAGTTATTTCGGTCAGATATTATTTGCCTAATCTATTCATAGATGTGAGTTCTTATGCCATAAAATTTTTTATATGTCAAAAGTGTGCCATGAGAGAGAGAAGAGCAGTCATCATGCTGCAACCGACTAAAGTTGTAGAACCTTTCCGACAATGGTATTTGGACATCATTGGTGATATTTGTCCACATTCCTACAAACAACATAGATATATTCCCATTGTTATGGACTATTTCACATGTTGGTCCGAATCCATATTGCTCAAGAAAATCAATGATCAAGTGGTAATACAATTTTTTGAATAACACATTGTTACTAGGTTTGGAGTTCCAACATCTCTTATTGTTTACAATGCTTCCTATTTCTCATCATTGAAATTATTTGAATTTTCTTTGGATATAGCTATAATTTTATGGAATTCTTCTAATTATTATCCATAAGGAAATGTCTTAGTTGATTCAAACAACAAGAATTTAATCTGAATCATTAATAAAATTGTAGTCAACCTACAATGCAATAGCCATAATGCTTTATCTAATGCTATGTGGGCCAACCAGCTAACCCAAAATATACACTCGGAGCTTCAACATACTTCTTTCTATATGGGAAAGAATTTTTTCTCCCTCCCAATATTTATTTTCATGCATTGCAACTTCTACAATATTCTTGTGGGCAGTTTGACCCTAATATTCAAATCCAAATCGATACTCTACTTAATCTTGAGGAGGAAAGGAAAAAATACCATTCTAAATTTTCCACTTATCAACAATGAATCAAGAGGTAATCCAATAAGAAGTATGCAAGTGACAGATAATTTCAAGCAGGTAGCCTTGTGTTGAAATGGTATAAACCCCATTATGACAAAGGCAAGCATACCAAGTTCCAATTTCTCTCGCTCGATCTTTTCCTCATCCATGAGAAACTTGGCCTCAACATTACTGATTACAAACCTTATGTGGGGAGATAAAGTCCCTCCATATCAATGGTTTGTTGAAGTTTGAAACAAGAAACAACAAAATTGGCATCCGGAAACAACATCCATGATCCTAGTGAAAATTAAGCACCTACACTAGGGTGGGGCCCACACATGCTATTTTTAGGTGTGTGTCTATTTATAGATGTATGGTGTATGTCTATTTATATAATGCGTGTATATTTATAGATGCATGTCTATTTTAGTTATCCCTTAATTATGATGGACAATAAACTATAATCTATTCTCAATAAGAACTTGAAAATAGTTAACTGAAGTGGAAAATCAGTTAGCTAAGTGAATTTCGAGTAAGAGGTTGGTTGGTGGGACATGCAGGTTGACTTTAGTTGTAACAGAGTGATTCTAGTTGTAACAGACTTGGAAGTGCAGTGGTGCATGAGTTTTTCAAGTTGTAAATCAATTTAACTCAGTTAAGTGAGTTAAAGTCAGTTGTGCTAGTTGTAACTGCATATACACTAGTGAGAGATCAAGTGAATTAAATATTAATTAATTCGCATGTAGTGATCTCACATGCAACTAATTTTTTTACTATTATTAACTGCACGCATGTCAATTCCAGTGGAGACATAGTTGAGACAAGGTGAAAGGGAAGTGTAACTATCAGTTTTGATATTAGCAGGCTGCCCAGGTGTAGTTATAACACCACAAGGTGCCCATGATACTCAACGCAGTTGAGGAAGGCTGAAATTATTTTTGATTAAGAATTGCATTCATCAGTAACTGCATGAGCAAGGCAGGCTGTCTGGAGGCTGAGAATTGGCTATGTGTTGGTCAGTTTTGCATATGACAGTGTGAGACAATTAGCTGATGTATTGAGGGCTCTTGTGAGAAGAGTTTTGTATGTAATTGTTTCATGATTCCTTGTGGAATATACAATATATGATAGAGGGGTTTTGAGCAGTAATATTTCCCCGGGAATATCTGGTGTTGTGGTTTTGATCTATTCTTCTTTGCTTCATGTGATTGGAAATTGTGTTTTTTTTTTAATTCTGCAAAATTTTTGTAGAAGAAATTCAGTATTTAACTTTAGTACATTGTTAGATCGGGTGAATCCAAGATATACATGCATATTGTATAATTTCTACATGGTCAATATTTGAAATCTTATTTTAGATGATATCTCTTTGAGTTGTTTTACCTTCTATATATTCCAATTCATTCATTTTCTTTTATTTTCTTTTTCCGAATTGCTTTTGTGTTCTTCATTCTATATGAAACCTTGTACATAAATAATTGGATTTTGTACTTAAATAAATTATGATTTATTGATGTCATGAATGGATTGTAGTAATTGTTCATCAGTTCGCTAACATTTAATCTCCATCAATTGTTTAAGTATTAAACATCTATATGAGCTCACATGGTTCATATAGAAAATAAGAATTGAATCTTATGGGGAATTATATTAAGCTAGTAAAGCCCAAAATTTTAATAGAATCTCTGCAACTTGAATGGTCTTGAATAAATATATTATGTGCATAATGCGTCAACCCATTGGTTAGAGAATGGATGGAAAGAAAAGTGCAATTGTGAGAAAACTTGTTTTAGAAAATCTTAAAGTCTTTGAACAACAATATATAACCCATATGTTTCACAAAGCTAGGTTGAGATCCCTCCTCCACCCTGCAGTCAAATTCCAAAAAATAATAATAATAATAATTTGCATACAAAGGAAATCAATAAAAGCATAAATCCATGAGAAAGGTTTCTGACATAAAAGGGTGATGCAAGTAACTTCAACGAGGCTATGGATACTCGATGGAAGCAAAGCAATATTTGTGTTCCTTGAGTGACTTCATCGGTGCTATGGACGCTTGCTTGCAACAGAGAAACACTAGAGATGCATCTTAATTCTAAGAATTTTAAACTCACTTGCATGTTATCTCCATTTCTCATCAAAAATTTTGGTGTTTGACTTTTTTTGAAGTCAGTGTGTTATGTTCCAAGACTAAGCTAGTTTGTAGAGAGATGAAATACCTTTAATTAGAATCAAACAACTACAAAAGTGGTACCCATAGAGTCAAGTCAATACTTCCCAAGGCATGTTAAGATTTATCATAACATAAGGCTAAACCAGAGATGTTGATGTTCTACCAGTGATTCACCAATTCTGGTAGCAACTACAACAACCCTAAAATTTGTCTACCATGAACCAAATTCTAGGGTTCCCTCTTTCAAAATCTTAGAAATCTATGTGATCTAACCCCTAAAAAATTATTTCTCATACCCTTAAGTTGGTATTGTGATGGATGGGAAGGTTTTTAACTCAACAAATTATTGAAATACAATGGTTGTGTTTCATGTATGGATTTCATTGCATCACATTTGTGCATCACACCACATCATGTGTTTTCATTACATCACATCGCATTGTATATTTGCATCACAAAATTTCATCACAAATTTATTTGTGATGTCGCATTAAATTCACATTTATTGTGCATCAAAAACCAAATTGCTATACATAGCCCTCCTCCCCATTTTATTTTCACCATATTTTGTGATCGCATCCTTCTTCACTTTCTCACATTGCACACTTTTCTATCATTTTTTCATCATCTAGACTTACGTTGTGTCACCTGGAGTGTAACGGCCATGTCATGTTGCAGGTAGGTACTGCACACCTTACTCCTGTAATCATTTTTTGTCAATGAGCTATGCATCACCTACTTTCATGCAACCATTCACCTACCTCACCCTTTCATCTTCCTCTCATATCCCCTTTGTTGGTGCACTATGATTTCATAGTGCATTGTTCTTTCTCCTCACATTGTGTTGTTACCATTTTGCACTACGTATATTGTATTTCCATATCCCCCCCCTCCCTGCATCATAATTTCGTTTTATATTCTAACTTACATTTTTGCACTATGGAACAATCCTCCTACTTATACTACAATAAGATTTTGTGATGCGCCATGTAATCACGTCGCAACTCATCCTTCACTACATCGCATATTTATTGTGATCCTAGACCTCAGTTTAGTTTTATGGCACAATAGCTTTGTCAGTGTGGAGTATCATTTTGTGATGTGTTTTTAAGGCACCAACCATCTACACTATGGTGCATTACTAATCCACATCACATCACATTCTTGATTCTTTGTCTAACTCCCTTCCTTGTGCCACAACGCATTACACAACCTCAGACTGCAGTAATTGATTGCAATGTGCACCAAGATATTTTTGTTTTTTAATCCATCTATTATAATAAATATTATTTATATTTTAGGTTCAATATATTTTAAATATCTTAGCATATCTTAATATGAATATATGGCTCCTCCGAAAAAAAATACCTGGGAAATAACCTGCAAAGGAAGGATCAAAAGAAATTATTGTTGCCTCGGTGCCCACATATTCTAACACAAGATTCTTTATTGATAAGTTTATTTACATCAACTGATCAAATATTTGTCACATATTCACAAGGAGAGAATACCCCAATGGAGAGGAAGATATTAGTGTCTATCATAATGTCAGAAGATCATGGTTATGCAAAGTAGCATCTCATACAATAGTGTTCTTATGTGGGGAGCCTATTGAATAGATAATCAAATGCATTGAGATAAAAGATATGACTATCAGAGATAGTCATGGAAATGACATTACTACACTCACCTATCCTCAAATACCTAAATATTACAAATTTACATCACAAAGAAGGATACAAAACCAACCAAAGAAACATTGGAACACCACCTAGTGAATCCCACCAAGTTACAAACCATGCTTCATTATTCCACAGAATCCATGATGATGTGAAGATAGTGGTGCATAATACCTTTGAATATGAAGTCACCAGTGAGGGTCTAATTTCAATAAAAGTTTTGTCTATTTCATAAGACTACAAGGCTTTGCATGCCCATATTACCCAAAGGTTACAAATTCAAGTGCAAGCCTTGTCAATTTTGGAGATAAGATCATAATAATTGTTTATTTTATTTATTTTGAATTTTAATGTAATTAAGAAAAATAAATTAAATTAGAAATTAGACATGACGATAGTTGAAGAGTCATGGATGGTGAAAGTTCACCTCATTTTGTATATATATATAACCCTCTATGAAAGATATAAGTATCTTTAACTTGTGGACTCTTGGAGAATTATTGAAGGGGAAAAGCTTATAACTACCTTGAGGATTAAGTTCCATCTTTATGCACTCCCACTATTGGGTTTCTTGAAGAAACTTTGTGACTTTGAATTAAATTCTTTAGCACTAATGCTCAGAAGATCGAAGGGCCACAACAAGGATTTTCTATCATGTGTTATCAAATGTTGGAATGTTTTTCTTTATTTTTTTCAGTAGTATATGATTGTTGCACACTTGTTGAAGGTTAATGAACTATTTTGTTCACTGGAAACTTCCATATTTCTAGGAATTTCTTGCTATTTTTATAATTTTTCATGTGGTTTGTTAATTTAAATTTTTTTTACAAGTAATAGCTAGTATGCTTTAATCTTCATGTATCTTAATTAAAGATTGTTATAACTCTCTTTAATTTTCATACTTATTTATAAAAATAATGTAACATTCATTGTATAATTTCACTTAAGGTATTTTTAACTAAATTGATTTTACTTGCATTCCATCAAGGGATTTATTTGGGTTTCCCTTTCATCTCTTATTTCTCTAGAATATAACTTTCACAAAGCATAAGATGGCATCCAAGCCAACAATTTAGATGGGACTCTCAAACCCAAACTGTGTGAAGTCTAAATGGGGCATCATACCAGAGAGGTCCCCTTAAGACTATAAGTGGTGCATCCAACCATGTCAACAGAATCCTAACTGCCTCAAAGTTGAGATCATGAAGAGAACAACTTTATGAGATTTGAGAAGCATTTTGTAATCCCTATGGCTAGATATAAAGTGACTATGATAGAGTCATCCATGACAATATCATCTAAAAACTACATGTTGATTTCGAATAAAAACACAGTAGATCATACAAAGTGTATTTTGATAAACTACCAAAATTTGACGACAATGTTGAATGTGAGCACAACCCTGATCTTGTTGCAATGGAGACAAGGGATTCTTCCTTCTTGGTTGTAGGCACTTGAAAACGCTACCAAGAAAAGGATGAAAAAACAACTTGCAAACGAAACAAAAGAATCATAATTCTAATAGTCGAGGTAATAATGCCACTAGAGTTTATGGTGGGTATGAAAATGAATACAAGATTTTTTCACTTCACAATAATTTTGTAAGATATATCAATCCTTCATATTGAGGTACATGCCCATGGATCATTTGTAAGAATAGGTAAAGACTTAGTCTTCAAGACAAGTTGGCTCCCTCCAAATACTTGGAGAAATATCTGCCATAGTATGATGATTTAGTTTACCAAAAATATATCGATTCTAATTTTGAAAGTCTTGATCGTGTCGTGAAGCTTAGGAAAATTGATTTGAAGCCTAATTTTACCAAGAAAAAAAGTATTGCATCATGTGATCCAAAGCAGGACTCTCATGTCACTAGGCCATGAAGTAAAAGAAAGAGAATTCAAGGGTTTCAACTTTGATATCTCCTCGTTGCATTATCAAAATACCATTAGCAAACAATACACCCAATCCTTTGAGAGTGGGTAATACAATCTCATCCAAGAAAAAATATCAAATCAATTGTTACAAAGCAATAGAGATAGGATTGGAAGATCAATGTTGAACACAAATTATTACTATCTCATTTAAGACCTAAGAAAAGACAATGAGAAACCTACACAAGCTGACTACAAGATGAATGTCCAAACGAGGCCTTTTGACACAATTTCACTTGAAGAATACAACTATGGTATTGCATCTTCAAATCTTCTTCGAAGAGAGTGGAATTATTCCAAAGTGACAATGGAAAAAACCTATATAAATACAAAAACAAGATTTGTTGATTTTTATTCTTTGGAGCTAGCTATATCCATCTTGTGTATGGTAGGAAAGCTGAGAAGATCCCTTGCAAGATTTGGAGGTAAGTACATATAAACCTCCAAAATAGATTCTTAACAACAAGAGTATGAATTCCTATGTGCACCCTCATATGAAGGTAGAGATAGAACTTTTGGAGAAGAGAATTTGCATGGTTTGATAGATACAACACCCTTGTCTGAACTTACATAAAAAAGTCATATAGAAACTCTATTATACAAATTTTGGAAGATTTATTTGATACATATCTACCTAGTTTCAAGTCCATTTTTTTCCCAACAATAAAACAACTTCTAGTCTATGACCACTCATATTTATATGTGTCCTTGTTTTAATTGATAACTAAGCACAGAGTGAAGGGGGATTGTGCTTCTGAGATGATGAAGTGGTGACACTGTGTTGACGGTGCTGGAAGTCCATCAACAAAGGGGTCTCCCCGATGTGAAGTCCCAATTAGACCTCATACTATTTGGAGTAGGAGCCCCATCCGAAATATCGGCCCGGTTGCCATGTATTCTTATAGATATGCCTTGATTCTAACTTTCAACAAGAGAGAGGAGTGAAAATGTGCCTTCGAAAATCAAGGGCGGTGTGCCTGGTGAGTGTTCAATTAAATGTGTGTCAAAGTTATTTCACTGCAGAGGGGAGGAAAAGTGAGCCTCTAAGAGAGAGGTAGTAGTACCACCCTAGTAGAGGCACACACGAACAAGAAGGGTCCATAAAACATCAAGTGGAGTAGTCCACACACATGTGATGGGCATTGAAACCAATATGAAAAGGAAGATATGTCTAATATCCAGCAGAATAGTCCACAAGGATGAGACAAAGATAATAGAAATTACAAAGCATTCTCAATATGATAAGTACCAAAATAACGGAAATAGTTCAACTACTTTAGCACAGATAAAATAAAACATGAATTAAAAGCATTCATAGAATAATCTTACAAATATCCATAATCCATGCATGAAGAATGTGTTGGCCCATAGGGCTTCTGATATTAAGTAAAATTTCCAAGACACAATTATAAAATGGCCACCACTACCTCCAGTAGTGGAGTGTTGGAGCCACTCCTTGCTCCTCAAAAGAACTAGCTTATCTCTTTAATGCCTTGCGGGAGGAGCCAAGGTGAAAATTCCTTTGCTCATACCATGAGGGTGTGTATATAACCAAGGGGTGATGCTTCACCCTCCTTGTGACTCTTTGACTACCCTCATGACTATTTGACTTCCTATGACTTTTCAACTTACATGACTCTTCATATTCCATGTGTGTCCTTTGGACTTCCACTTTACAATACATTTTGAATAAAATTTACATGATCCACAATAATGACGTGGCATATGATGACTTGTGACAGGACATGACATCACACTGATGACATGGACATCATGATGATGTGATAGTGATAGGTTGTCCCTCTTGTTGCTTCTTTCCTTGTATATTCTTGAATAGCTGGTACATTTTCTTCTTCGTCCTCCTCCTTATGACTTGAAGATGAGGATTCTTCCGTGTGATATTGATACTTATATTTTGTTTTAGTTCGATGTTCCTTTGTCTTCTTTCCTATTAGTCATCTTGTCTCTTCAGCTCCATATGTGTATTCTAGCATTCCCTCCTTCTCCATCTCCTTCTTCATGATATTTCCATAGCATTATAGAGTACCTGCATCTATAATCTACTCATGACAAGATGACATCAGTCTGATAAGCCCCTAGTCTAAGATGGTGCATATTGATCCACTGACTGAGATGGAACTGGGTGACAGGTTGGGAACGAGGCTCAGTAATTGCTCAATTGTGCAGCTCGGATAGTGAGGGGTAAATCTTGAGCCTTGAGATTGCACAATGCACAACTTAGGCTAGGTTGAGGAAGAAAATTGCACAGTGTATGAGCTCAGGGTGACAGACTGAGCTATTTTTCAATGCTTCAGCCAATTACGCAGTTCTAAAGAGAAGATGAGCCCAGGTGATTGCGCATTTGTCTAGTTCAAGAGCTCAGGGATGAGACTTGAGCCTTAAGACTGCACATTTCGTAGTTTATGGAATAAATGAGCTCATTTGTAGGGTTTTGCAATGATTGGGAAAAATGTGCATTTTTGGGGGGCAGAAGAGGTTGGGCCATTCCACAATTGCATAGCTCAGGAACTCAAGGGATGAGATTTAGGCTAGAGATTGTGCAATGTGCAGTTGAGGTCAGGCTAGGAAGATGAATTGCGCAATTCAGGGAGGCAAGGTCAGGCTTGAGCACTGAATTTGAGAAGTGCGCAGTACTGGAAGGCAGGAACAGCACATTTTGCAGTCTCAAGGGACAAGGATGTAGCTTGAGGGTTGGAAATGCACAATGCGCAGTTGAGGAAGCTTAGATGAGGCTAGGTTGCTGGGAAATTTTTAAAATTTGGTTAAGTGTGGGATGAAGAGACTGATGTGAACAGTGATATGAATTTACTTTGATCACACACTCGAAAAACTTTGACGACGCAACAACGTAGATCATCTGGACACCTTGAAAACATATTTCCATCAATTCGACAACCTTGCAATGACTTTACGACAAGTGCAACACTAAAAGTACAAGTTGCGACAACCGTGACGGCACTTGTGCGACAATGCTTAAGACTTTGGGAATGACTGCGACTGATGTTTACATGGTTAGGCCATCTCATTCACACAAAGATAACCCCTTGAAACCACCAGAACAAGCATGCATACATTGTGTGACAACTAACATATGAAAAGATGCCAATTGCTAAAGTGTGAATGACTCTTGCAATATGTGGATGATAGTGAAAGTAACACACACCAGAGAATATATAACATGAAAATGACACTAATTAGAGTGAAGGAAAGTGAAAGCGACAGCCGAAAATATGAAAATGGCACTCGCAAAAACAAAGGTGCGTGAAAGCGACAGTTTGCAAAACTTAGAAAAATAGAAGTACAAACACAACTATAGTGTTAGAAATTGTTGTTGTCTATGCGCAGTGATTGTCGACATGGATTGGACATCGCACAGTTACAGTATTGATCAAACATTCTATTCTTGTTCAAACTTGCATAAAATGATGTGTCCATGCACTTGTTACGGATTGGGCATGTGTGAGCAAGTAACTTTGACACTCACGATCCAAGAAGGGAGCTTAAAAGTGTCAGCTGGGTAAGAAGTGACTATGGAATGACTGGTCACAAAATCTACAGTAAGCTCCAAAATTTGAGTGTACACAAAAAATTTTAGGGTGTTTGTCGCAACTTGGCAACACACTAGTAGAACCCCAACTTATGTGCCTTGGTCAATTCTTTCGTGCAAGGTCTAGTTCTTCAGGAAGTATTGATTCATTATTCAAATTACCATGGCTTCCCCACTTACCCCTTGCATAAACATGGTCCCCTTCATCTATTTTCTCGGTTAAACAAAAACATAAGATTAGAGATCATACAATGTTTCAAATAAGGATAGGGTAATGAAGTCTGCAAGATTTAGATTTTCAAAGTATATTTTTTCATCTATGGTGTTCCTCCGCTGCCAATAGGCCTGGACAGTACCTCGATGGGGTCACTTTAGGAACAAAAACATTGCTCTGTTTCCATTTTTCCTGGACAATACCCCAACGGAGTTGCTTACTTCACATCTCTACACAAAATCCTTTCCCTTATTTTTTTGGGTATGTGTTATATTCTTTCCATGATTAGTCGCACATGCGGGGGGGTCACAGTCAATGTTGCAGATTCATCGATGAAGTATGTGAGCACTCAAAAGTTCTCTTTTTGTAGAGAAACAATGGGTGTTCTAGAGCTGGACTAATGACTAAGCTCTCTTGTGGCCCCCTGCGGAAAGAAAACAAGTGGGAGAATGTTGGGTATGTGATATATTCTGTCCACGATTAGTCGCACACGCGGGGGGGTCACAGGGGTGACGGGCACAGTAGGGGTGTCACAAAGGGGGGCGGCAGCATCCCCTGTTTGGGGGTTCGCAAGGGGCGGGTAGCCCCTGTCTCGGGGTTCACAGAGGGCGGGTAGCCCCCTGCGCGGGGTCCGGGGCAGCACCCAGGGAAAAAAAAATTGGACCCTATTTTTCGGTGGACGGACCTGCCCATGGTTTTGTGCATGGGTTTGCACATGGTTTTGGGGCATCATGGTTTTCGGCCCTTGGAATTTTGTAGATCCGATCAAGGGAACTTCTATTATGTTCTAATCCAGGGTTAATGGATTTGGGTTTATGAATTCTTTGGCATGTATATATATGCATTGTAACACTAAAAGGAATATAATGAAAAATCAAGTTGGTAGTCCCGATTTAGGATCCAGGGGAAAATCTCTGTGTATATTTGTTTTATGTTTTATGCTCTCGCTATTGTTTATTTTATGTTTTTAAGATTCATTTTAAAATAATTTATGTACAAGGTTAAAACCAACATCTGGTGTCAGAGTTTTTTTGGCTTCAAGGGGATGCCTTTACAGTTGAAGGGTTTTTTGCTCGGGCCTATGGTAGACCCTGTTAAGTGGGAGATCTGTGGGATCGATTCTTGCGGTGAAAGAAGATGGCGAGCAGTGGATAGATAGAGATTGATAAATTTAATGGTCAGATTTTTTAGTTTTGGAAGCTCAAGATGGAGGATCTGCTGGTGGATAAATATCAATGCATCACAGTAGATCCGGGTACTAAACCAATGGTAATGTCAGATGAAGAATGGAAGAAGTTGGATCGGAAGGCAAAGAGAAAAATACAGTTGTGTATCTCAGATTCGGTATTGTTGAATGTATCTAGGGAAGCTACGACGAAGACTTTGTGGGACAAGATAGGGACTTTGTACCAATCTAAGTCTCTGGTGAATAAATTGTTCCTGCGGAAAAGGTTGTATACCCTGAGGATGAAGGATGGAGACTCGACGACAGAGCATGTGAACACCTTCAATATTGTGGTAAGTCAGTTGTCATCTGTTGATATTTAAAATCTCAGATGAAGATAAGTGCATCAATTTTTTTTGTTCTCTACCAAATTCATGGGACAGTCTGGTTATTGCAATAGGTATCAATACAACTACCTTTAATTTTGATGAAATTGGCTCAGCCTTGCTGCCGAAGGAAATGAGACGGAGAAATATGGAGGGCCATAATGGATATGCCTTATCTGTACGAGGAAGGTCCCAAAATAGAAACAAAAATAATTTTTCGAGTGGGTTATCTAAATCTAGAGGAAAATCTAAATCTCCAAGAAAGTTTGTAAAGGTGTGTTGGAAATGCGGAAAGGAAGGACACTACAAAAAGGATTGCAGATCTAAAGCTCCTGAGAAAGGAAAGGGATATGATGATGCTCCTTCTGCACAGGTAAAAACCACCTCAGATGAAGGAGGGGATGTGTATTTGGCTTCTTCTTCAAATACACATGTATATCATGAGGCATGGTTGATTGACTCAGGTGCATCCTTTCACTTCACTCCCCATAGGGAGTGGTTCTGCGAGTATGAGAAATATGATGGTGGTGATGTCTTCTTAGGGGATGATAGGAAGGCCAGAATCATCGGACGTGGAAAATTCAAGTTGAAGCTACAAGGTGGAAGGATTAGAACACTTCATGGTGTTCTGCATATTCCTGCATTGGCAAAAAATCTTATTTCTGTAAGCAAGATGGATGATGCAGATGTAAAAACAGTTTTCGAGAGAGATTCCTCCAAGATGTTTCAGGGAGTAGTGGCATTAATGCAGGGAGTTCGGATTGGAACTCTATAAAAACTTCAAGGTAGCACTTTTATTGATGGGTGCAACAATTTTGTGGTTCCTGAAAGTGGAGCGGAAAGCCTAGCGATCTCTGGAGAAAATACCATGTTATGGCATCAAAGGCTTGGACATATTGGAGAGAAGGGCCTTCGAATACTGCATGGAAATTTTATGGTAGAAGGTATGTCTAATTTCTCTCTAGATTTCAATTTCTATAAACATTGTGTATATGGGAAGTATAATCGGGTGAGTTTTCCTTCTAGTGCTAAGAGGGCGAACAAGATATTAGAGCTTGTGCACAGTGATGTGTTTGGACCTTTATGAGTTCTATCACTGGGTAAGTCTGTGTACTATGTTTCATTCATAAATGACTTCTCAAGGAATACATGGATATATTTCTTGAGGAAGAAATCTGAAGTCTTTGAAAGATTTAAATTAATTAAGGCTCTGGTGGGAAATCAGACAGAGAAGAAAATAAAGGTGCTAAGGACAGATAATGGTGGAGAGTTCTGCAAGAAGGAATTTGAAGATTTCTCTAAGAAGTGTGGTATAGCATGACAAAAGACTACTCCATACACACCTCAGCAAAAATGGAGTTGCATAAATAATGAATAGAACATTGATGGAAAAGGAAAGAATCATGCTCAATGGTATCGGGTTAAGACGGGAATTCTGGGTAGAGGCAGTGGAGACTAAATGTAACCTGGTTAGCAGATCACCTTCATTAGCGTTGGACGATAAGACTCCACATGAGGTATGGAGTGGTAAGAAACCATCTTTTACATCTGAGGGTATTTGGATGTGATGCATATGTACATGTTCCAAAGGAGAAAAGGACCAAGTTGGATAATAAATCTGAAAGGTGCATCTTTATTGGGTATAAGGATGGTTTAAAAGGTTACAAGCTTTGAAACCCAGAAACAAGGAAGGTAGTGTACAATCGAGATGTGGTGTTTAGAGAGGTGAAAGATGTTGTTAAACACGAAGTCCTACCGAAGGAACCAGAGAAGATAGAGTTTGAGCTAAAGGAGGATGAATCGGACTATACAACAGAAGAAGATTCAGAAGAGGAAGACCCACAAACTCCAATTGTGAGAAGATTAGTTCGGGAAAGAAGACAGCTAGAAAGGTATAGTCCATCTTCTTTCTGTTCAAATTTTTCTTTAACTATCACTGATGATGATCCCAAAACTGTCAGGGAGGCAATGGATTCAGAGGATGGAAAACTCTAGAAGGAAGACATGGTTGATGAAATGGCATCATTGCACAAAAATGAGACATGGGATCTGGTGGAGTTGCCGATGGGAAGGAATCCCATCGAGAGAAAATGGGTGTTTAAGAAGAAGATGAATGTAGAAGGCAAGGTGGATAAATACAAATCTCAGTTGGTAGCAAAAGGTTATTCCCAAGGGTTGGGAATTGATTTTGATGATATTTTTTCTCCTGTTGCCAAGGTTACTTCTATTATATTACTTTTATCTATTGTTGTTGCATTTGATTTTGAGGTAGAACAGATGGATGTGAAGGCAATATTTCTTCACGGGGATCTGGAAGAGGAGATCTACATGAAGCAACCTGAAGGTTTTATGGTGAACGGTAAGAAAGAACTTATATGCAGGTTAAAAAAGTCTATGTATGGGTTAAAACAGTCACCAAGGATGTGGTATCAAAATTTGATACCTATATACGGGGACTTGACTTCACCAGAAGAAAAGAGGATCACTGTGTTTATTTTAAATTAATTGGTGACTGTGTAATTTATTTGGTCTTGTATGTGGATGATATGTTGTTGATTGGAAATGACAAAGAAATTATCCAATATTTGAAGACCCAATTGTTCTCCAAATTCTACATGAAGGATATTGGTGCTGCAAACTATATTTTGGGCATGGAAATTAAGAGAGATTGGGCAAAGAGGAAGCTCTGGTTAAACCAGAGGAAGTACGTCGAGACAATATTGAAGAGGTTCAATATGCAGGATAATAAATTGGTGAAGGTTCCTATTCATGTAGGTGTAAAGCTATATGCTGAATAGTTTCCCAAGACACAAGAAGAAGAGAAGGATATGTCTTGTGCTCCATATGCAAGTGTAGTGGGTAGCCTGATGTATGCAATGGTCTGTACTAGACCATACATTTCACATGCAATGGGAGTATTGAGCAAGTTTATGTCAAAACTAGGGAAGGAGCATTGGACAGCAGTGAAGCGGGTTTTCAGATATTTGCGTGGCACTAGTGATTATGGTTTGTGCTACCAGGGAAGACTAGGATTGGACAGAGTTTTGGACATTTTTTGTTTTGTTGATGTATACTAGGCTGGAGATCTGGACCAAAGAAGATCTACAAGTGGGTATGTGTTTATCCTATTTGGAGGTGAAGTCAGTTGGATGAGTAAAAGACAGTCTGTAGTGGCTCTTTCAACTACAGAGGCAGAATACATGGCAACCACTCATGCAAGCAAGGAAGCAGTTTGGTCGCAGAGATTGTGTTCAAGTATGGGGTTGGTGAAATGAGATATAAGGATAGATTTTGATAGCCAAAGTGCAATTTTCTTGGCTAAGAACCCTACTTATCATTCAAAGACAAAGAACATTGATCTTCAATATCACTTTGTGAGAGATATGGTTGAGGATAAAAGGGTGTTGCTAGTAAAGGTGGACAATTTGAAGAATGTTGCAGATGCATTGACGAAGTTTGTGAGCACTCAGAATTTCTCTTGATGTAGAGAAACAATGGGTGTTGCAGAGTTGGACTAATGACTAAGCTCTCCTGTGGCCCCCTGTCGAAACAAAACAACAAGTGGGAGAATGTTGGGTATGTGTTATATTCTTTCCACGATTAGTCGAGGGGGGCGTAGGGGGAGAGATTTCCCCCCCTGTATGTTGCGCCAGTTGCAGCAGGGGGTCACAGGGGGGCCGGCATCCCCCCCTATCCGCAGGTTCGCAGGGGGCGGGTAGCCCCCTGTCTGGGAGTACGCAGGGGGTGGATAGCCCCCTACACGGGGTCCGGGGCAGCACCCCAGAAATTTAAAAAATAAATAAATAAATAAATTGGACCCTATCTTTCAGTGGGCAGACCCGCCCATGGTTTTGTGCATAGGTTTGCACATGGTTTTGGGGCATGATGGTTTTCAACCCCTGGTATTTTGTAGATCTAGTCAAGGGAACTACGGTTATGTTCTAATCCGGGGTTAATGGATTGGGGTTTATGAATTCTTCGGCATTTATATATATGTGTTGTAACACTAAAAGGAATATAATGAAAAATCAAGTTGGTAGTCTCGATTTGGGATCCAAGGGAAAATCTCTGTGTATATCTGTTTTATGTTTTATACTCTCATTATTGTTTATTTTTTGTTTTTAAGATTTGTTTGCAGATAATTTATGTGCAGAGTTAAAACCTACATATTTCACCTTTATTTATTTATTTATATAGGACTGTGCATCGACACTTTTTTATTTAATGGGTGGAAGAGGTATCCATACTTATTGAGAGCAGGAGAGGTTTTCCCTTCAGATAAGCATATATAAGACCTCTGATATTGGTTTTCTCTTCTAGATTTTCCCCTTTTCCTTTTCTACTTTATTAGATCAGCTTGAAAACACCAAAACATAAAAACCAAAGTGCAAGCATGAGGTTTCCATAATAGGCATGCAGGTCATGGTTAGACACAAGGATTTCTTGACGCGAGGGTCATATTTACTATTTTCCGTTGGAACATCATCAACCAAAATATGTAACCCGGACAAGGAAGAAGGACAGAGAGTTAGCCAAATGTTGCAAGGTTACAAATTAATTTTCTATTTTTCCACATTCCCTTCTAAGCCAACAAAACATCTTCATGAAAAATGATAAGTTGAATGACAATCATCAACAAAATAATAATGAATAAATGGGCTAATTAAAGCATCAGATTCCCAGTTTGTAATTAATAGATAAATGAATTTGGACAACTCTGTGAATTCTCTGGACAATCGAACCAACTTCCTCGCAAGCCAAATGTGACAAACCATTTTCCTGTAACTAGTGACAAACTATACAAGCATCGTAATCATCAAAATAATTTAAAATGGATGTCAGCACAACAAATACACGAGACTAGTCGGGGCATGGTGAACAGAGAAGAACTTGATTCATGTGATAACTCATGCATTCACTATCACTTGAGGATTTCAGGTGTGATGAAGGGAAGGATTTGAAATATAACATTCATATGAAGAACTAGGAGCTGACTATTAAGGAATTGATTCGATGGGCATGATTGATTCGGCCTAATATAGTCCTTGGAATGATCAATTTCACAGTTACATGACTCTATGATAGATAAACATTCCAAACCTGAGTCTGATGTGAGAGATTTACATGGAGATTAATGAATTGAAACAAATTCTTGAATCCGGTCAGGAATAAAATCTTAAAATTTTGAAAGATCATACCCGAAATACCAAACGTTTTTCAATAATAAATTTTCATTGAGTGAAACCATGCAAAGAGAAGGATTATGCGAGAGAAATTAGATTTTCCTTATTTTGGGGGGCTTACTAGAGTTGTGAGATCCTGACATAACCATCAATGAAATTTTAAGTGCCTCAACACCCTGGCAGGTCCCGAAACTTTCTAGAATTGTAAAATCACATTTTAAATATTGTACCAAATCATGCATGGTTTAAGGATATCTACTACCATTTTTTTCAATAAGGCCACTTCTCACCAAATGGAAGCCATCTCTATCAGTGATTTCACCGGATTTTCCAACTTCAACAACCACATTACTCAAGTCAAAAGATTCATCTGATCACAAATCTAAAGATGTGTGCATTGGATAAATTTCATGAGCAAGTTGGTTTGGAGAGTTGCCTTCATGCAAGAAAAGAGATGATGAGGGACGGAAGGTGTAATCAATGATTTTATTGTTTTTATTTTCATCATGGATAATCTCGTTGCCTTGTGTCAATTGAGAAGACAACTCATGGGATGGAGAACTTGAAGAGCATGGAATATCTTCGTCGCAAGTAGATACATTGAAAACAATAAAACACAAGGGATAGTGAGATGAAGAGGAAGTTTCGATAAGAACATCTTCTTTGATCGAATAATATTCTAGATCTAAATTAAAATCTTCATGAGAAACTGAAAGATCATCTAATGCACTTGGACATTCATCATCGCATACATCAACATAATCATATTCATCATAACCATTATTTCCTAAGACTGTGGATTGATTGAAAGAACTAAATGCATTTGATTCACTACCGAGATTAGTAGATTGAAAATCATCCAAGAATGGAAGCGCATCATCTTCACGTGGAGGATTTTGGAAAATAGAAGAAAGATTGAAAGCACCTTCACCTTCATGCTCCTCTACCTATGTAATGTGGCTGCCTTGTATTTGATCTCAATTTGGACCAACAGCTTGAAAATAAGGAGAGTGTGATAAAATAGAAGGTGGAATAGATTGCTCAAGCGGATCATGGTAGAAAGAGCCATGGCATGTAGATGATAGAGGATAAAAAAAATCGAAATCAGATTCGAGACTAGAGTTACGATCATATTTTGGAATGGAGGAGTTAGTCTTCATCGTAGGCTCCATGAGCCAATTTGGAATTTCGTCCATTGAATATGAATCATGAAAAATGGAGGAAGAATGAGAAGATGGATTAGGAATTTGATTTATACATTTCCAAACTTTACAATCACCGTAAGGAGGCACCCACATCAGGACTGGAAAAGGAGGAGGACAAGGAACAAAAGGAATAGTAGGTTTCTCCTCTGAAATTAGAGGTGTCTCACAATTCACAAGATTTTGGGAAGTGAAATCATCAGGAGGTTTAGACTTAAAGTGATTCAAAGAAATCCAAACCAGATGTTCAAAATTTTGCTCACAAAAATCTTGATCCATATCTTATTCAGGAAAATCATAACATAAATGAAGGAATTTATCAACAAAATCCTCAAATGATTCATCATGCTCCATTATGAGTTGATTGATTCTTGTGTGAACATCTGGGTTATTATACCAATCGAATGCTTGATGAAGCTCCTTAGTAAAATGGTGAAGAGAATGAATGGAAGAAAAAGGTAAGGTATGACACCAATGCTTAACACGACCTTAGAGAGTGAGGGTGAATAGAAGACACATAACATATTCATCATCGATTTGGAGAGTTTTACAAAACCCAAGAAAATCATTTATGTGTCTAGGATAAAAATATACCACCCTCACCATTAAACTTGAACTAAGACAAGGCATGAACAAGTTTCGTGGCGATTGAAAGTTTTCCAGGAGGAAGGTTAGAAAAATACTCCAGGATTATGACTTGGGAAAGAGCCATTTATGACAGGAGATTCAAAACACACTCAATGAGATCATCTTGTCATATGGCCCTCCTTCCAGCACTATTGTTGACGATGCTGGAAATTCATCAACCAAGGGGTCTCCCCGATGTGAAGTCCCAATTAGACCTCACATCGTTTGGATTAGGAGCCCCATCTGAAATATTGGCCCGGTTTCCATGTATTCTTATAGATATGCCTTGGTTCTAACAGTCAACAAGATAGAGGAGTGCAAATGTTCCTTTGAAAAGCAAGGGTGGTGTGCCTGGTGAGTGTTCAATCGCATGTGTGTCAAAGTTCTTTCACTGCAGAGGGGAGGAAAAGTGAGCCACTAAGAGAGAGGTAGTAGTACCACCCTAGTAGAGACAAACATGAACAAGAAGGGTATGTACAACATCAAGCGGAGTAGTCCATAAATATGCGATGATCACTGAAACCAATATGACAAGGAAGATATGTATAATATCCAGCGGAATAGTCCATGAGGATAAGAAAGCGATAATATCAATTACAACACTTTCTCAATATGATGAGTACCAAATAACTAAAAGAGTTCAACTGCTTTAGCATAGATGAAAGAAAACTTCAATTACAAACATTCACATAATAGTCTTACAAATATATTAATAATCCATGCATGAAGAACATGTTGGCCCATAGGGATTCTGATATAAATAAAATTTCCAAGCAAATGTATGTAATGAACACCACTAGCTCTAGTAGTAGAGCGTTGGAGCCACTCCTTGCTCCTCAAAAGAACTAGCTTATATCTCTAATTCCATGTGGGAGAAGCCAAGGTGAAAATTCCTTTGCTCATACAATGAGGGTGTATATATAACCAAGGGGTGATGCTTCACCCTCCCTGTGACTCTTTGACTACCCTCATGACTATTTGACTTCCTATGACTTTTCAACTTACATGACTCTTCATATTCCATGTGTGTCCTTTGGACTTCCACTTTACAGTACATTATGAATAAAATTTACATGATCCACAATAATGATGTGGCATATGATGACTTGTGACAGGACATGACATGACACTGATGACATGGACTGCATGATGATGTGACAGTGCGAGGTTGTCCTTCTTGTTGCTTCTTTACTTGTGTCTTCTTGAACATATGGTACATGCTCTTCTTCCTCCTCCTCCTTGTGACTTGAATATGAAGAGTCTTATGTGTGATCTTGATCTTTATCTTCTATTTGAGTTTGATGTTCCCTTGTCTTCTTTCCTATTGATCATCTTATATCTTCAGCTCCACATGTGTTTTCTAGCATGTCCTCCTTCTCCATATCCTTCTTCATCATATTTGCATAGCAAGATAGAGTACTTGCATATGCAATCCACTCATGACAAGACGACATCAATTCGATAAACCCCTAGTCTAAGATGGTGCATATTTATCCACTAACTAAGCCAAAACCAGGTGAAAAGTTGGTAAATAGGCTCAGTAACTGCGCAATTGTGCAGCTCGGGCAGTCAGGGGTGAAGCTTGAGCCTTGAGACTACGCAATGCATTGTTTAGGTTCGGATCTGGAAGAAAACTGTGCAGTGTATGAGCTCAGGGTGATAGGCTAAGGGATTTTGCACTTCTTCAGCCAATTGTGTAGTTCTATAGGGAAGATGAGCCCAAATGATTGTGCAATTGCACATTTCGAGAGCTCAAGTTTGAGGCTTTACCCTTGGGACTACACAGTGTGCAGTTCAGATAGGACTGGAGAGACAAACTGTGCAGTTTCTGGACTCGGAGAGCTCAACTGCGGGGTTTTGCACTGCTTTGGAAAACTGCGTAGTTCTGGGAGGTAGAGGAGGATGGTATGTTGCACAATTGGGCAGATTAGGAGCTCAAGGGATGAGCTTTAGGCTAGATATTGCGCAGTGTGTAGTTGAGTCCAGGCTACGAAGATGAATTGTGCAATTCTGGGAGGCAAGGTTGGGCTTGAACACTGAATTTGGGAAGTGCGCAGTATTGGAAGGCAGAAACTGTGCATTGCGTAGTGTCAAGGGGAAACGATGTATCTTGAGGGTTGGAATTGCGCTGTGCACAATTGAGGAAGGCGCGATGGAGCTAGGTTGTCGGGAAATTTTTGAAAATTGGCTAAGTGTCGGACCGAAGAGACTGATGTGAATAGTGATATGACTTGACTATGATCACACACTTGAAACACTTTGACGACACAATAATATAGATCATTCAAACACATTGAAAACATATTTCCCTGAATGTGACAACCTTGCAATGACTTTACGACAAGTTCAACACTAAAGGTACACATTGCGAGGACCATGACGACACTTGTGCAATAGTGCTTAAGATTTTGGGAATTAGTTTGACTGATGTTTAAATGGTTAGTCCATCTCATTCACACAAGCATAACCCCTTGAAACCACTAGAACAAGCATGCATACATTGTGTGACAACTAACATGCGAAAAGACGCCAATTTCTAAAGTGTAAATGACTCTTACAATGTGTGGATGATAGTGAAAGTAACACATGCCAAGCAAAGATAATATGAAAATGACACAAATTAGAGTGAAGGTAAGAGAAAACGACAATTGAAAACATGAAAACGACACTCATGAAACAAAGGTGCGTGAAAGTGATAGTTTGCAAAACTCACCAAAATAGAAGTACAAACGCAACTATAATGTGAGAAATTGGCGTTGTCAGTGTGCACTGACTATCGTCATGGATTGGACATTGCACAGTCACAGTCTTGATGGAATGCGCTATGCTTTTCCAAGCTTGCGTAAAAGGATGCGCTCATGCACTTGTTAAGGATTGGGAATTTGTGATCAAGTGACTTTGACACTTCCAATCCAAGAAGTAAACTTAAAAGCGTCAGTTGAAAAAGAAGTGACTATGGAACGTTCGATCGCAAGATCCATAGTAGGCTTCAAAATTTGAGTGTGCGCAAAATTTTGGAGGGTGTTTTTCGCAGCGACAATACACTGGTTCATTGATTTTACCTGGAAATGACACTTATCACATGTTATAATAAGGTAAGAGAAAAATAAATTCACTTGAACAATAATGTAGCAGTCGTTCTTTTTATTATTTCAATATGGGGTTGATGCGTACAATTATTAAATATTAAGGTTTTCATGCACTCCAAAGAATGGCACATGTCCTTGAGTTGGATCCAGTTGTTACTCTTTTCCGCAGGGGTATTCACATACATTTTAATTAGCAATATGGTTTTGATGACATGGCATTCATTTCTCAAGAAATTAGCCTCATTCACATTTTTGGGTGTTCTCATATTTTTCAAGGTAGTTCACACTTATCAAGGAAACTCCATATCTCGAGGTATTAGTCGCATCTTCCACAAGGCATCTCTGATATTGTTTTGTATGTATGGATAGATTCATATTCCATGTGGAGAATCCTTGAGCGTTGTATTCATTAACCACATATGACTTGATTTTCACTTGTTTGGAGGGCCATCTTATCCTTTACAGTTGTGGAGGTACTTTAGATGACGTGGAGGGGTCAAGTAAATGACTTTTGTAGGGTTAATTTTGAAGTGATAATGTGGCAATAATTTATGATGATTTTCAAATGACTAAAGAAGACACAACATGAAGGCAAATTGGCAGAAATTGAACTCCAACCCCATGAATTTGGATGTCAATATGGTTGTGTCGGGATTTCTAGATAATATTTTGACTTGGAAAGTCATTCCCATGCTTCATGGAGGTGCCTTGACCTAAAGTATGGGCATGGACTATCGAATTAAGCATTATTGGGAGGTTATGAAGATTTACATTACACATTTTATGGATTTGTCTTAGAGGAGCCACCCCATTTCAAAGTGCATAATTTAGATGGATTGGTTTTTACCCTGGAGACCCATTTAACCACCTTAGAGGATTCTTAGGAAGGGATATTTCACATTGGATGAGGTTGCTTGTAGATCCACATGACTTTGGAGACTTTGGAGGCTAGATGTGGTAGCATGGGGCATCATTATCCTTGCATAGAAGAGAGGACCTGTTTTTTTGGGGGGCTTACTTCATCTTTTTTATTATACATGTGGCTTGACCACTTTTATTTAATTGTTGGCATTAGATTAATTAGTTAAAATTTTGTTTTTCATAGGCTTGTATCTAAAGACTAACTCTTCTAAAATCATTATTGGATATTTGGTAGCTCACTCTCATTGGAGCTTAATTGACATATCTTTCTTAGGGCATGTATGGTGTAAAGGGTTCTTTCTTTGTGGATGAAGGTTGTTGACTCTCACAGATCTTCCTACTTGGTTTTATTTTTGTGTATGAAGATTAATGGTGGAATGTTTAAGTATTATACAAGCTCTTAACGATTGATCCATTGAAGGATACTTCTCAACTGGAAGGAAGAAATTTAGGGTTTGTGTTTAGATTTTGTATAGTTGGTGTAGCATCGGGTGGGCTCTAGCCCTAAAATTTTGTGGAGGGGCTAGGACACACTTGATCTCCAAAACCCAGAAAGTGTTTTGAGATATTTCATTTGGTGTTCAAGTTATTTAAATAATTAATTATTTTAATGGATTTCCTAAGTCTAAACTTAGGAAAATAAAATAATTAAAGTGAGTTAATTAACCCATGTGCTGAAATTGTCTTAAGTCACATGGATCAAGCAATGTTTTAATCTCAATCATTGATGAATGATTTAATCTATGTCTTTGATGAGATGAATGAAAAGTATAAGAGAAAGGCTTGAGGGTCAGTTGGAAGAGACACAAAGTTGCAGAGCTGAGGAATAGATATGGAATTCTAGGGTGGGTTTGCTAAGAATTTCTGGAGGAATTTCCTGCAGCGAGGGGTAGTATTGGCTAAGGGGATGATATGATCCCAAAAGCCAAGAGGCAATAAGAGGCAGAGGACCAGCAACAAGGACAACGCAAAGAAGCAGAGCAGCATCTACGTAGGTGTTGCACAGCACCTGCGTAGCTGCTACGCAGGTGCTACGCAAGACAGCGCAGAGGCTCCAGGGGGCTGCAAAATTTATGCAGAGGGTCTCCAGGGCCAGCGTAATGCCTGTGTCACCCTTACAGGGGTTACGTAGTCCCTCTCTGCGCAGCGCAGTGGCATTCTGAGGCTAGCAGGGTTGACGTTGGGGCTTCAGGGGCAACGCTGAGGGTTTCTAGGGCCAAATCCAGGTTGAGTCTTGTAAATCCCGTTTGAGGGTGTGGATCAGTCAAATATTTGGCACTAGAACTTTAGGTTAGATGCAGATTTGGTTTATTTTATTCTCTATCGGGTTTTCCAGATATGGAACCCAGATTTACTATACTCAAAACTACTTAATAATAAGCCCCCATATCTGTTGCATCGGTTTTCCTGCTTTGGGTTTTTCCGGGGACTTATGTCCAAAAATCCATGTGTCACTTTGTTGCATGAGCATATTATTCAGTAAATGATCTGCATGTGTGGGTTGTAGTTGTGTTTATTTCGGTATTTTTTGAATATAATTTCTGAAAATAACTTGTATTAATCTAAAACAAGTAGGAGAAATAAACCAAGATACTGCAATAGATTTTTCACATGGTATCAAAGCAATAGCAAATCAAGCTAAATCTCCAGAAATTAGCTAAAGAAATATTTTTCTGCAAGGTGGCAGAAGAAGCGGCAGATCCGGAAAGGACATCTTGACAACAGGAGAAAGCATATCTAGAAGAAAACAGCGTTGAAGCTTCAGAAGGCCTTCAGGCTTACGCAGACCCTTCCCAGGGCAACGTAAGGATTGTGTCACCCAGTCTGGGGTTACGCAGTCCACTTCTGAGTTGCGCTGGGGCAGTCAGTGAGATGCAGTCCAGTTATTTCTCTAGTTGCAGAAGAATTTTTCCAAGATCAGGAAGCAGTGCTTCAAATTTTCAGCAGTGCTGGTGGGGTGGAGACTCTGCAGATGCAAAATTGTGCCTAGCTAAGGCAACAAAGGCAAGAGGAAGAAAGTTACTTGGCAGATCTGAGCCAAACAAATCTGAGATTCGAACAGGAGGATAAGAGAGTGTTGTTCGATTTTGTTTGGGTGAAATATTTCCAGGAGGGAAATCAGTCATTAACAGAAGTAGTTACTAAAGGGTTTCTAGTCACCAAGAAACCCAGATCCATAGGGAGAAGTATTGTTTCTGTCAGATCTGAGCAAGATGGCTCGATATGGACTGAGGGATCAAGATTGATTGGACAACATGTCCAACTATGTTATCTAGAGGGTTAGAATCCTTTCATTTATGGATGAGTATGGTCTCAATGATCATGCAGAGAAGGTTTCTGTTGTACCAATTGATGTAGATCCTATCAAGAAGTATGAAGAAAATCAAGTGTGGACGAAGCGTTTGATCATAGATGGATTCAAGGACCACGTTATACGTCATATTGCTAGGAAGACTACAACAAATGACATGTGGGTAGCCTTAGACATGATGTACCAAGGAGGCTCCATCCAGAGAAGAATGCTTCTAGAGAACCAGATGTGGTTGTTCCAAATGATGAAGGGTGAAGAGATAGATCCATTCCTCTTCAGGCTTCAAGCCATCCGAGATTAGCTAGTTGGCATTGGTGCTACTCCAGATGAGGGGCTCTTAGTGAGGATTTCTCTTAATGTTGTCTTAGAAGAATGGGAAACGTTTGTCCAGAGCATTCTGGGAAGGGTAGCGTTACCATCTTGGCTGACATGTGGGTTATCCTCCGCCAAGAGGAAATCAAGAGGGTCACCAAGCGGCAGAATATCAGTGGAGGAAGTGGAAAGGCCAAAGTCAAGGAGGAGGAGGAGGATGCAGCCCTTGCATCAAGGGAAAATAAATAGCAAGGGAAGAAGAATAATGACCTTTCCAAGGTTCAATGATTTAATTGTGGTTATCTTGGTCATTTCGCCAGCAGTTGTCCTAAGAAGAAGGACAAAGGATCTTCTGATTCCAAGGCTGTAGCAGCAAAGGATGATGACTCTGATGATGAGGCAGCCATGAGTGCTCATGTACCTCGAGAGAAGAGGTGGGGTGACATGGATCTGTAGAGCATCTACAGACATTGGTGGGATCCTTAAGTCAGCCCTACTCTTGGATCACATATGAGCTACGGGAGCCTTAAGACGGTAGCAGGCTGAGTCGGGAGATGGTTGCAGAAGGCCACATTGAAGCAGAAGAGGGATTTGAAGAGGGAGAAGCGTAATGCAGAGGCAGTAGTAGCGCAGAGGAGATGATGGGACTTCAGCAGCGCAGAGAAGTTGTGCTCATGCAGTGCAGTGTTGCAGCATGACAGTGTATCCAGAAGGATAGCGTGAATCATCATCCATGGAGCTTCAGTAGTGGAGGGCAACTTGACTTATCTATCAAACAGTTGGGCAGAGATCTTTCAATTGCTTGCTTCTTAGCCACTGAGTTGCAGTGCAGCAGTTAGCAGTGGCAGTGCTATGGGCAGCATGATGTAGCAATTTGAGAGGGAGTTGCAGTATAGATGTGGTAGTGTCAGTGGCAGTGGCATGGGCAGCAGTACAGAGAGTAGCAGTGCAATGGATGGAGGGCAGCAAGCCAAGCATTAGCAGCACATAATCAAGATCTTGTAGTGCATGGTGTGGATGCATTGCCATAGTACACTTTCCTAGAGCACACTTTGTGCTAAGAGGGAGTGTTGAGATTTTGTATAGTTGGTGTAGCATCGGGTGTGCTCTAGGCCTGAAATTTTGTGGGGGACTAGGACACACTTGATCTCCAAAACCCGGAAAGTGTTTTGAGAAATTTCAGTTGGTGTTCAAGTTATTCAAATAATTAATTATTTTAATGGATTTCGTAAGTCTAAACTTAGGAAAATAAAATAATTAAAGTGAATTAATTAACATGTGCTGAAATTGTCTTAAGTCACATGGATCAAGCAGAGTCTTTTAATCTCATTCGTTGATGAATGATTTAATCTCAGTCATTGATGAGATGAATTAAAAATTATAAGAGAAAGGCTTGAGGGTCAGTTGGAAGAGACACAGAGTTACAGAGCTGAGGAATAGATTTGGAATTCTAGGGCGGGTTTGCTAAGAATTTCCGAAGGAATTTCCTACAGCGAGGGGTAGTATTGGCTAAGGGGATGATCTGATCCTAAGAGCCAAGAGGAAATAAGAGGCAGAAGAGCAGCAACAAGGACAACACAGAGAAGTAGAGCAACAGCTACGCAGGTGTTGTGCATCCGCTACGCGGGTGCTACGTAGGACAGCACAGAGGCTCTAGGGGGCTGCAGAAGTTACGTAGAGGGTCTCTAGGGCTAGCATAAGGCCTGCGTCACCCTTCCATGGGTTACGCAGTCCCTCTCCGGGAAGTGCAGTGGCATTCTGAGGCTAGCAGGGTTGACGCTGGGGCTTCAGGGGCGACGCTGAGGGTTTCTAGGGTCAGATCCGAGCTGAGCCTTGTAAATCATGTTTGAGGGTGTGGATCAGTCAGATATTTGGCACTAGAACTTTAGGTTAACTGCAGATTTGATTTCTTTTATTCTCTGTAAGGTTTTCCAGATCTGGAACCCAGATTTATTGTACTCAGAACTACTTAATAATAAACCCTCATATATGTTTCATTGGTTTTTCCACTTTGAGTTTTTCTGGGGACTTATGTCCAAAAATCCATGTGTCACTTTGTTGCATAAGTGTATTATTCAGTAAATTATCTGCATGTGTAGGTTGTAGTTGTGTTTATTTCAGTATTTCTAAAAATAACTTGTATTAATCTAAAACAAGTAGGAAAAATAAACCAAGATACTGTAGTAGATCTTTCACAGTTTGTCCCCAATCTCCATTTCTTGATTTGGAGAGTATTTGATACCATGTTTTTTTCTTCCTAAAGGTTGCTTGGATAAAGTATTGTGTTTTCATCAAGTCATAGTTGATTTCAGATGATGAAAGTTGTCTTTCATTCTAGCCCCTTCTAGTAGATATTTAATTCATTGTTGATCTTAAGTGGATAAGGGATTATTTAACCATGCGGTTCTTGTCTCAAAACCCTAATTCTTGAAGGAAATAACCCAACACATTGGAGGGTTTTCTTCTTGACCTCATTTTCTATTTGATTCACCTTGTTTCCATCACCTTAGTTGGACATTGCACTAATTTTTATGTCCTTCCATCACTCATTATAAAAACCCTAAAAAGTCCAAACTTAATTTTACTAAAGCTAATTTCAGCATCATTTTGTGCTTCATTGCTTGGTTTTAATAATCCTAGTAGGGATACCCCCCCTTTAGCGAGAAGAGAGCTATCCTAAAGAATAAAGAATAGGTTGTTGAGGTGAAATGGTGACCCTCCTAGAGGTTATCATTAGATTGTACCATGTGGATTAAGGATTTCATGATTACATACAATTTTAGTAGTAACAACAACAACTCGTAAATATTTCCCATATTAATAAACTGACAAATTATTTTTCAATGGAAGCATAATATTGAATATTTACAATAATTTTATGTCTTCTTCAATACTTTTGAACATAAAAAAGATAAAATATTATCTCTATGTTATCCTTCTTTCATATTGAGCCTAAATATTATGAAAAAATAATGAATTATATTTCTTGCATATTAATTTCTATATTACTCAGATTCTCAACCAAGAGATAGAGTTGTGCTCAATTAACTTCGCCTAAGGTTTGTGAATGCATGGAATAGTTAGGGCTTCACAACTTAATTCTTTTAAATTGAAAATTGTATTGATGATCAAACTACAATAAATGGTTAATAATTGTATTTAAGAGAGTGCTTATTCAAGTTTTAGACTCGCAAAAGACAAAATTAAAGATCAAATATATTATGAGATTCTTAGGAATGAGGTTTGAGTAAGACTAGTCATTTAACTACCCCATTCAAGTAACAATGTCGAGTATGTTACACTTCTTCTTCTTTTCTTTTTTTTCTTTCGTTTGTGAAGTCACTCCCAATTAGATATAATCCAAGGAAGTGGAAAAGCTTCAACATTGTTTGATTCTTCAAACTAGCAGCACCTTTCACCTCGGAATTCACTAGTCTCAATATAACTATCACAACCCTATGTTACAATAAACACTTATCAAACAACTAGTGATCATTGATCTCTTTTACTACCACTATCCATCTCTACATGCTATTAATAAAGTGGTGTGGTAGGTCCATATCCTCACGTAGTCTCCCACTAAGTGGAAGCAATCCCTATCCTTGTCAAAGTCTATAAGGTTATTGGTTCTTAGTCCTCTATTAGGAAACATGTTGAGTTAAACATGCAATATGCGCTACACCCTTTTCCCCTTGTTCTTCATTATAGCTTCTATCTTCGTAAAAATTCATAAAAGTTTTTCCTGTACACATAAAAATCAAGCATTTCCATTTTTTAGTGTGAAGTCGTGTAACTATGTTGTGAATTTATATTGTTAGCTACTCTCTTCCTGCTTTCTTCCTTACAAATGCTCATTTTATAAAACTTTATGAAATACTTTACTAAGTCATAATAAGAGCAACATTTTTTATCTTTTAAGTGTGAAGCCTTGTGATTTCTTTATGACTTACTAATATTAGCTCGCTTCTAACCACTCCCTCTTTTTATTGGTGAAATGTGTCTCCTTTAAGTTGCCAATACTAACTCCTCAATTGTTTCTCATTGTTTAGCCTCCAAGCATAATACTAACTTGATCGAGTAACAATTTTCATATACCTTTCAAATGAATCTAGTAATTGGCTAAGGAGAAGACAATGTGAATAAGCTTATGTAACAACATTCAATTCCCTTCTAGCATTGTTAACCTAAATAATTTACTCTACAAAAACAATTTTGAATATATGTTATTAACCTCATAGGTTTCTTCTAATATATCACATGCCTATTGATGTCTAAATACCATAGTACTTGTGACTCATTTAATCTAAAGACTATGGTGATGAGGGATTTGCATTTCTCTAATACCATCTAGATGTTGGATTTGGTTCTACAAGGGTAGGGTTTGAACCATCTAGATATCTCCACAAGTCCTTTCCAAAAGGACTACAATCATCTTGTGCTTTTAAAAATTGCAATCTTCTAAATAAAAATTTTCTAAGATATGGACCTAAACTTTGAATTAATGACAAACCTTCTCCTCTAATTTAGAACTTTTTACAAATAGTTTATATGTACACTATTGATAACTTCAGTCAAACACCTCGCAACATTTGGAACTTTTCTCAAGAAATTGTCATTCATAACAAGACCTCCCTTTTTTTCTTTTGATTTCATGACACACTTTTAAAAAGTAGCGAAACAACAAAGCTTAACTAGCAAGCACCAAAAAAACTCTCATAATCAATACTAAATGTTTCCAATATTTTCTTTTGTAATTTTCTATACCTATAGAGCCAACAGTGAAAGACCCGTCATTTAACATGCTTGTTGATTTTTTATAGCACAAAGAGAAATTTAGGTATGTGGTTTCCCTCCCTTACTTTTATACAAACATTGAAGTAATTAAAAAAAAAACATAGTTACAAACTACAAAAGCATCCTTATCACTATCCACATAAGCATTATTGTTTAAAACCTTAGATATATGGTATAAATTTAATAGTGCCTATTACCCCTCTTGTCAACAGGGGTACAGATACATTTTCAGTGTAGCATTCACCACCATTGTAAGCACAAGGCACAAGTCAAAAGTCATGTAAAAAACCATGTTAGGCCTTGCAGTAGGTATCCTAGCCCTATGTCTTATCAAAATGAGCATGTATCAAGTTGTTTTGGTCGAACCATGCCGTATCCCTTCAAAGATTCCCATTAGTCTCGTTTCTAACCAATCTAAAGGGGTGGTAGATGTTCTTAAGAACTCATGGTTTTATCGGAGCCTACATTTATAGGGGTGTTCGTTGATGTATGGGCCACTCTAGCCCACATCAAGGTGCACCTATGTCATTCCACATGGCTAGAGTCTTATCAAGTATGTGGGTGACCTTGGCCTTGGTGCAGTATTCCTCATGACAACTCTCACAACATAGCAGTCGCATATGACAACTTTCATGTTTTCCAAGGCAATTTAGCTCTCAATGCAAAATGATCCATGTGGTCAAAAAGTCAACCCAATCTCATATTATAGAGCATGATGAGAGGATTCCACGCCACATGGAATTTTACCGATCCTAGCATCTGGTGGCTAATTACAACTTGATGAAACTTGGTCAACACTACAAAAAAAATTCTAGGGAACCTTTCAGGCATAATATTGGGTTATTTGTGACATGCATGACATCAAAAGTGGTTTACTCACCGAAAGAAACAAAACCCATGTTTTAAATTTTGCAAATCCTCAAAGGTGTTAGAGATCATTCACTTAGGTGTGACGATGTGGCAAGACAACTTTCCAAGAGACTTAATAAGGGAAAATATTGACATAATTTTATATGTCAAACTTGGTCTACAAAACAAGAAAACCAAAACCCATGTCTCGGTTTCTCTAAATTCCCAAGGGCATTAAGGCTCCAGTAGGTCATGTTGATGTGGCAAGCAAATTATGATGTGACAATGTTGAGCAAGATATGAAGACCATGAGAGATACCAATTCAGATCCGGGCCAATTTTAACATACCTAAGTGCTGAAATTGTAGAAAAATCAAGGGCATTGGAGATCCAACTTCCATATGGTTAAGTCGAATCACTAAAGAGAAAGGTCAAGTAAAAAATAACAATTGGTGAAGACAACTACCCATTAGAAGGTCTAACTAGTTGATAGAGACCTGATGGACCTATTAATTGAGCAATGGACCATGGGAAAACAAAAACTTGAACTAAATTATGAAAATTTATCCAAGTCGACCCCCTAATTGGTGAAATAGAAATTATGTTGTAATATTTTATGAATCAATTTACCAAGTCTCCAACTTGTGGATGACTAATAAATATTTTATTTAAGGAAGAGTCAAACTAATTGTTAAGTAGTTGTGATTTTTTATATGAAGGATAGGCTCTCCTCATTGTAAAGTGTTGTTCATTTGAGACACACTATCACAAATAAGTAACTCATTTTCGTTGCAAACCCTTATATAATTTCTTGTGCAATCGTGGAGTGCCTTTTGTTTTATTTTACTTTTCTTGTTATATGCATTGAGCATTATAATTCGAATTATTATTGTTGATGAGTAAAATTATCATAAGACTAACACCCTTTGCCATTAAAGAACTACATAGTTACGTGGAAGAGAACAACTAGGGGTAGGACCCTATTTGCCTTTTTGTTTGGCAGGTAAAGTTAATCCATGATTTTGAACTACTTCATGAAAAGGCTTCTTTATTCTTTGTGATTTCGTATTTTACCCCACACATAAAACAAAAGGTTGGAGACACCACTAAAAGGAGAGGCTACTCTTAGGGAGGTTTAAAAAAAGTCAAGAAGATTAAACAAAAGTGGGTGTGATTTCCTAATGAACCAAAATCATTCTCTTGATCAAAATCATCCATAACGACTTTGAGAAAATAGCTACTTCACACAACAAAACTGAGACTCCAAGGGAACAAGTATTATCACAACAATGATAAAATTCAAAAATACCTTTTTTATTTTCTATAATTAGTTTAGAAATTTTATTGTTGTTATTTTACTTTAACTATTTAGCAAGTTATAATCTTGGGAAAAAATTGTTATAATTGTTAGATTAAGTCAAGATTTTATACATGTTTTTATTACTCTATATTTTACACTTGTGTCTAGCCATCTATTTGCAAATTTACAGGTTTACAAATTTGTATTTCACTATATCTGCATTTTACAGCCACTTATAGCAAGTTCTACAAGTATCAAGTAAGTTATTTCAGCCTAGAACTTAGCGTATAGCTTTAAATTGTTTCCAAATTCATATTTTTTTCTTTGGTGAATATTAATTGTATAAATCAAATCTGGAATTTTTTGGGTGCATAAACATAATTTTATTTAGCCCAGAATTATGAAATTCAATTTCCAACCAACTTAATTAAGTTTGTAATCACTATTGGTAGAGGAGAGGCCCGAAAAAACTCCTACATAAACCCTCTTATGTTTCCAACCCAAGACCATCCCTCTAGAAGTGTTTAAACACTAGATGGGTTGTTGTTAAGACAAAATCATGATGTTTTCCTTGCATTCTATGCAAACTTTGCAGTTTGTCACACAAGATAACAAGTTGTTTTCAGCCATATCTCCTCAGTCAATCACTAGAACTAAAATATCTTTGTATTTCTAGTAAAGATTCTCAAGAGTAGATCAAAATCCATAGGCTGCATGATATATGTTTATTGAGTTTTAGTTATTAAAATTTGTTGTTTAGAATTTTGCTAAAATTGTACAGCTAAGTAGCAAGTACAAAGTTAGCACCTTTAGTCGCCACTAGGTCATAGGTTTAAATCTCATGGGGAGGGGTTGAGGATGGGAGCCACCTTTGGGGGAATTAAACTATCCCAAAAGGCATACAAGTTCAACCGATCTTCCCATAATCCTGGTGATAGCATCCCGTTGGTGGGCAGATCATTCTTCCATTCAACATTAGGTTGGCCCTAACCTAGGCTTAACCTAGTTCGGAAAAATAAATGTACAAAATTAACACCTCCCATTTGACTCTAAATAAGGCACTGGTCATGTACCAAAGTTGTTAGGGATTATTTAGGGACTCCTCCCATCGTTGTTTAGAAGGTGTTGGGCCTAAATAATGGCGGTTTGGGCTGAGATGACAATGGGTCCTTGCTCTATGTGTGCCCATCTAGCAAGATTGCTTGGACCTTGGCAACATAGCTAATCCAATTGGTAACAATACCTACACTTGGAAATCCACATGAAGATCAACTATTATATGTTTTCAATGTTTTTAACTTCAACAGTGTTATCAAAGCCCCTTTAGCTCTCCCTATGATTCATTTTCCTTGTTATTTGTTTTTTTTCCTTTGTTATTGACAAAAACAACCCAGTTTACAAAACTATAACTCTCAAAATTCCAACCCATTTAATGTTGAACCACAACCCAAAGAGCCTCACATGATTTTATTGTCAGTAAACTAAGTGGTGTTACATAACCCTTTCAATGAAAATATTGAAGCATTTGAAAGTATGACAAAAAGGTTAAAAGAGATTTGAAAAAGATGCATGGTTAGTTTTGCACTACCCTTTTAGTTAAAATATTGAAAATATTGAGGCATTTAAAGTGTGTGTCAAAAATCGTTAAGAGGAATTAAGAAGATACATGAAAAAAAAATTATAAATTTATGAATTTGTTTAGATGGAAAAATGCGTTCATATAATATGAATCTCACTTGGGACAAATTTAAATTGAGAATTGTAGATTATCTAATAATGTTTTATATCAAAGTTTGTAACTTTCTAATAAAGTGTTAAATTTGATGGATATTTGCCTATTTTTTCCTTATTTAATTGTCAAATACTTATCATTTTAAAACTACATGTTATTGACGATGGCTACCTAAATTTTCAAACTGTCAATTTATATATATATATATATATATATATATATAACACCAAGATAAATGTTGGACTATGAAATGCCCAACTTTAATACTCAACCATAGTGGATTTTTGGAATTATTAAAAAACAATTGTCTTTGTCTATATTCACACCATGATCCTACATTGTACACACTTGAGCATAAAGCATGGACATTGAAGCCTAAAGCTTAAAGGTTGATTCTCATACATGTCCACACCCATAGGTATAAATTTTATAGAAAACACCGACTAACTTTTCTTGTATATGCAGGTGAAATAGTTGTTCTTTGTTTGATTTTGAGAGTTTTATGTAATTTCTTTAGTGGCAGACTTGTGATAGATCTAAGTTTTTATAGAATGGATCTATTTATTTGTTTGATTAGAAAACAAATATATTTTGTGGTTGAATATGGAAATCTCAAATGTGTGGTTACTAAGGCTACGATGATTTCTATACATTCACACTTGAATCTAAACACAACTAGGGTTGTGCCTTTAAGGTGTTAGTTTGTCTTCCGGAAAGCTCTATTATTCTTTCTTGTTAGAAGATTATGAATTTCTTCAATATCCATACTTGCATATTATTATTGCTTTAAAAGTTATAATCCTCCCAAATTCTTATTTAAAAGTGGCTTCAAAAATGTTTTAATACTTATTGGGTCCTCATTAAGTCTGAGTCACCAAATTGAAATCTAAGATCAATTGTTCCACTTCAAAACACATTATAGTTAATAAGTTTGACCAAACTACTTGAAAACCTTTCAATAATCATTTAGCATAATTTGTGAAATCTTTGAAATTACATAAATAGTGATTATACATCATTGCACTAAATTATTGACTAAGTTGGCATTAAGAATGAACAGGGCTGAATATGTTTGATTTGTTTTAAGTAATATAAAAAGTAAGAATGTATATATTATTTTATTGAAGTTTATTTGATGGTCAAGCCAGAACTTTAAAAAAATTACTAATACAATATAATACATTATACTTGTATTCACAAAAAAAATAGTTTTACATTCACCACAATAAAAACAAAAACACATAATACATAACAAGAAATTAACAAAAACACAGTACATTTTAATTAAATGATAGATAAAAATCAAAATCTAAGCCCGGCAAAAGGCAAAGAAACTCGTCAGAAAAAAATCACTTAAAGAGTGAGTGCCTGCAAAATTTGTACCCTACTTCAATTGAATTGGTAAGAAAATCATACATCAAAGAATTACCATATCCATCCAAATTTGTACCCTGCTTCAATTGAATTGGTAAGAAAATCATACATCAAAGAATTACCATATCCATCCAATTTCCATTCAAAATAATCGATCCAATCAGGTTTTGCCACTCTTTGGGGTTGAAATTAAGTTATTTTAAAGCCTAGATTGACATGAAAAAATCAACTCGAAGTTTTGCTACTCCATTCAAAAAGGAATCATATTCCACTATTAAAAAATGTTGTCTAATTTTCTTTTCTGACAGGACAGATTTCTTGTCATTTCATAATTCTTGGAAACATAATGTCCGTTATATTTTTGTTAAAGGCTATGTTACTGGGAGCATGAAACAAAAAACGAAAAAGAAATAGGGCTAAAGCATTTTAGGAGATAAGTCAACCTCCTCTCCTCCTATGCACACTCTCACAAGTGCATATAGCATGCATATAAAATTGATTTGTAACGTACTAATGCAGTGTTAAGACATGAAAGGAAACAGGACAAAGGTATCCTGGTCACGTCCTTGATAGCATAGGTTTAATGGAATTAAGCATATAGAAGTTGTAAGATATACAGAGTATGATAACTTGTGTCTGTTTAATTTCATACACCCTTCGACTAGATGAAAAATGATATACCTATGAATCACCATAATATCCATCACAATTTCCATTCAAAGTAATCAGTCAAATCAGGCTTTGTGACTAGTTGGGTTTGAAATTAAGTTATTGTAAAGCATAGATTGAGAGGGTTTGAAATTAAGTTATTGTAAAGCATAGATTGAGAGGTAAAACTTATCCTACGTTTCAACCCATTTAGCAATAAAGAAAATGAGTACCGTATGAATCACCATAATATCCATCGCACTTCATTCAAAGTAATCAGTCAAATCAGGCTAGACAAGTTAAATGGAAATTAAGTTATTAAAAGCAGATTTGAGAGGGTTTGAAATTAAGTTATTGTAAAGCATAGATTGAGAGGTAAAAACTAACTCCATTTTTTCCAACTCCATTAAAGGGAACAAATTCCCATATTAAAAAATGTTTTCCAATTTTCTGATAGAAATGTTCTGAAAGAAGCCATAACATGAAAATTAGGTTAATTATTGGAGGAGAAAAGAAAATTAACCCCCCTCAACCCCCAATACCTATTACGACTTATTTACATATAATATGTACATAAAACTGATTACTAATATAATAATGTAGTGTTAAGACATGAACCGAAACAGGAAAAAAAAGAGGCCTCTTGGTAACATAGGTTTAATGGAATTAAGCATACACAAGTTGTATGATAACTCATGCTTTTACCTGCTTATGCACCAGCTTTTTAAACATATTGGAAGTCATAGATAACAGACTTAGAAAATAACTTCCAAACTATATGTTCCCACTTGTGGAATATGTCTACGATGTCTACATATTGAGACACTCATAAACATTGGAAGTCATAGGTAACAAACTTAAAAAATAACTTCCAATTTTCCAAACTATATGTTCCCACTTGTGGAACATGTATACGATGTCTACATAGTGAGACACTCATAACCATAACTAGAATTATTTGAGATCGCATCTTGCTTTCCATTATCATCGTGTGATGTAGAATTCTTTGCACACGATATCAATTTAATTTATTTGAGATATTTTTCAATTCAGCTTATCTTTATAATCATCCCCACTGTGAAGGATTTTAAATGTTTTTTCGTCTAAATTTGTGGTGGCATCAATTGCTTGGACTGTTATCTCGTACACTTTTTGGAATGCATAACTAGACAAAGATTCCCACCACCCAAAATTGGAAAAATATTAAATAACTTATGAAGCGGGGCAATGCAATATGCAGAAAAATGTAAGGGCCGTGACTATTTGTATCGATAATATGTGCTTAGAAAAGATGAATCTATGTGTCGTGACTATTCTTAAGCAAGTCTTCTGATTACACTTGTGTCGTCTAATACAGATTCTAGTTTGTTGCCGATTACTAAATAAACAAAGCTTAAATTAAGAGTGTCGAAACACAAACCATATACTACTGTTGCACTGAGGACAATGACACAGGCACTACGATAACACCCAAGTTTACAGACAAGTTTGACATAAGACTGCTGCCTTTATATTGGAAAAATAATGTCGTTCATTATAATTTACTCCGATGGAACTCAACTAATAATAAAAAAGGCAAAAAATAGAAAATGGACAATTTTCATAGCAATCACAAAATGTTTGTAGATTCCTTGAAAATACTATAACTCGATTTGACTGAATCATATGCAATGGTTTGATGCCTTACAAATGTACAGAAAAATGGAAATGGGGGTGGCTATTTCTAGGAAAGCCAAATAAATAGCAAAAATTTAATCAGAAAGAATCAGCATCCAACATGAAAACGTTATTGGATGCATTAACTTCAATAAAGAGATGAATGACAACTGTTGAGTTTGAAAGGTGACTAATTCCTTTAAATGCAAAAGATTTAGTAAGCATATTTTCCCTTGACGCCAAAAGATAACTGGGGAGATCTGGTGCATCTTGTCAATCTACTCATAATATTTTATGCACCATTATTCATTGGTGTACCTTTCCACCTGCCTGGAAGAAACTGTCCATATAATTCCTAGATAAGCTAAGTGAAAAAGATTACCTACATTTCAAGTTTCAACACAGTTACTACTCCTTTATCTTCTGTACTCCAGTCCAACGAGCATAATCTACCCACCTGTTCACAAATAAACACTCTATCACATGCAGAACAAGTTTCTTCCTATTTGATCTTTCAGCTCAAAGTCATATGCAATTAATTTCTTGAGGTAAATTAAACAACTTACAACAATGACCCCACGAATGTATTTCCTGTTCGTACAGCAAAGCATAACATGCTTAGCAGCAATTTCTTGTTATGTAGCCATGGTTCCAAAATTCGCTGCTCAATAACACCCGCCACTATTTGGTACCTTAAATTCCATGAGCCAAAGAGCAGTCAATTTTATGGTAAGCATTCCATGATCAACAAGAATGTTATTAGAAATTGCAATTTTACCCAGATGTCTGACTTGTATATGTTAACAAATTTTCACTAGAGTGAAGACAAGCTTTGCAAGTAGCAACTAAATACATACAACTGTGCAGGAACACAAAAAATCTTGAATAGAAGAGCTTCATAAAATGAATGCTTTTATTAAGAGACCAAAAAAAATGTGTATCCCATTAGAATTGAACAAGTTATCCATCAGTTTGACATTATATTCCGTATGATGAAATGATATTTTTTTGAAATCATTGACAATCAAATACATGTGCAAGAATTGTCATGGTTGAAAAATATGAAATAATATGCTTGTATACTGGGAAAGAGAGGCACATATCATTACGAAATAAAATTATATTTATTATTTATGTTTTCATATCATGAAATTTTTTATTTTTTTAAATGATTTTATAGATGGGATGCCCTATGCCAGCGGGGACCCCAACATCGTCCACGACACTCCCTAATATTTGGAGGGTGACACCACAGGTACTCCAGATGTGTTTTCCCACTCATGTACCGAAGTCCTGGAAACATGGACAAAACTATTATTATTAATTAGCTTTTAAATGTCTTAACACAACGATAGGAGGTTGTACAAGGGATTCTCGATCCTAAGAGAGGGCACTATTTGTTTATTTCATTATTACATACTGATTTATATTGATTCTTATGGAAATTTCAAGAATAGCTTCTTAATGCAAATTCGGAAATTTCATCTCAAACTTGAGGTTCTCTGACTCTATTTCTTGTGAACTTTATCGTAACAATGAAATCTGAAATATAAAATACCATGGCATATATTTGATTTCTGTCCAACCAAATACACAAGGAAGCCTAAGAAATAAACACTGAACAATAATACTTCAAGGGAAATATGTTTCCCGCCCTCCTAGTGCACAAATCCAAACATGTAACAGATATCAAAATTAGTTACAGCAGATTATTACAGGCTGCAGCCATGATCTGCACACTCAGCTTCTATATATGTGTCAAATCACTCAACAAAATCAGCTAGCTGTTTATGATAAATCCACATCCAAAATGTTGAGAAACCATGTGCTAGATAGTTTAATGCTTGATTCCTCTTTCTTGATAATTACTTGTGAATGTTAGCTATCTTCTTATTATTTGTATGTTCTCTTCATCAAGCAATTATACAAATGTTCAAAGCATAAAGATCACAAAGACAAAGAACGTCAAAAATTAGGCTCCAAGCCAGGGCAAAACCCCACAAGGGGGAAAACCCAACAATCCTTCTCTTATAGAATCAGATCAAAATGAGATATCCAACACCCAAGACCAAGACCAAAAACTGCCACAAAGATCGCAAGTCAACCCTCTTCCAATTCTCCTCCAATCAAGTCAAAGCTGGTCAAATCCTCTGAAATCTCATCAAATCACAGAAAACATCGGCCCAGTAATGACCTCAGAAAACCACATAAACTTTGCACGTGTGAACAGAACTAGGGCAGAAAACTCATCTTCTCTCTCTCCTTTGACCTCCTCCTCTCTCCTTTGACTCCAGCTGTCTTTTCTTCTTGACCAAGCACAAAAATGATGATTATGTGATGAAGAATGAATGATCTTCCAAGAGGTCAAGTTGACTTGTATATATAATTGTCCAGGAGGGTCAAATAGGTGCCACATAAGCTGATTTGTCCAAGGAGGGCCGACTTGGTCTTTGTTTGACTCTTTGACACAAAATAAAAATTATTTTTTTCTTTTCTTACAAAAGTCCAAATGGGACTTTACTCAAATACATTTTCTTTTTTACTCATAATAAATTATTTTTGACTCTTTTGACTCCATAAGCATGAAGAACATGCTTTGACCAAAAATAAAATAATAATAATGAATATAATAAACATATTGATCATGAAATTACATTACATTATGAAGACCGACACTAATTACAATTTCAACATTCCCTTTTAACTAGGGAGGTATTCATAATGACACTACAAGATATTCTTCTTATTATTATGTCAAATGTTCAGCAGAGAGAGAGTACAATAAAGTCAAAATTGACTTGCCAATAGATGATCAAAACCACTGTCCAAAACAGCCCTGTCAAATCTGCAATTGTGCCCTCAGTCAATGGTCAAATCAGCCCTAACCAAAAAGTCAACAGCAGTCCAAATCTGGTTAAATCGTTCTAAAAGAGCTCGGTCAAAGGAGAGAGGAACTCAGCCTCTCTTGTTGGTCAAATTCAGCCCAAAAGAGGCATCAAAGCAATAGTCAAATTTGGCCAACCCTGTGGTCAAAGCAGGTCAAAGAGCTCCTTTGCCTTGGTTTTTGTGCCCAAAAATTCAGCCTGCCCAAGCAGAAATTCTCCAAGAAAATCAAAGTCAAAAACTGCCCAGAAATTCAAATTCAATGCTGGTCAAAGTTGCTTACTGGTTCAGATTTTCGGCCCTGTAATTTCCGTCCTTCTCCATCGCGCGTGTGGAAGAAGCCTCCAATCTTTGAGCTGTACGAAACAATGAGATGAGGAGAGAGACATATGTTGAGTTGTGGTCATCCTTATTTATACAAGTCGTTGAGGGTCAAAAGACATGCCGCTTGGGCTTAATGAGCCTACATGATGGTGAAACCGACCTTGACAATTTGCACGTGTGGCCTTTATTTCAAAAACACATTTCTCCTTGTCCAAATTTAGTGATCTTTAGGTCGATTTTGGTCCTCTCGAAAAGAGGAATTTAATGCAATAATTATCTTCATCAAATGAGCTGTCCAAAGTGGAATTTGGCCCTCATTGCCAACTTTAACAAAAGAATTACATGTAGGAAATCTTTTCGAAGAAATCACGATAGAGATAATTTATCGACGAGTTTCGAACCATCTAGTGTGGTTCATTCTCAGGACAAGATGGAGAATCAGATCATGGCACTAGCTTAAATAGAGAAACCAATGTAGAAATCCTTAATATTTTTAACGGTCATAATAAACAGCGTGTTTTGAAAAAGGATTTTTAGGATGTTAAAATTGACTTAGTCAAATTTTGACTTGGTCTCTCTATTTAATTTCGTGCCATGATCTGATTCTCCATCCTATCTTGACGATGAACCACACTAGATGGTTCGAAAAGCGTCGATAAATTATCTCTAATGTGATTTCTCCGTAAAGATTTCCTACACATAAGATATGGATCACAGAAGCCTAAATTCAGTTAAAAGGATTACATCTCAAACATCCTTGAAGAAGATCATCAAGCAATCATCATCAACGAGGCATCTTCAATTGTCAACAACAAGAAGTAGTAGAACTCAACATCATCAAGAAAAGCATCAAGTTGAAGATATCATCAAAGGAGCTTCTTCACTTAACAAGTATTTTATATTTTATGTCTCAATCTACAATGACTTGTTTCTACAAGGAGAACAACAAACTTGTTGGGTCATCGAATCACCTTTCATGGAAGAAGAGAATATATCTGATCCTTATAGAAAATGAAGTTAGTGTATATGTCAAGGGATTAATCACCAAACATTCTTAAGAGCAATCTCGAGCACTATCAAAGTACATGAAAGGAGAAATAAGGGCTCATAGGATCATCATAGAGCCCATCAAGGGTTCTCTCATCCCTTATGTAGCAAAGTTGAAAACATCTAAAGAGATCTATGACAAATTGGTGGAATTTTTTCCTGTAAACACTACAGGAGAAATCATATCTTTAAGAATCGAACTATACAATATGAAAGTCTCAAGGGAAAAAGGGATAGCTTCGTATTTCATGAAGGTAACTCAAATTAAAGACTAACTACAAGAACTTGGAGAAACAATGTATGATCACCCTAGTACTCGATGCATTACAAAATGAATGGGGGGATTTTGTATCACGCATCTATGGGAAGAAGGAAACCACTCAATTCAATGATCTGTAGTCATTATGCAAAATTGAAGAAACCAGATTAAAGGCAAAGAACGACATAGGATCAAGTGAACAAACTCAAGCATATGCAGATATGTCAAAAATCCACTAGATTCACACTGCTAATTGTAATATGCTAAAACAATAGACTTGAATCTACTCTACCAATTGCGGAAACCAATTACGATTGCGAAATCACAAAGCATAAAAGAGAAAGAATTTCAATCACACATGACACAATGATTTCCTAGGGAAAGCCTCAGCTAAAAACCCCACTATCTGCATATTGCATAAGTCAAAAAATATGAGAAGATTACGATGCTTTTCTCCAACCAGAGAAACCTCTGCACTATCTCTATCTGTCTCATTGCTTCCTAGAAAAGCCTAGGCCAATACTTAACCAATTTTCTGCCCTACAGGTTCCCTATTTCCTTGCGATGTTCCCTTGGGTAATTAGCCCCCCTTATTAATTAGGGAAATTCCCAATATGAATTGCGCAATACATCTAAGACCTTCCTCTGACTGCATGCACCACCTGTACAATTTGGATGACTATACAACTGATAGCACACTGCCCTTGAACTCCAATCTCAATTGGGTATTTCTCTGATCTGACATGCATGAGTTATTTATGGTTGATTTATCAATTATCTGATTGATCACTGCATGTGGTTCAAGTTTAAGTTCTGCACTCTGGCCTCTCACTAGTTCCTCCATCAGTTGGAACCTAAGTTGTGTGAAACGGGGAAACGGAAACGAGTTTCTGAAACGAGAAGCGATACGAAACGCGACCTCCCCAAATTCTGGAAACTGGGAAACGCAGTATATATATATATATATATATATATATATATATATATATATATATAATTTAAATTTATATTATAATTTAGGACATTTAAGAAATGTTATGTGAAACCATACAAGTTTAAAACATACATGATAAATCATAAATTCAAAGCATAAACTATTACAAATTTACAAGTTACAACACATTTACTCATGAATGATCATTGATAACAGACACATAATGAAAATAGCAATATCGGAATATCCAAAACTAGCCTTTATTATATATCAAAATCTCAAAATCAGCGTTTATTATATATATGAGGCTACAAGTACAATAAAGTCAAAAGACTAATACTCATTATCAGAATCCTCATCAAATATAGCAGCAGAAGCATGCTCAGCAGTGGATGGTGTAGTTGAAGAAGATGTTTGGCCAATTCCACTTCTATGATCCTGGTCCTCAATATTCAAGGCAGCAAGAGAGAGATCCAAATTAGGATTTTCTGGATCCACATCCCGGACCCACATCCCACTCCTTAGAAGGACCATTGCCATATTCTGGACCCCTACGAGATGCAAGCCGAAGGTTGGAGTGCACATAAACAAGATCCTCTGCCTTCTGTGAGCCCAACCCGTTGTGCTTCACAGAATGAATAAAACCATAGGTGCTCCAATTCCTTTCTGTTGATGAAGAGCTTGCCACTTGTGAAAGGACGCGAATGGCAAGGTTTTGCAAATGTACACCATTTGCTCCATGACAAATCCACCACCTAACTGGATTCAAGGTGCTTCTCTCCTCCAAAGATGATATATCTGAATAATCATCTATTCCTGCGGCAAAACTAGCAAATTCTTCCTTCACCTCCCTGTGTAGATGAGTTGGAAAAATTCTCATAAGGGCTTTTTTCACCCCATTAGCCACCTCTCTATCCGTATGGGGTGCCTTCCTCTTCCCACTGCTTTCAACAATAAGTTCTTCATCATAAAATTTTGGGTTCAAGGCATGTGCTAAAGTATGCAATGGAGTGTTGAAATTGTTCCACTTGTCAACAATGATTCTTTTGGTTAATTCAGCAAACTGACCATCTACAAACAAAAGTTGTGGAGACTCTTGTGAAATTATTTCCATAGTTTTCTCAACCATGGAATCCATGCCATCATATACCTCTCTTAAGAAAGGTTGGTCGATGTCAGCATTCCGAAGAAGCTCAAATGCAGGGGTTGTGAACATTAGCAAGAAATCTATCTTGCTCCACCAATCCTCATCAAGGCACAATCTATGCACCGTAGATCCTAGCTTTGAATCTGCCTGTCTCCACTCAACCCAAAGCTGACTCACCACCATAGACATTAATACTTGCTTAACCTCAACAAGGCGGCGCAACATTATGAAGTTTGAGGCATATCTTGTCTCAGAAACTTTTAACAACTTCAATTTGGAGTACTCTCGAAATATTGCTGGAGATTGGTGGTGGTTGGTGATGAATTTAACAATTTCCCTTGCTTCCCCTGTGAGTTCCTTTATTCATGGAACTTTATTGTCGACCTCCTCTAAGATCAGATTCAGATTGTGGACAATGCAGGGTGTCCAAAAGATGTGGTCATACCTCCCCTCAATAATCAAACCTGCAACTTTGCATACCGGTGCATTATCTGTGATAACTTGCACCACCCTGTTAGGTCCAACTTGTTCAATAGATTTGATAATGACATTAGCAATGAACTGTGCATCTTTTACCTCTCCCGAGCAGTCTTCCGCCTTTAGAAACATTGCTCCTTTTGGTGAAGTGGCAATGATATTTATCAATGGTCTACGCCTTGTATCTGTCCATCCATCTGAGACTATGGTAACCCCAGAGCTACTCCAAGAAGAACGAATTGGTGATAACAAATCCTCCACAAGATCCTTCTCATTTTTTAGAAGCTGAGTTCTAACTTTCTCATAGTTGGGCCCCTTGTACCCTTGAGGAGCTTTGTTAACTGCCCTTATCATATCTTGCCAGTAAGGGGAGCGAACAACATTGAATGGGATACCACATGCATAGATGCACCGAGCCACTCTAGAATCAGCTTCTTCTCTTCCTTGCACATTCACCAGTTTAGCAATTCTGCTATCTTGAACTGTACCAGATGCCCCTCTGGATGGTGGTTGTTCTGGTTGTTGAGTGCCTCTCCTCTTCCTTGCTTCAATTACAATCCTTGGTTCAATGTTTGCTGGATTTTTAGCTTGACTAAAATCATCATGCTTTCTTTTGATTCCATTAGCCTAATCTTGATCTCTTTGATATTCCCTCCTTGCGATAGGGTCTGATGTTTTCATCCAACCTGCAATCCCCTGTTGTCCTCCATGCAAAAGATGTGCCTTCACTCTTGGGTAAGAGCCCTTGTAAGAATTATTGCAAAGAGTACACCACCATTCCCATGAGCCACCACCTCCACATCTTTGCAGCTTCTCAACATGCCTCCAAAGAGGATAATATTCAACCCTTGGGTTTTGCACTTGAACCTTGGATGGAAGAAGCCATTGCTGCAAAAAAAATAAAAAAACAAATCCATAAATAAAAAAACGTTTTTTTATAATTTTGGTAGCATAAACCCTCGAAAAATAGACAAAACAATGAGAAAAACCCAAGAAATTGAATGCTTCTTACCCAAATTGATTTTCTATAGCTGAAGCTACCCCAAAATGCCAAAAAAACAAGAGAAATATGGCTGTAGCTAAGCCAAAAACCAAGAATGTCGTAGCTGGAAACTTCGCACTCCAAATTTGCTTTTCAAATCTCTTTCTCTTGCTGTTGAAATCACCTTTGCTCAATGGTGAAAGCACCCAAGCTAAAGCACTACTCTCTTCCTCCTTTCTCCTCTCCAAAATCGCTCTTCTCCAAGTGAAACGACTTGCTCAATTCGTGTGATGAGAGAATGAGGAAAATCCCCTTTTTATAACTTTAGAAAGCCATCTAGAAGCATCCAAGACACAAATACAATGAGTAAAATAATAATACATTGCATGAATTCGAAAAAAAACAAAAAATAATCAAAAAATAACGTTGTTTTGGGAAGAAACGCAATTGTACAGCCGGGAAACACATTTCCGGCCGTACTGGCAACGTTTCTCGTACGGGAAACGTACTAGTATGGCCGGAAACGCGTTTCCCGGTCGTATGGTACGGGTTTCCCCGTTTCCGTTTTGTTTTTTGCCTGAAACGGGTGGGGGTTGGACGTTTCCTGCAACTTAGGTTGGAACTAGTTAAACTGAATTTAACTTAGATAAACTGAGTTAATTAATTACAACTCAAAATAAACTCAACCAGGGCTCCTATTTTGTATTCCACTCTACATGACTCAAGTTAGACCCTCAACTTGAATTAACTGAACCAACTAAGTCAAACTAACTTAGTTAACTCGTGCAAGTTGTCATATGATGTGGAATTACAATTCTATTCTAATTTAATTCAAGGGAAAATTAAATTAGAATCTTTTTTAGTGCCATTTTCAACAGTCCCTCTCAGCAAGAAAGGGATTATCTGATACCCTGATCCTACCTCTATGGAACTCAAAGTTTCCTTTTGACAGTGCCTTCGTCAAGATGTCTGCATCTTGTTCCTCTATAGGAATGTACTCTAGCATCATGATCCGCGTCTACACACAATCTCTAAGATGGTGGTATCAGAGGTCGATATACTTGGACCTATCATAAAAAACTGGATTAACCAAGAGTTTGATGCAACTTTGGTTGTCACAGCAAAACGTTGTAGGATCCATCGGTTGACCAAACAAGCCAACAAGGATCTTCCTCATCCAAATAGCTTCACAAGTTGCTTGACTAGCAGCCATGTACTCTGCTTATGTTGAACTAAGTGCACCTAATCTCTACTTCCTGCTGTACAAGGAAACTGTTGTTGACCCAATACTGAAGATTCCGCCCGATGTGCTCTTCCTGTCGGATGGACTCCCTACCCAATCTGCATCTGTGAAGCCTTGCAGCTTCACTCCCTCTGTCTATTTGTACCAAAGACGAAACAAGCATACATCACATAACAAACCCAAAACCCAAATAATCACCAAGAAATATTTTCAATAAGCCCCAGAGAGAGGAATACTCACACTATTCAACAACGAAGTCCTTCCTTTATACAGAAGAGGTAAAGAACTTCCCTTACATTGAAATAATATTATTTGCGGAATTCCCTTAGATCTAGCAAGGAAATTCTAGATCTAGTCTACTTTTAGAAATTAAAATTCATAAAATAAAGTGGTCAAGGCCACATGTACAACGAGAAGTAATAGATCCCCACAAAAAGGTGGATTAATCCATCCAACTAGGGAAGAAAATGTCGATAAATTATTATTTCTTGAAAATAATGACCAGCATTCCTTGATCCATGCTTGAAATAGTTGCTAAACCTAAGTATGCGTCCACATCCCATGAAATGGTCCAACTTACCCACATTTGACTTGATCAAAGTTAAATGAGAGGAATACTAGCCAAACAACTAGCTTAGGTGGCTCCAATGACTAGTTTGACCCTTCTTTAACTCCCAAGTGTGAGCTGGCATGCGAATTGACCAATCCCAAAAACAATCTTGTTGAAAAAATGCCCTACTAGATTTGTCCAGCATTTAGCTTGAGCTAGGTAGGCCCTATCACAAGGATTCTAACAAGCTATCACCTGCCTAACTTGGATCTAGGGTGATAGCTATAGGCCACCTGAATAACTTGCATGTGTGAGCTAGGGAGCTGACCATGTGTGATCGCAAGCTCTATGCATGACATGCAATGTAGATACTAGATATACTTTGCCATCTTTTGCTCATGAATTACTATGCCCCTAACCCCCTTGATGAATTTTGCTTGAAAAAAGCTTCTTCTGCCAAAATTTCAATGTGGTGTGTCAAATATGCATCATGCTAAACAAAATGAGCCCTTGTTGAGTTTTGGACCAGAGAGCCCTGTTGAAATGCCTCAAGAAATGAGAAAATGGAAAACATAGTGCTATCTCCAATCTGCCATGCTAAGTAAGCGTGAAGAATTTAACTATTGATACCCCTGCAGGAAGGAGGGGTAACAATGACACCAAACCATTTCAAATTAACCATATCCTTCTTAACTTGGCTACATTCTTTCTTCTTACCCTTCTTGTATCCATTGTTGTTTCCCTTTCTCATCCTCCCAATGAGGGCTCGGTCTTTTACATCCCTTTACTTCACTAAACACGATTCTAACCTTATCCCTTCTTACACGAAGTCATCCCAAAGCTTATAAAAATTAAGTAAATTCTCACACGTACAAACACCTTGAACAAAGGGTTTCCAAGATGAAGCAACCCAATTGAAAGAAATAAGCACCAACTCTTTGTCCTCCACTTTGTCCATATGGCAGCCAACTATCTTGCAACTCTATGATCCTTTCCAAGTAGCTAAGCACTATATCTAAGGCACTCATCTGTATGCTTAAGAGCTTATTTCTCAACAGCATCTTCCTATAGACACTCACACTCTTTGTATAACTCAATCAAGGAATCATATATTTCCTTCTTGTTTATTTTCTCTCCAATGTGAGTGATCAAATGATCCTTCAAGAAAGTTATGACCGATTCTCTTTGCTTTGGCCTCCTTATTCTGCTTGACCAATGATTTTTCTTTTTAAAATGTGTCTTATAATATAAAGGAAAATTTATAAGAGACGAGAAAGAAATAAAATAAAACACAAAAGAGTATATATAATGATAACTCATAGCTCTTCCTAAAAGCAATTAAGGTAACAATAAACTCAGAATATGCTAAAGCATTTAACTCTTTGGCATCCTTAATCAAGAGGTAGCCTTTAACAAACAATTTCATACATACCTCTTCTTGCCAAAAGTGACAAAAAGATTGGGCTCAACCAACCTCATTTCAAGAGATATATTTGCATCTTAACTTCTGAATTGTAAATAGAGATGTGATCCCAAATGCATGAGAAGTGTGATAATACCAAGAACCTTGAGTCACCAAAAGAGTTGCACACCGATGAATTTGTCCCTGAAGTAACACTGAATGTCAGTCCTGCAGTGACCACCAACAAGATCAAGCAAATTTGTGCTTTCATAAAAATATGTTTCAACTTTCAAGCCGTATTAGTACCACAACAGGGGCACAAACCATCTATCAACCCATTTTTCAAAAGATGGGATCTAGAAGGCAATCCTTGGTAGCACACTCAGAATGCAAAGAATCAGAGATTACAGCTTAGACAGAGTGACCAGACATTGTGCAATCGACCAATCGATCCAGCCTCAATGTCAGAAGATGCCCATCTAGCACTCAATATATCCTTGTTTTTTTTCTCTACAATGTGAGTGATCAAATGATCCTTCACCAAAGTTATGATCGATTATCTTTGCCTTGGCCTCCTTATTATGCTTGACCAATGATTTTTCTTGTTAAAATGTCTTATATTATAAGGGAAAATTTATAAGAGACGAGAAAGGAATAAAATACAACACAAAAGAGTATATATAATGATAACTCATAGCTCTTCCTAAAAGCAACTAAGGTAACAATAAACTCAGAATATGCTAAAGCATTTAACTCTTTGGCATCCTTAATCAAGAGGTATCCTTTAGCAGACAATTCATACATACCTCTTCTTGCCAAAAGTGACAAAAAGGTTGGACTCAACCAACCTCATTTCAGGAGATATATTTGCATCTTAACTTCTGAATTGTAAATAGAGATGTGATCCCAAATGCATGATAAGTGAGATAATACCAAGAACCTCGAGTCACCAAGAAGAGTTGCACACCGATGAATTTGTCCCGGAAGTAACACTGAATGTCAGTCCTGCAGTGACCACCTGGCACCAACAAGATCTAGCAAATTTGTGCTTCCATAAAATATGTTTCAAGGCCTATTAGTACCACAACAGGGGCAAAAGCCATCTATCAACCCATTTTTCACAAGATGGGATCTAGAAGGCAATCCTTAGTAAGCCACTCGGAATGCAAAGAATCAGAGCTTGCAGCTTAGACAGAGTGACCAGACATTGTGCAATCGACCAATCGATCCAGCCTCAATGTCAGAAGATGCCCATCCAGCACTCAAAGTAGGAGATAAAGGGCACTTCTAGCATAAAAGAGAGCAAAGTTTCTTTGACTCATACTGTCGAAGTGGTTTCCCAAATCTCCATCCCTACCCCTCCAAAGAGAACCCTACATGTCAATATTCAGCATGTACTAATCCTCAAGAAGAAGCAACACATAATGCCTTTGATAGTTGACATATTGGAAAATAAAGAGCCTGTTGGTGGGCCAACTCCAATCCTTACATGAAAAACCCCAGAGATCCCTGTAAATGAAGACCCCTTCCCTACTTATCCTACAAACCTGAAATCTGGGACACTCAGAATTATACTACCCCTGATTTAGCCAGCTCCAAATAGGTTGCCATGCCACATCCCATCCAACACAACAGCCAAAAAAGTTCCATCTGACCAAAGGAGAAATAAACATCAAAGCCTTCTAAATGCTCAGACAAATCACTGACCTAGACACCTTAAAGAGCTTAGGGGACGAGGTGATGTCACACAACTCAGAGGGCCTCAGATCAAGACTGGATGATGGACCAATCTAAACTGAGATGCAAGAGAACCTTCCATGGGACAGATCTGTGGCTGATATATTGCTTGAGCAGAGACTCTTAAAATCAAGACTAGATGATGGACCAATTTAAATTCATGATAAAAGAGAACCTTCCATGGTGCAGATCTGTGGCTGATACAATTGCTTGGGCAAAGACTCATATTCACTTGCAGATTTTCATATAATATGACAATCAGAAAGATATCCATAAGATGCTTCACCTGAAACATAAAAGTCTCAGATACAGATCTCTCCACATCAGTAACTCCAGGCTCATCACCTATTGCCACCAAACACTCAGATAGCATAGACCAGAAAATGTATATTCGAGCACAGAAAATTATTCTGCTGGACTTCCCTTGTAATCTACAATATTATTTGAGATGATGGCTATTCAATAACACAGAAGGCATAGGCTTTATATTAATCTGATATTTAATATTCATATAGCCACTTACTAGTGGAAATATCTAAAGTAAAATCTTTCCTAGAACTATTACAGTTTTCAGTCCCCAACACTATGTTAAATAGAAATGCAAAATTAAACAAGTTTTTAAGCTATTGTCATTGAGATCAATGAAGTGCCAGAAACACCTCCGGTTATTAAGCATATCTTCTTGCTTGTTTTATAGACTCAACCATGGTAATAATGTGGATAGGGTTAGCCTATAGCACAATACAATGCAAAAAATACTTAAGAAAACATTTAAAATTCAAATGGAAGGTGTAACCCACTCTAATCAGTTGCTATTGCATAAGGAACACTTCAATGAAAATTGTGTAACTATTTAGAAATATAAAGATCATTATGAATGCATTCCACCCCGAAAACGTTTCTGACAATATGATGCATTTATTTATCCTGTACTAGAAAATGCAATCATTATTGATCTTAGTAATTTTTATATCTAAAAATATATCATAGTGAATGCATAGATGTAGAGCAGTTGATGGTGGGAAATCAATCCAAATACTTACATTTATTCATTAGTCTCCCTAAATAGTGTGTGCACAGACTGGACACGACATTCGGACATTGCAGCATAATGGGAATGCGAGCTGTAATTTTATAAGTCTAAGATTGACTGGATCTATAAAAACAAGCTCATTATTTTACCTTCCAGAACATAATAACATGGGGATCTATAAACTCAAGCTCACTATTCTACATTCCAGAACATCATTAACAGGCAGTCACAGTGAAACAATATGACTGACAATAAAGAACTCCAAGTACAGCAAAATGATATCAAATCCAGGAGGCAGCACTGCAATTTCTCCATTATCAAGATAAATGTCCATACCTTAGGTTGCTAGAAACTGCCAGGTACACTCCATAGGCTATACTTGTTGAAACTATTGGTACATCCTCTGCTTCTCCAGCGAAATCCGTTCCAAACGACTTCCTAGCATTTATCAATAAATTTGTTGCTCCCGTACCAACCTATAGGAAAAAATGGAACAAATATATTACATCATTGTATTATTAGAGAGCAAAAATGATTAACCTCACTCTCTTGAGAGTCTGGACAACTTAAAATATAAACTAAACAGTCAGAAATACAAAACTCTACCTCATATCTTATTAATTATGCTGTATTGAGTTTCTGGGACAAGGGAATGAGCTTCAAGTATGGGGGGTGTAAAATTTCAGATGGAAGGAAAACATAAGGATTGCTCTAATAAAATATAAAATAATATATATATATATAATGACACACATCATGGGTGTGAATTATAGTTCCAATGTTCATCAGGCTGTCATCTAGCAGCAACTTGGAGTAATGGTTGTGACTATGCCCCACCCCTGCATGGTGGTTGTGAATATCTTTATTTATATCGAATATTGTTGATGTAGCATTCAGACAGATTTCTATATGGTGTTGGCAGGATCCCAGCAAACCCTACTATTCGCTTAAATGTGTGAGGGTGGAAGCTTATTTCGAAGATTACTGTCCATAAAAAGACAAGTTCACATTTGAAAAAATTATAATCTAGCCCAGAGGGATACCTCAGTCGATTCAGTCATATCGTGAAAGGAGCAATTCTGAAAGGACGTCATGGGATCCGGTCCCAAGTTGTTTAGGGTTACTAGTTGTGCATGAACCACTAGCCCTTTTGCTTTGATAGAAAAATAGGATGACTCAAAAGAAGATGGTGTTGAAGCTTGTGGTAACTTCAGAAGGTCTTCTTGTTGAGAAATCAAGGGCAGCAAGTTTAGGGTGATTTCTCTTACTTTGATAATTCCTTGTAATGTTATTTTACTTAACTTGATGTGCTTTGTAGTTAGCTTCTTCTTTAATGATTATTATAGTATTCTTATCATCAAACACCTACCAAACTATGAAGATCAATGAGACAAGAGGACACAAAATATAGGCTGCTAGCCAAGGCCAAAACCTCTCCTCTTGAGAGGAAAACCCACAAGAATTATTCTCTTCTTATAGAAACTTCAAATGAGGAATTCCAAGACCTAAGACTCTTGTCAAAGACCCCTCCAAGACCAAGGCAAACCTCTTCTTGATGAACGTGCTTCTCACAAAGTCAACCCCAAGTCAAACTACTTCAGAACTTCAGATTTCGGCCTCTTCTTCAGAAATTTGGTTGCTACTTCAGGATTGCAATTTTCAGCCTCTACTGTGCTTCTCACAAAGTCAACCCCAAGTCAACCTACTTCAGAACTTCAGATTTCAGCCTCTTCTTCAGAAATTTGGTTGCTACTTCAGGATTGCAATTTTTGGCCTCTACTACAGAAACCCTAACTGGCACGTGTGAGAAGATGATGGTGAATCTTTCCTCCTTTCTCCTTCGCTTGGTTTGATCTCCTTTCCTTGATAACTCGGCCTTCAATCTTGATGCTTCTTGACACTAAATTTGGATCCTAGATGCGGCTGCAATTCAGTCTTGCTGCAACTCAAAGATGCCCTATTTCTTCTTCGCACATGTGGGAGATTTAGCCCTAAAACAGTCCTTGAAAATTCGATTTTTCTTCCCTCTTTTCTCTCCTCTTCTTTGTTGGTCATTCTTGCCTTTGTGTGCTTCAACGAACTTGCTTGGATCCTTCTTGGTGAGGTCGAGGTCTTCTCTATATATTGGCTTCTTATGGAGGTTGAACAGTCCTTCATGAGGCCGACTTGTCTCTGCTTAGGCTGACTTGGTCTTGGAGGAGGACATTTGACACTTTTGACTCTAAATACATTTCTTTTACATGATACAACATGCCCAATGTGCTATTTCATATATGACAATGACTCTATTGACTTCTTGACTCTATGACATGTTGAGTTTTCTTGAGTGTTGGGGTAGCATCGGATGTGCTCTATCTCCCAAAAGTTGTGGAGGGACTAGAGTACATGAGATCTCCAAGACCCAGAAAGGGATTTGGGAAATTCCATCCAATTTGGGAGATAATTAGTTAATTAATATTTTTAATTAAGGACCCTAAGTCTAACTTAGGAAAATTAATATATTAAAGGTAATTAATTAAAACATGTGATGGAAATGACTCAAGTCACACGGATCAAGCTTTCTTTCAATCTTAGCCATCGATTCAAGATTAGATCATGGTCGTTGGTTTCCCAATGAGAAAGTATAAAGGAAAGGCTTGGGGTCAGTTGGAGAACACACACACGAGGGCAGAGCACTGAGACTAAGCTGAAATTCTAGGGCGAGTTTGCTAAGAATTTTCAGAAGTGTTTCAGCTATGGAGAGGGGTAGTATTGGCTAAGGGGATGATCTGATTCTAGTGCCAAGAATCAGCAAGAGGCGAAGAGGCAGCAACCAGGAGCAGCGCAGAGGAACAGAGGCAGCAATAGCATTTGCACAGCACAGAGGGCTTCAACCGATACGCAGGTGCTACACAGGCCCAGAAAGGGCAACGCTGAGCCAACAAGAGACCTCCAGGGTTACGCAGAGGCCATCCAGGGCAACGTAGGGACTGCATCACCCAATCTAGGGTTACGCAGCCCTCTCCAGGCCAGCGCAAAGGCTAGCAAGGCTGACGCAGGGGCTTCAGGGGCAGTGTTGGGGTTTCTAAAGGCAGAAAGTGGTTGAATCCTGTAAATCTCGTTTGAGGGTGTGGATCAGTCAAGTTTTCAGTCTCCAGAATATAGCAGGTTAGTTGCAGATCTATGTTTTCTCTGTCGGGCTAACCAGTAAGGTCCCTAGATTTGTTGTATTCAGAAACTACTTAATAATATAAACCCTTCAGCAGCCAGAAGACCGATTTTCCAACATTGGGTTTTTCTGGGGACAGTTGTCCAGAAAATCTTGTGTGTCACTTTGTCTATGTGCATGTATCTTTGCTTAGATCTGAATCGATGAAAGTTTGTTATGTGTTTACTTCGATATTAATCTAATTTTCAGCATTAATAACTTGATTAAGTATGAGAAGTATAACCAGATTTAACAGTAGGGTTTCTGCATAAAGTAATATTCAGAAATTTTCACATGACAAAACCCTAGAAGCACTCTATGGGTGCTTGACCTACAAATAAATTGACCTTGAGTATGAAACTCATGCTAAAAAAAAAATAATAATAATTTTTCTTTCTTTTTACAATATACAAGAATCACGAGTACATTTCATATTTATGAAGGCTGAACCTAGTTACATACTTCAACACTCCCTCTTAACTAGGGGGGTATTCATAATATATACAAGGTACTTGGACATTCTCATACTAAAGAATTCTCATAAAAAGAGTCGGATTGGTAAGCCATCTCATAAGCTATGTTATCAACTTATATCAGTGCATCTCATCAAATCAACCAGCATTGTCACATAGCAAGGCCTTGACTAACAGCTATATCTCTCCACAAGATTAGAGCACAATGTTGGGGAGACAAATGATTTATAGACACCTTCATCATTGTCTCTCAACCCTCTTTCTACAACCCTCTTTCGGTAGCACTGTTTCAACCCAAACAGATGTTTTCAAAAATCAAAATGAACATTAAGTCAAAGTCACCTCTTTATGATGGTCTTTCATCATGACATTTGTTCCTTGCAACATCAACATCCTTTCACATACTATATGTATCCGTCTCCAAGACATACATTACCAAGGTTCTCCTTCTCCAAAATTCATGTCAGGGTCTTCATACCGTATTCATGGAGATGTCATAGCTAATCATTCTTGTGATTAGATGTTGATTGCTTATCTTATCTTACGTGAATATAGATGCATCTTTTCACGAACTCTTCTTTCACCTTCTTCATATATTGCTTCCTCAGGATCTTCTATACATAGTTCCTTCATCATAGAAACCATAGTTGCCAACCACCTCATGAGGTCATATCATGTCAATATGCATAAGATTTCAACGCACATTGTCTACATGTTTTCATGCATCATTGTTATGGAAGAGTTTCATCTTCTTTCATCATGCTCATGAGATAAAGCATTTTAACCATTCTATCTGCAACCATATGACATGACTTTATCTATCCAAAATATCTACATACCTCTTCCTTCATGTGGTCATCTAGATTTTCTTCTAACAGCTTCCTTTCCTTGCTTGAAGATGAAAATACTTCAACCAACTTGACATGCTACACATTTTTGTCACCATGCCTTCATCCTCCTAACCAACGGATCCCACACAAGGTGGAATGTAGAATATCTACAAGACACTTGCTTCTTCCAAGTAGAGGTGAATCTTCTAACAAAGAATCCAATAAAGGATCTTGATGACCTTCATTCTGCAAATGCTCCCTTCTAATGAAGATGAGGTGTGACAAACTTCTATCTTCCTATCTTGCTAGATTATTTGCTTCAATCATTCAAACTGTTACTTCGGTTTTCCTTATATGCTTCCAATGGAGATGCCATAAGCTACTTCCTTTCTGTCATGTACTATGACTACTACAACCATATAAACTTCTACTTCAGCTATCCTTCCAATGGAGATGCCATAAGCTACTTCCTTTCTGTCATGTACTATGACTACTACAACCATATAAACCGTTCCCGTAACTATTCGGCATCTACAACTCAGTTTTTTCAAAAAGGCATAACTTCTTCATCCGGAAGCCGTTTTTCGAGCCGTTTTTTTTAATCGGCCTAATTTTTCAAGATCTTTCCATTGGAGCAGTTAGTTTCAACTTTTTTTAGCTTCAGTTTTTTAAAATGGAAAGCCCAGACCTGATTATTCTTAACAGCACCAATTATTTCCAATGGCTACCTCACATGGTAGATATACTTAGAAGTAAAGGGCTTTATAGAATAGCCACAGGACAAGAAACTAAACCTTCCGATGATGATAAAGTCACTAAATGGGAAAACAAACAAGATCAAGCACGAGGGTTGATAGGAATGTCCATTGCTCAAGATCTTCAATTTCATATCCTTGACATTGACACCCCTCATGAAGCCCTAGAAAAGCTAAATACTGTATTTGGCATTCAAAATCAAATCAAGGCCCACCAGCTTGAAAATGAGTTTCTTACTTTGGAACCCAATAATTTCTCCTCTATTGAAGAGTTTTTGTCCAACTTCAAGACCCTTAGACTTCTTTTAGAAGGTTGTAAGGTCAAAAAGGAAGATGGTAGCCTCATCTATTACATTCTTGCTAAGCTTGGCCCTGCATACTCTGTATTTGTTTCCACCTTCCATTCCACTAGAGAAGCCATTATTTCTTCAGGAAACACATACAATATCCCCTCTTTTGATGCCTTTTGCGATTCTTTGATAAGAGAACAAGAAAAACTCTTACACCTTGGTCTTATCACTTCTAGAAATGCTTCTAAGAAAGCCTTAGCAGCCCAACAGCAATCAAATCAAAATAATCCCAAGAAGCAGTATCCTAAAAAGTCTGGTCCAAAACCAAACAAGGGTCCTAAGCAATTTCAACCACAAATTGAAAAAGCAACTCACCAAAATGATAAGGCAAATAAAAACAAAGGGAAGAAGACGGATAAACATTGCAACTTTTGTAATCGTGATGGCCATATAGAGTCCAAATGTTTTAAGAAGATGGAAGCCTTAGAAGCAGTAATGAAGAAGCACAACATCAATTTGGAGCACTCTTCACCTTCATCTTCAGGAATGGCACTTTCTGCTTATGGTTGTCAAGCATCAAGATCTAGTTATGCATTAAATGTATCTTCTTCTTCTCATTCTCATGAGTGGCTCATTGATTCTGGAGCTTCTTACCACATGGCAAAAAATAAAGCCATGTTTTCTTCTTTAAATGATTGTAACACCAAACATATTTATGTTGGTGATGATAGATCTCTTAGTGTTGTAGGATCTAGAACCATTCATCCAGATAATGGTCAATTTAATGATGTACTATGTGTTCCTACCTTGTCATGCAACTTTCTCTCTGTTTATCAGATAACTCATTCAGGTGAAGGGAAAATATTAGAATTCTCACTTCATGATGTTGTAATCAAGGACCTCAAAGATCCTAGACATATTTTAGCTACTGGCATTGCTGATGATTCTACAAGGTTGTATAAGTTGACAAATTTGGGTCATCATGTCTTCCCTCTGTTTTTTTTGCTCATAATGATGAAGTGAGCAAACTTTGGCATGAGCGATTTGGTCACTTAAACTATCGCTCTCTTCAAACTCTATGTAAAGAAAATATGGTGACGAGTCTTCCTATGGTATCTTGCCGAGATGGTGTTTGCTCCGGATGTGTACTCGGAAAACATCATCGGGATAGTTTTGACAAACGTGCCTCTTGGCACGCTTCAACCCCTTTGCAGCCTGTGCACAGTGATTTATGTGGTCCACTTCTTGTTGTTTCTTTCTCTGGTTGCAAGTACTTCTTAACTTTCATTGATGATTCTTCCAGACGCACTTGGGTATACTTCTTAAAACTCAAGAGTGAAGTTTTTATATGTTCTTGGCCTTTAAGGCCTTTGTTGAGAAACAATTTGGACATCCAATTCTTAAGTTAAGATCAGGCAATGGAGGAGAATATGTTAACAACAAATTTATCAACTTCTGCACTGAGCATGGCATTCAATTGCAACATATCGTTCCATATACTCCACAACAAAATGGTGTAGCTGAAAGGAAGAATCGCACCTTAAAAGAAATGGCTAATTGTATGCTTCAATCTAAAGGACTTGGTCTCAATTTTTGGGCAAAAGCCATTAACTGTGCAAATTACATAGTAAATCGCACTCCTACTAAGGTTTTAAAGAATATAACTCCAGAAGAAGCTTGGAGCTCAATCAAACCAGATGTAAGTCACTTTCGTGTTTTTGGAAGTGATGCTTGGGCCCATATTCCAGATGCGAAACATAAAGCCTTGGAACCAAGAGTGAAAAATGCATTTTTGTTGGATATTCTGAAGATGTCAAAGGATATAGACTTCTTCAACCAAAATCCAAAAATATAATCATTAGAAGAGATGTAAAATTTGATGAAAAAATATCGGCCTGCGAGCCTAGTTCAGCGAGTGTGCCACCTTTGGTCTGTAAGCCTGATTCGGCATATGTGCCACCTCTCTCTCTCTCTTCTATTTTTAATAGCATTCCCTCTAGTTCAGATGATGACAACGAGGATGACAATCCTCCTCCACCTCTTGAAATTATTCCTTTTACTCCACAACTTCCAAGATGGGTCTGCTCTACTCGGGATGCAGAAGGTTCTCTTGCAGGTGACCCTGTCGATCAATGACGTACACGTTCTCAATTCGAAAGAGCCTCTTCCTTATTGGCTCAAGTTCCAGAAAATCCCGATTCAGAAAGCTTTAAAGAAGCCTCCGGTCATCCAAATTGGGATGAAGCTATGAATGAAGAATATTGTTCCTTATTGGTGAATGATACTTGGGATCTTGTTCCTCTTCCAAAAGGAAGAAAACTTGTCAGATGCAAATGGGTTTACAAAACAAAGTTTGGACTAGATGGAAAAGTGGATGGACATAAAGCTCGTCTTGTCACTAAAGGATTCTCACAAGTTGAAGGCATTGAATATACTGAAACCTTCTCCCCTATTGCCAAAATGAATTCTATCCGCCTTGTTCTTTCCCTTGTTGCCTCCTTTAAATGGGAAGTCCATCAGATGGATGTTAAATCCACCTTTTTACATGGAGATTTGCATGAAGAAATCTACATGGAACAACCCCCTGGCTTTATCTAGAACGACTCTAGCCTTGTTTGTCGCCTTAGGAAGTCTCTCTATGGTCTCAAACAAGCTCCTCGGGCTTGGTATGCCAAAATGGATAGATTTCTATTAGATAATGGCTTTTCTAGGTGTCATTCTGACAACACTGTCTACACCAAGAAAGTGGGTAAGTCCTTCACCATCCTTGTTCTTTATGTTGATGATCTTATCCTTACTAGTAGTGATCCCAACCATATAAACCATGTAAATTCTAGCCTCAAAAAGAAGTTTGAAATGACAGACTTAGGACACTTGCATTATTTCCTTGGTATTGAAGTCTTGCAATCCAAAGAAGGTATTACCCTTTCTCAGTCCAAGTATGCTTGTGATCTTCTACACCACTTTCACATGGAAGACTGTAAGCCAGCCCCTTCTCCCTTTCAGTCTGGAGTCAAGCTTTTAGTCACTTGTACTACCCCTGAAGTTGATGCTACCTTATACCGTCAACTTGTTGGTAAACTTCTGTATCTAACCAATACCCGTCCTGACCTTTCCTTTGTCGTTGGTCTTGTCGCTCGGTTTATGCACTAACCTCATGAAAGTCACTGGAAAGCAGCTAAAAGAATACTTCGATATATTCGAGGTACAGTTTAGTTCGAGATTCATTACAGTGCAAGAGCATCTCCATTGTTGATTGGTTTCACTGATTCTGATTGGGCTGGTGACCCTGATGATCGAAAGTCTACTACAGGATATGTATTCACTCTTGGTTTAGGACCTATTACATGGTCTTGTAAGAAACAAAGTGCCATCTCTCTTTCTTCAGCAGAAGCAGAGTATTGTGGTGCAGTTGAAGCCAGCAAGGAAGCCATGTGGCTTCGTCAGATACTGTCTGAATTTGGTCTTCATCAACAGCATCCAACTACACTTTGGTGTGATAATCATAGTGCCATTCAGCTATGTAAAGATCCAGTTCAACATCAGCGTATGAAACACATTGAGCTCCACATACACTTCATCAGAAAGCTCATTCATGATCGTGTTCTTGAAGTGCAGTATTGTCCAACCAATGATCAAGTAGCCAATATCTTTACAAAGGCTCTCACAGAAGCGAAGTTTACCAAATTTCGATCCATGCTTGGAGTTCAGGAAAGTTATCATTAAGGGGGGGTAGGCTCTAATGCCTCATTCCTTCTCCTATTGTGTCACCTTTGTAAATCCTTCAATCCTATCCCAAGTTGTTCTTGAGGGGGGATGTTAGGATATTTCGACACATAGGAAAAAGGCTCCTTTTTGTGTCACCTTTGTAAATCCTTCAATCCTATCGTTGTTCTTAAGGGGGGACGTTAGGATATTCCGACACACAGGAAATAGTTAAGAATAACTTAGTCTAGTATAGAGTTAGGTAAAGTGTGTTTCTTTACTATGTACATTTGTAACTTATAATCCGACGATCACGATTTGTAGTGATCCGACGGTTCACTCACTCCTCGATATTAACGACACTCGATCCGTGGTTTAACACCTTATTGGTCCATGATCTCTATTTAAAGAGCATGGAGGGTCATTTGTCTGATAACCGTTTATGAGAGAAACATATGTAACTTTTCTTTTTATATTAATAAATTGCCTGAAGTGGCCGCGTTGGCTCAGGCCATGCACTGTTTCCCTCTTCCAGGGTTTTAACCACGTGATAATACTAGTGTACTGATTTGTGATCTATTTGTGAGCGGTGACCTTTGGTTTTTGATCTAAGGAACTTACCCTGTAAATTCCTACATATTATGATGTCATCTCAATTTCTGCCACAATGCATCCTATCACAGTTATGATGCTTTCCATCATGACAATTATCATCTATAAACTGAGAAGAACTAAGTGTAGGAGGTTATTTCAGTCATAATAAAGGTCATTCACTTCCTCCTCCTTTCTTTTCTTCTTTTTTGGTTCTTCTACTTCTTCGGTGACATGGGCTTCATTTCTTTCCTGTCTTTTCTTGTTGTCCTTCTTGAGTTTAGGACAAATCCTTTTGAAATGCCCATATTCATTACATTCATAGCATTGAATTTTAGACACGTCGATTTTCCTTTGAAATATTTTTCGAGACTTCCCTTTCTTCCTTGCCATAGTTGTATATGCTTGAGTTTGCTCACTTGATCCAATGTCATTCTTTGCCTTCAATCTGGTTTCTTCAATTTTGCATAATGACCATAGATCATTGAATGGGGTAGTTTCCTTCTTTCCATAGATACTTGATACAAAGTTGCCCCATTCATCCGAAAGTGCATTGAGCACAATGACGATCATTTCTAGATCATACGTTACTTCTCCTAGCTCTTGTAGTTGATCTCTTATTTGAGATACCCTCATAAGGTATGAGGCTACTCCTTCTTCCTTTGACACCTTCATCTTGTATAGTTCGGTTCTCAACAATATAATTTCTCTTACAGTGCTTACAGAGAACAATTCTACCAACTTTTCATAGATCTCTTTCGATGTCTTCAACTTTGCTATGTAAGGGATGAGAGAATCTTTGATCGACTCAATAAGGATTCTTTGAGCCCTTATATCTCCTTTCATATACTTTGATATTGCTTGAGATTGCTCTTGAGAAGGTTTGGTGATTGATCCTGTGACATATTCACTAACGTCATTTTCCATGAGGATAAAATATATTCTCTTCTTCCATGCAAGGTAATTTGATGTCCCAACAAGTTTGTTGTTCTCCTTGAAGAAAGAATGCATTGTAGATTGAGACATAAAATATAGAATACTTACTTGTCAAGTGAAGATGCTCAGATGCTCCTTTGATGATGATATCTTCAACTAGATGCTTTCTTGATGATGTTGACTTCCACTACTCTTTTGACAATTGAAGATGCCTTCTTGATGATGATTGCTTGATGATCTTCTTCAAGGATGTTGAAATGTGATCTTTTCTTCAATGAGAGGGAGATCACTTTTATTCCTTTGATGATGATGAAGTGCTTCTTCTTGCTTCCTTTGATTGATGATTGTAGAATGTGTAAGCTTCCCAAGAATGCTTCAAGTGTAGAGTCCTTTAAATGGATGTAGGGTCTTTGAGACCTTTCTTCTTCTTCCAAGATTTGTGATGATGTGATCCTTGTGATGTGATGGATAGTCCTTCTTGATGCTCTTTGTTTTCCTTGATGATTTGATTTCTTTGATGCTTGGCCCTTAAGTATCCTTCTTCAATTGTATGATCTTCAAACTGCCTTTCATTGTTGTTGTCACCTTAGCTCTGATACCATGTTGAGAAATCAAGGGAAGCTAGTTTAGGGTGATTTCTCTTGCTTTGATAATTGTTTGTGATGTTCTTTTACTTAACTTAGATGTGCTTTGTAGTTAGCTTCTTCTTTAATGATTATTAATTTATTATAGTGTTCTTAACATCAAACAGCTACCAAACTATGAAGATCAATGAGACAAGAGGACACAAAATATAGGTTTCTATTCAGGGCCAAAACCTTTCCTCTTGAGAGGAAAACCCACAATAATTCTTCTCTTCTTATAGAATCTTCAAAAGACAAATTCCAAGACCTAAGACTCTTGTCAAAGACCCCTCCAAGACCAAGTCAAACCTCTTCTTGATGAACTTGCTTCTCACAAAGGCAACCCCAAGTCAACCTACTTCAGAACTTCAGATTTCAGCCTCTTCTTCAAAAATTTGGCTGCTGCTTCAGGACTGCAATTTTCGGCCCCTACTGCAGAAATCCTAGCTGGCACATGTGAGAAGATGATGGTGAATTTTGCCTCCTTTCTGCTTCGCTTGGTTTGATATCCTTTCCTTGATAACTCGACCTTCAATCTTGATGCTTCTTGACACTAAATTCAGCTCCTTGATGTGGTTGCAATTCGGTCTTATTGCAACTCAAAGATGACCTAATTCTTCTTCGCACGTGGGGGATTTAGTCCTAAAACAGTCCTTAAAACTTCGATTTTTCTTCCATCTTTGCTCTCCTCTTCTTCACTGGTTATTCTTGCCTTTTTGTGCTTCAACAAACTTGCTTGGATCCTTCTTGGTGAGGTCGAGGTCTTCTCTGTATATAGGCTTCTTATGGAGGTCGAACAGCCCTTCATGAGGCTGACTTGTCTCTGCTTAGGCCGACTTGATCTTGGAGGAGGACATTTGACTCTTTTGACTCTAAATAAATTTCTTTTACATGATACAGCATGCCCAATGGGGTCTTTCATATATGACAATGACTCTATTGAAATTTGACTTCTTGACTCTATGACAAACTCTAGAAGCACTCAATGGGTGCTTGACCTACAATTAAATTGACCTTGGGCATGAAACCCAGGATACAAAAATAATAATAATATTTTTTCTTTCTTTTTACAATATACAAGAATCAAGAGTACATTTCATATTTATGAAGACCGAACCTAGTTACATACTTCAACACTTCTACATCGGCTTGGTGTTTTACCATGTGAAGGACATTATTTGTCTCTTCTAGGTGCTTGCTTGGTGGAGTAAGTGATTTATGTCTTTTTTCCCAAGTCTTAGGAAAAGTACAATAATTAAAGCCAATTAAATATTGTGGACTATTACGTCATTTTCTAAGGATAATTAATTTAATTATTTGACTTAGAAATAATCTCAATTGTTGATCTCCAAGATGATTCTAGAAGGGAAATTAGGGTTCAGGATTTGGGCTTAATGAAGATTATAAAGGAAGCCTAGCAAAGAGGTGAAGACACACAGAGCTCAAGTGAGCAAGTCATCAAGAAGAGAGAGCGATTGTTCCCAAGGGTGAGTGGCTAAGTGGACCAAGTGCGCAGAGAAGGAGAAGTGCGAGTGGATTGAGCATGAATCTAGGAGGCTGAGTGGAGGAGATTGCACGGCCAAGTTGTTGGAGGGAGATCGATTTCATCTGGAGGAAGTCAAATTGCTAGAGGGTTGAGTTGATGAAAGGAGATCGATTTCATCTGGAGGAATCTGAATTGTTGGAGGGTCGAGTTTTCCCCAGTGCGGAATAGTGGCACGCAAGGAGGGTGCAGGTTGATTTGCTAGCTGAGAATTTGGGCCGATTTCTCTAGGCTGATTTCTTTTGAAGGTCAATTTCCTTGAGGCTGAATTCCTTGGGCTAAATTCATTGTGGGAGTCAAGTTACAGGTTCCGGATGTTGTATTTTTCTGTGTATCTTTGTGGGTTGAAAAAACCGAGATTTTTCAGAGTAATAGATGGCTTAGAATTGTTGTGGGTGAATTATTTTTGCAATGTGTGATTTGTTGAAGAATGTGTAGCAATGGCCGGTGTTCATAATTTTCATTGTACTTGAGAAGAACAAAATTATTATTGTTTCTAGCATATTCTTCATGCTTTTGATTTGGTCAAAATGTATTTTTGGAAAGAAGAAAATTGTTAGTTTATTTATGTTTTCAGGTGGCTCCACAAGTGCTAAATTGGATCACAAGATGGCTAGTTGGCCTGCCTTGAAACTCTCTCATTCAAATCACATGTTGGCTAGTTGGCTTACCTAGAAACTCACTCATTCAGATCACATGATGGCTATATAGAGAGGTTAATTCATTCTCCTTTGTATGCTATTGGAACACACATACCTTACTCATCGGGTCTCCTATGTGAAGTGATTTGATATCTGTAGATATGCTCATTACATTCATGATCTGAAATTAGTGATTAGAGATCTGCTCATTATACTTATGATCTGAAGTCAGAGGTTCGAGATCAACTCATTATACTTATGATATGAAGTCAGAGGTTCAAGATTTGCTTATTATCATTGAGATCTGAAGTCTGGTATTCGAGATCTGCTTATTATTATCGAGATCTGAAATCTGGTATTCACGATCTGCTTATTATCATTGATATTTGAAGCCTGGTATTCGAGATCTGCTTATTATCATTGAGATCTTAAGTCTGGTATTCAAGATCTGCTTATTATCATTGTGATTTGTGTTGAGATTTTGTGTGTTTGGGGTAGCATCAGTTGTGCTCTAACTCCCAAAGGGACTAGAGTACACTTGATCTACAAGACCCAGAAATGGATTTGGGAAATTTCATCTAGTTTAGGAGATATTAAATTAATTAATTATTTTAATGTATTTCCTAAGTTAAAACTTACGGAACTTAGATAATTAAAGTGAATTTAATTAAACATGTGATGAATTTGTCTTAAGTCACACAGATCAAGCTTTCTTTTAATCTTAGCCACTGATTCAAGATCTGATCATGGCCGTTGATTTGTCAACGAGAAAAGTATAAAGGAAAGGCTTGGGGACATTTGTAAAGACACACAGAGGCGGAGCACTGAAGCTAAGCTAAGATTCTAGGGCAGGGTTTGCTAAGAATACTCAGAAGTGTTTCAGCTGCAGAGGGGAATTTAGGCCAAGGGGATGATCTGATCCCGGAGTCTAGAATACACAAGAGGTAGAGATCAACTCAAGGACAACGCAGAGGAAGGTAGCAGCAAGGACAACGCAGTCCCTCCAAGGACAGCATGATTTTCAGCAGGAAACCCTCAGGGTTACGCAAAGGCCCTTCAGGGGCAGCGTAGTGACTGCGTCACCCAGTCTGGGGTAATGCAGTCTCTTCCAGACCAACGTTGAGGGTTTGGAGGACTTCAAGGCTGACGCAGAGGCTTTCAAGGGTAGCGTTGGGGTTTCTAGGCCCTAATCTTGGTTGAGTTCTGTAAATCCCATTTGAGGGTGTGGAACAGTCATTATTTTGGCCCTAGATCAGCCAATGAGCTGTAGATCTAATATATTCTTTGTCGGGTTTTCCAGATCTGGAACCCAGATTTGTGTATTCAAAAATATTCTTAATAATAAGACCCTCCAGCAGCCAGAGACCGGTTTTCCCGGATTGGGTTTTTCCAAGGACTATTTGTCCAGAAATAATTGTGTCACTTTGTCAATGTGTGCATGTGCTTATTCTAGATCTGGATTGGTCGAGATCTGTTATGCGTTTTGCTTCGATTTTAACTTGAATTTATTCAGTTAATAACTTGTCTAAGTAGGAGGAGCATAACCGGATTAACAGTGATAATTTATACATAAAGTGTAAGATTCGGAAATTTCTACATGGTATCAGAGCAATTGCAAATCTAGGAGGGGCACTAGCAGAAGAAACTGAAGGTTCTAGCTGCAGGAAGTAGCTAGAAACGCAGATCTGAAGGGACAACGTAGTTTTCAGAGGCAGATTCATGCAGAGGGAAGGGTGACGCTGTGCAGCACTGTGTCCTAGCAAGCCCAAGCAATTACTGCGCAGAGGCAGCTCAGAAGCAGCGTTGGTTTGGTCTGAAGCTAACCAGTGTGATTTAGATCTGAATCTGGCAGATCCAGAAAAGACTGCAAAAAAGCTGCAGAAATTCAGAAGAGCTGGTGGGGTTAAAATTTTGAAGTTCAGATTTTTAGCCTTAGCACAAGTGACAAAGAGCAGGAGGAGATCAGCTTCTTAGAAAGTTTCTTGCCAAAGGAAACTTTCAGTTTGATCAGAGGATCAAAGAAGAAGCTGGATCATAGTTGATTTGGTAGATTTCCAAGGGGGGATATCAGTTGTCATAGGGAGCAGAAGGTGCCTGTTTCACCAAGGACCTTAGATCCATTTCTCTAGCAAAGAGAAAAGGAAGTTCCAACACATTCTGAGCAAATGGCTCCTCATGGATTGCGTGATCAGGATACGCTGGATGGCCTCTCAAACTTCTCAGTTTGGAAGGCAAGGACCCTGATTGTCCTTGACGCATACAATCTAAGAGACCATGCAGAGCAGACTCTGGCCACACCAACAGATGCGGATCTCCTTCGGAAGCATAAGAAAGCTACTGGGCATGCCAAGTAGCTGATTCTGGATGGTATCAAGGACCATATTGTACCACACGTAGCTGAGAAGAAGACAACTAACGAGATGTGAAAGGGCTTGACTTCCCTATATGAGGGAAAGTCTGTCCAAAGAAAAATGTTGTTGGAGACCCACATGAGGTCATTCATGATGACCAAGGGAGAAGACATGGAGCACTTCCTCTTCAAATTGCAGTCAATCAGAGATCAGCTGACTGCAACGGGTGCAACGGTGGATGATGATGTGATAGTCAGGACTGCCCTCAATGCAGTCATTGATGAGTGGGAAACCTTTGTCCAAAGTATCTTGGGCAGAGTAGACCTCCCAGATTGGGACACTTGTGGTCAATTCTGCATCAAGAAGAACTCTGCAGGTTCACCAAGAGGCAGCACAGCCCAAAATTGAACAAAGTGAAGAAGGAAGATGAGGAAGATGCAGCCTTGGCATCAAAGAAGCAGCCAAAGAAGAAGAAGGATCTCTCAGAGATCAAGTGCTTCCAGTGTGGTGAAATGGGACATTTTGCTAGCCATTGTCCTCAAAAGAAAAAGGACAAGGAAGCATCTTCTTCCAAAGCAGTTGTGGCAGATGATGGATCAAAAGATGATGCAGCCATGAGTGCTCATGAACCACGGAGGTGGGGTGACATGGACATGTCGAGGAGCTACATGGAGGAGAGGCAGGATCCTTGAGCAGCTCATCTCTTGGATCATAAGCGAGCTACGGCAGCCTTAAGACACTAGCGGGACAAGTGGAGCAGTGGTTGCATAGATCACAAATGAAGCAGACAAAGGCAAATCTGAAGACTGGAAGGGGCAGCGCAGAGAAAAGCAGCAGCAGGTAGAAGCAGTAGCAGCACAGAGGCTAATGTGACTTTAGAAAAGCAAAGCAGTGCTGCTTACGCAGTGCAGAGCTACAGCAGCGCAAAAGGCTTCAGAGGGACAGCGCAGTGCAATAGCAGCGTGATAGATTTCAGCACAAGGAGCTGATGTGACTTCAGTAGTGCGGAGGGAGTCTGATTACGCAGGCAGAGTTGTAGTTGTGCATCGTTCTTTAGATGCTAGCACAGATCTGTAGCCTATGGAGCTTTAGTGATGAGGAAGTAGCCCATCAGACTTGTTTGTCAAAGATTGGGCAGGATATTCAGTTGTTTCTCTCAACAATTGAAGTTGCAGTGCAGCAAATCAGCAGTGGCAGTGCTATGAGCAGCACAAATGCAGCATATTGAGAGGGAGCTGCAGTACAGTGGTTGCAGTGGCAGTGGCAGAGTCATGGGCAGCAGTATAGAATGGCAGCAGTAATGCAGAGTTGAGTGGCAGCAGGCCAAGCATCAACAGCACAGAACCAGTGCCCAAAATCATGTAATCCATAGTGTGATGTATTACTAGAGCACACCCTTGATGCTAAGAGGGAGTGTTGAGATTTTGTGTGTTTGGGGTAGCATCAGTTGTGCTCTAGCTCCCAAACTTTGTGAAGGGACTAGAGTACACTTGATCTACAAGACCCAGAAATGGATTTGGGAAATTTCATCTAGTTTAAGAGATATTAAATTAATTAATTATTTTAATATATTTCCTAAGTTAAAACTTAGGAAACTTAGATAATTAAAGTGAATTTAATTAAACATGTGATGAAATTGTCTTAAGTCACACGGATCAAGCTTTCTTTTAATCTTAGCCATTGATTCAAGATCTGACCATGGTCGTTGATTTGTAGTTAAAATTGGACAACTAGGTCCAAACTCTATGTTGTGATGCTCAGATGAAGATACCGATATTTTTATTGGGTTCCTCTTTCGGAGAGGTGTAAGATCGATCTAAAATTGATCTTAATCCGATGAGCAAAACATTTATTTTGAATTTATTTTTAATAATTTCAAATATGTGCAGGTCAGCCTTAAGGTTTTACACCCCCAGCAAATGTGTCACACACCTCAATGATTGATATAAATAGAGTCAACGTTGGAGGACATTTCACTCATCTCATCCTCACACATCATCTCTCCTCTTCTGATTGGTTCGAGCTCCTTGGAGGCAGTTTCAGTTCACGCGTGGGAAAGAAGGACGAAGAGGAAGTTGTTGTCGTTGCTGCCATTGTTGCTGCCGTTGTTGTTGTCGTTGTTGTCGTTGCTGCTGTTGCGGCAGCATTGACTTTTCTAGGGTTGACTTTGAGTTGACCGTGTGGCTGTTTTGAGGGCTGTTGTGACACATGCTGGGTTGGCTGACCAAAGAGACTTTGCTTGTTGAAGCATCCTGTTGACCGCCGTAACGCACCACCACATTTTTCTGTTTCTGGTTTGTCTTCTATAGATGCACTAGTATGTTCTATCAGCATTTTACTTGATTGTTTATGTGATTGTTGTGTTGAAAAGTAAAGTTGCATCAAGCATAGAACATCTAAATAAATTTACATGGTATCAGAGCTAAGGTGAAGACAAGCCCTAATTTATAGAAATCACCGAAGAAGAAAATGGGTTCCACAAACTATGGCTTCAAGGAGGATGACAAATTGACTGGAAAGGATGACTTCCATGCTTGGAAGATGATATTGGATCTCGAATTAGAAGACCAAGATGTCATGGACTATGTGCAGGGTAAAATCCAAGAACCTCCATCCACTGCTACTGTTGCTGCCAAAACAAAGTACAAGAAGGGAGAAATCAAAGCAAAGCTGATGATCAGGGACTCAATTCATAAGAGTCTGGTTGCCTACATCTCTGAGCTGGGCACATCCAAGGAGATATATGATAAGTTGGTCAACATGTTCAAGGCCAATAATGCGAATCAAGTCCTATTCTTCAAGAATCAATTGAAGAATCTGAAGAAAGGCAGGGATGAGTCTGTTCAATCATACTTTCTGAAGTTGACCGAGATCAGGAATAATCTGCTGGCTATTGAGGAGACAATAGCTGATTGAGAGATGGTTCTCACTGCACTTGGAGGTCTCTCATCCGAATGGCATGTGTTCAACACTACCATTCTCAATAATAATGTGATACCTGACTTTGACGAGGTATTGTCAAGATGAGTTCAAGAAGAGACAAGAATGAAGGAGTATGAAAATGAAGGGCATGCTACCTACACTGCTCATTCTAGAAAGAATAACTTTGGTGGTCCAAAGATCAAAGGAAGAGCAGGGGCACAAGGAAAGAAGGGCAAGTGTTACACTTGTCATAGGCCAGGTCACTATGCTAGAGAATGTCCTTTCAAGAAGGATTCTCCCGATGGTGATGACAACAACAACAACCGGAGGAATGACAATCAAAGGAACAACAAGTTCAAGGGAAAGAGGAAGGCTCCCTCCGGCGGAAATGATCAACCTTTCAAAAGGTCAAGAAATTCCAGGTATGAGGAATCAAATGTTGTTGATAAAAGAAATGAATTCATTCTTGTATCTGCCCTCTCTCCACCCGACACTATGGATGTCTAGTTGATAGATAGTGGTGCCTCAAGGCACATCACTGGCTTCAAGGAAGCACTCTCTTATATGGTTGAGAAGGATACCAATCTGGAAATTATCCTTGGAGATAATGCCACATATCCCATGAAAGGGACAGGGATTGTGACCCTTCACTTGTCTCAAGGTCAAGTCCTCCGCTTGAAGGATGTACTCTATGTACCTAATTAGAAGGAGAACCTTGTGTCTATATCGGCCATGGAAGATAAAGGTTTCAATGTGGCATTCACTGATGGAAAGGTGCACATGTGGAAGAAGAGCTTCAAGGAAGCTATCACATTTGGGTCTAGAATTGATACACTCTACTAGGTTGGAGGAAGTCCACTAGGAGCAATGACATGAGATGCTATCCGACAGACCGATAATGGCACTGAATATGAGACAAACGAGTTCAAGAACTTTTGCAGAGGAGCTAACATCAAGAGGGAGACCACAATGTTTGTGGGCTATAGCGAAACTTTGAAGGCCTATAGATTATATGTGCCTGGTCAAAGGGAAGTGGAGATATGCCACGATGTCACCTTTGACGAAGATACTTCCCTAAGGAAAGTAGTCAATCTTCCGAGATCTGAGGAAGATCATGAAGCAAGGCCTGGAAATCAAGAAGAATCGAAGGATGAAACAATGCCTAATGTTGAAGGACTGATGGACCCGATTGATCCACCTCCTTCACTGGGAAAGAGACCATCATGGCTCAGGGACACTCTCGAGGATGTTGAGGAACATGCAGCCCAAAAAGGGGGACATTCTATGAAAGCAAGAAGCCAAGTAGATACCAAGGGTATCTAGGAGCCATGAGTACTATTGTACAATCCGAGCCTGGATCCTTTCAAGAAGTCGTAAAGCATCAAGTCTGGAAGGATGCTATGCACGAAGAGTATGAGTCCATTATGAAGAATGATGTCTGGGATGTGGTTCCAAGATCGAAGGACAAAGCAGTTGTCACCTCGAAATGGCTCTACAAGATCAAGCACGGATCTAATGGAAGTGCTGAAAAATTCAAGGCAAGATTCGTTGCCCGTGGCTTCTCTCAAAAGGAAGGCATAGATTATGATGACATATTTGCACCTGTGGCTCGATACACCACCATTCGATCTATTATAGCCCTTGCTGCTACGCAAGGATGGAGTCTTCTTCAGATGGATGTGAAGACCGCATTTCTGCATGGTGCGATAAAGGAAGAGGTATATGCGGAGCAACCTCTGGGGTTCGAAGTCCAGGATCGGGACACCCATGTCTGTACGTTGAAGAAAGCCCTCTATGGGCTAAAGCAAGCACCCAGAGCTTGCGATAAAGGAAGAGGTATATGCGGAGCAACCTCTGGGGTTCGAAGTCCAGGATCGGGACACCCATGTCTGTACGTTGAAGAAAGCCCTCTATGGGCTAAAGCAAGCACCCAGAGCTTGGTACGAGAGGATAGATAGCTACTTGATGAAGCTGGGCTTCACTCGAAGTAATGCCGATCCAAATCTTTACTTCTAGGTTGTCAAAGAGAAGCCTCTCATTCTGGTGTTGTATGTGGATGACCTCTTCCTGACAGGTGCTGACCCTCTCATTCATCAATGCAAGAGGGAGCTCGCTGCTGAGTTCGAGATGAAGGACCTAGCACTGATGCACTATTTCCTAAGCCTGGAGGTCTGGCAGAGATCTGGCAAGATTGTCCTTTCTCAAGGAAAATACATTGTGAAGCTTCTGGAAAGATTTAGTATGGTGGACTGTAAGTCTAGGTCGACACCAATGAAGCTCAACTTTAAGAAGTTGAGTGGCAACGCTGCTGGGCCCGTGCTAGCAAATCCTACTAAGTATCTTCAACTCGTAGGGGCCCTGATGTTCATAGTGAACACTCGTCCGGACGTATGTTGTGCAGTGAACACTTTGAGTCAACACATGGTTCATCATAACATTCACTGGGTTGGTGCCAAGAAACCCTTGAGATATCTCTAGGGCACGATAGACCATGGGCTGACATACATTGTCGGGAGCATGACACTCCTTGGATATACTGATGCCGATTGGGCTGGCAGTGTGGTGGATCGCAAGAGCACATCTGGATGCAACTTCACACGTAGATCTGTTTCGGGCAGGAAACGAAAGTCCGTAGCCTTGAGCACCACTGAGGTCGAATACATTGCAGCATGTATGGCCTGTTGTGAAGTCACTTGGTTGCGAAAGCTCTTCAGTGAGTTGTTCGAGCATGTGCTAGATGCCACCGTTATCCTTTGTGATAACCTGAGGGGGATTCATTTGTCATAGAATCCCGTGTTCCACAAACAATCCAAGCATGTTGATGGCTGGTACCACTTTATCCGGGATATGGTACAGTGAGGCGCCGTAAGGCTCGATCATATAGGAACTGATGAGCAGGTCACAGATATTCTCACAATGCCCTTGGGGAAGGTCATGTTCCTAACGTTCCGTGAGAATCTTGGAATCGTGGAACAACCCTATTCTGAGCGTCTTGTTGGACGATGAACTCTGGGAGCTCTGGGGGGGCCTTGGGGATAGTTCCTTGGAGCTATAAGCACTCACGGGGCTAGGCTTACCGAACCTTATGGTGCTTCTGCCCCACCTTTATGATATTTGAGTAGGTTCACCTCTCATGATCTGTGCCCCGTATGCATCCTACCTACTGAGTTCCGGAATCATGGGAAGTACCTCTCATTTGGCCAATGAGGTGGGAAAAGCTAGAGACTAGTAGCAAACACTGATGGACGCATCAGAGATTGCCGTACTCTCTATCTAGGATGGCACGTGTCCAACCACTTGATTTGGGATCAAGTCTAGTGAGGTTTCGAACCTCCTACTGACTTCGGGTCAGATGAACCAACTTCGGGTTGGTATGTGACTCTTTGAGTCCATGTGAGGTTTCGGACCTCCAACTGACTTCGGGTCAATGAGACTAACTTCGGGTTAGTAAATATGACTCTCTTGAGTCCAAGTGAGGTTTCGGACCTCCCACTGACTTCGGGTCAGATAAACCAACTTCAGGTTGGTATGAGACTCTTTGTGAGCCCTATAGAGGTTTTGGACCTCTGGGCTAAATCTGTCAACCGGGAATGATGTCTTTGTGACTGACCCATTACTGTTCTGAAGAAAAGAGGCCAACAAAGCAAGTTACGACAGGATGACACACGATGTTTGATTGCACAGGTGGATGGAGTTCTCCCTAGTTGAGAGGGAGTGTTAAAATTGGACAACTAGGTCCAAACTCCATGTTGTGATCTCAGATGAAGATACCAATATTTTTATTGGGTTCCTCTTTCGGAGAGGTGTAAGATCGATCTAAAATTGATCTTAATCCGATGAGCAGAACATTTATTTTGAATTTATTTTTAATAATTTCAAATATGTGCAGGTCGGCCTTAAGGTTTTACACCCCCAGCAAATGTGTCACACGCCTCAGTGATTGATATAAATAGAGTCAACGTTGGAGGACATTTCACTCATCTCATCCTCACACATCATCTCTCCTCTTCTGATTGGTTCGAGCTCCTTGGAGGCAGTTTCAGTTCACACGTGGGAAAGAAGGATGAAGAGGAAGTTGTTGTCGTTGCTGTCGTTGTTGTTGCCGTTGTTGTTGTCGTTGCTGCCGTTGTTGCTGCCATTGTTGTCGTTGCTGCTGTTGGGGCAGCGTTGACTTTTCTAGGGTTGACTTTGAGTTGATCGTGTGGCTATTTTGAGCGCTGTTGTGACACATGCTGGGTTGGCTGAGCAAGGAGACTTCGCTGGTTGAAGCATCCTGTTGACCGTCGTAACGCACCACCACATTTTTCTGTTTCTGGTTTGTCTTCTATAGATCCACTAGTATGTTCTATCAGCATTTTACTTGATTGTTTATGTGATTGTTGTGGTGAAAAGTAAAGTTGCATCAAGCATAGAACATCTACATAAATTTACATTTGTCAACAAGAAAAGTATAAAGGAAATGTTTGGGATCATTTGTAAAGACACACAGAAGCAGAGCACTGAAGCTAAGCTGAGATTCTAGGACGAGGTTTGCTAAGAATACTCGGAAGTGTTTCAGCTGCAGAGAGGGGAATTTAGGCCAGGGGGATGATCTGATCCCGGGGTCTAGAATACACAAAAGGCAGAGATCAGCTCAAGGACAGCACAAAGGAAGGTTAGCAACAAGGACAGCGTAGTCCCTCCAAGGACAATGTGATTTTCAACAGGAAACCCTCAGGGTTTACGCAGAGACCCTTCAGGGACAGTGTAGTGACTGCGTCACCTAGTCTGGGGTAACGCAGTCTCTTTCGGAGCAGCGTTGAGGGTTTGGAGGACTTCAGAGGCTGACGCAGAGGATTTCAGAGGCAGCGCTGGGGTTTTTAGGCCCTAATCTTGGCTGAGTTCTGTAAATCCCGTTTGAGGGTGTGGATTAGTCATTATTTTGGCCCTAGATCATCCAATGAGCTGTAGATCTAGTATATTCTCTGTCGAGTTTTCCAAATCTAGAACCCAGATTTGTGTATTCAGAAATATTCTTAATAATAAGACCCTCCAGCAGCCAGAGACCAGTTTTCCCGCATTAGGTTTTTCTAGGGACTATTTGTCTAGAAATAACTGTGTCACTTTGTCAATGTGTGCATGTGCTTATTCTAGATCTAGATTGGTAGAGATCTGTTATGTGTTTTGCTTCGATTTTAACTTGAATGTATTCAGTTAATAACTTGTCTAAGTAGGAGGAGCATAACCGGATTAACAGTAATAATTTCTGCATAAAGTGTAAGATTCAGAAATTTTTACACCAATATAGTGTCCAAGATGTGCTTATTATTATTGTGATCTGAAGTCTGGGTCTGAGATCCAAGCCGGGATCTAAGTTCTAATCTAACTATCTTTTGTGATATGATGAGAGGATCAGCCTCTCCGTGGTGATCTTTGTTGGACATTCAGTTTTTGACCTAATCCCGGTGTCTCTTGTTATTGTGCACTATATTCTCTTCTTTCTCCTCACTGTTCATTTAATTTCTAATACATTCACAAGTAATTCCCAGTAGTTTAGAAATTCTTACACTTGGTTTCTCAACATAGTATCAGAGTAGGAGTAAAGGCAGAAAGTTGTGGATCACCTCTTAGGATATACCCTTGAAAGAAGCTCCTGGAAGGTCCATGAGAAAATCCTGAAAGGTATGATTTCTACCCTTGCTTGAAGATTCTCTCATTATACTACTCCCTACTACAAAGTCAAATCTCCATCGATCTTTGTTGCCCAAAGTTATTGTCTTCCAGATTAAGCATTCAATTCTCAAAGGTCTGCTATATGAAGATCTGAAGATTTGAAATGATCTGCATCAGTTTATACAAGTCTGTATCTACTTGAATCGTCCATTAGCATCTTCACGGAGCTCTTGAGAAGACTGTGGTGGTTTATTCATTCTCATTGTCTAGTACTTGGCTTAAGGAATCATGTATTCGAATATGTCTCCATACATAAAAAGTAATCTCTATCAAAGTTTGAGCATGTTTAAGGACTAATTCAAATTATGTTTCGAAGAAGACAATTCACCTCTCAAGCATATTCATTCAACTCTGAAGGAGCAATATTTGTTGGAGAATGTAACTAAGTTCAGTCTTCATAATTTGTACCATTATGTATTTTATGTAAAAAGCAAAATGATGGCAGTGTGGGTGCAGGTGTTAAGGAGAGTTGTTCAAATTTTGTTACTATGTTTTCTAATTCAGGAGGAATTTGTTCCTGATCCTTCTTTCCACTCTCGGTCATCAAACTTTATTAAATCTGATTGATTAATTTAATAAAATGACTTACAGAAGCAAAAGTCCCCTTATTCTTCGAAAACATAATGATGCACTTTAAACAATGTTTAAACCTTTCAGAATGAATTTCGGATCTCAAACACTTTAATAAATTTCTATTGAATAATCCGTCGAGTCCTTACCTTTTTTTTAAACTCCACGCAACTTCCGACGTAACCACCGTCGGATCTCCAACATTTACGATCGGACGGCTATCGCATTCCAATAGCCCCGGCACTTTATGGCTCCAAAGTAACGCAAAATCGGCGCTATTGCCACCGTGACATGTCGCGTTTCTATTTGATCACATTCAATTTGAACAAAACCACTCGCACGCCAAAAGCAGTGTGACAACAGTGGTTGGTTTCTCAAAAACCACTTGATCTGTAATTTTTTATTTTCGATGGTGTTTGACCACGGATTTCCGCTGGTTTACACAGAAGTTAATACACTTAAATTCTACACAAAAAAACATAAATCCAATGGATTTTCGAAGAGATGAAACCCTCTGGGAATTTGCCAAGCATACAACAGATAGTTATATTCTGCAATTTTATTAAATCAGAGGCGAAACCCTCTCAATCAATTCTTCTATAGCCCAATTCGATTTTCTCATTCTCAGAGGTTACATTTATAGTGTTTTACATAACAGTCGACCTCTTCTTGAGGATCGAATTCTCCTAACTTAGATAAAATCCTAATTACATAATATCTTCCCTAAATCTATCAACTGAAGACTAAATATACTGAATCTAATCTAAAACAGTTCGATCTTCCTAGATACTAGTTCAACCCTATCTAGTAAAACTGTAAATTGACAGCGAAAGGTACCAACACCTGGAATAATTAATGAAGCCTTTGTCTCTAAGCCTCATGCTCCTGCATCAGACTCCTGAGGACAAAAATCTTCATGGGCTCCTGTCCATGAGCTCCTCCACAGAACTGCCCAATTTCTGCAACATGGTTTCTGTCATCCAGGTAGCATCTTCAATTGGTTGATCCCTCCACTTGATCAAATATTGAAAATATTCCTGTCCTCTGGTCTTCTTAAACACTTTCTTGTCTAAGATCCTCTCTGGCTGTAATGTCTTTGCTGTGGGTAATTGTTTTACCCAGTCAATCTTTCCTCTGTCTTTTGGTGTGTCATCTGTGCCACTATCTTCATATCTGTACAAATCAACAACATTGAATATTGGAGATATTCCAATATCAAATGGTAATTCAATTTCATAAGCATTTGCAGAAAACTTTCTCAATACCTGCATGGTCCTATCTTTTTGAATTTTAACTTGTTATACTTCCTCTTTGGAAATCTTTCTTTTCTTAAGTGAACTAAAACCAAATCACCAACTTCAAAATTAACTTCTCTTTTTCTCAAATCTGCTCTGTTTTTGTACTTGATAATGTTGTCTTGTAGCTGCTGCTTTACCTGTTCATGTATTGCTTGAATTTCTGAAGCAAACTCTTCTCCTTCAGCACTTCTCATTTCTGCTTTCCCCAAGTTCCTCAATTCAGATACTCCTCTTGGGTGCATTCCATAAATTATATGGAATGGACTCCGCCCTGTACTTCTGTTAGGTGAATCAATATATGCATACTCTGCCTGTGGTAAAATATGATCCCACTGTTTAGGATGTTCTCCTGCAAGACTTCTCAAAAGATTACCCAAACTCCTGTTCACTACTTTAATCTGCCCATCAGTCTGAGGGTGATAAGCTGAGCTGAAACTTAGTTTAATACCAAGCTTCTTCCACAATGTCCTCCAAAAATGACCAACAAATCTGGTGTCTCTATCGAATACAATACTTTTAGGTAACCCATGTAATCTGACAATCTCCTTGAAAAACAAATTGGCAACATGAGCAGCATCACTGGTTTTATAACATGGAATAAAATGTGCCATTTTTTAAAATCTGTCAACTACAACATAAATTGCATCATTCCTTCTCTGTGTCTTAGGCAATCCTAAAACAAAATCCATACGTACCATATCCCAAGGTCTGTCTGGAATAGGTAATGGAATGTACAAACCTGCATTTTGACTTTTTCCTTTTGCATATTGACAAATTTTACAATTCTTCACAAACTTTTCCACTTCAGATCTCATCTTTGGCCAAAAATAAAAATGACTTAGTTGCTCATAAGTCTTATCAACACCAAAATGTCCAGCAAGTCCACCACCATGTTTCTTTCTGATTAAATTTTCTCTCATAGAACAATTTGGTATGCACAACTGATTTCTTTTGAACAATAAACCCTCTTGCAAGAAATAATCTAACCACTGACTTCTGTCTATCAAAATAGGATTACAACATGCTTCAAATGCTTCTTTGAAATCCAAATCTGTCTTATAGAGTTCTTTAAGAAAATCAAAAACCTAACACTTGAATTTGACTTTCTTGAACAAGAATGTTTTTTCTACTCAAGGCATCTGCTACTTTGTTTGCTTGACCACTTATATGCTTCAATACAAAGTTAAAACTTTGAAGATATTCAACCCATTTAGCATGTTTTTTATTCAATTTAGGTTGTTGCATAATATACTGTAAAGCATGATTATCTGAATATAGCACAGATTCTTTAGACATTAAATAATGTCTCCACTTCTTCAATGACTGTACAATTGCATAAAATTCCTTGTCATAAGAAGAGTACTTCCTCCTTGTCTCATTCAGCTTCTCATTGAAATATGCTACAAGGCTATCTTCTTGACTTAATACAGCTCCAATAGCTTCCCCACTGGCATCACATTTCACTTGAAAAGGTTTATTAAAATCAGGCAAAACTAAGATAGGTTTCTCAGTTATCTTTTGCTTTAAGAACTGAAAATTCCTTTCAACTTCAGCAGTCCACTTAAATGGTTGTTTGTCCTTCTTTATGGTTTCAATGATAGGTGCATTGATCTTACTAAAATTCCTTATGAATTTTCTATAAAAACTAGCAAGACCATGAAAACTTCTTACCTCAAAAACACTTTTAGGTGAAGGCCACTCCACAATTGCCTTTATCTTCTCTGGATCCATTTTTAATCCTTCAGCAGAAACAACAAAACCTAGATATACCAATTCTTCTTTCATGAATAAACATTTCTTTAAATTTACCAGTAACTTCTCTTGATGCAACTTCCTTAAGACATAATTAAGATGTCTCAGGTGTTCTTCCTTTGTTTTGCTGTAAATTAATATATCATCCAGATATACTATTGCAAATTTACCAATAAATTCCTTCAATACTTCATTCCTAAGCCTCATAAATGTACTAGGTGCATTTGATAAACCAAAAGACATTACCATCCATTCATACAATCCCTCATTTGTTTTAAAGGCTATTTTCCATTCATCTCCTTCCCTTATCCTAATTTGATGATACCCACTTTTCAAATCTAGTTTTGAAAAATATCTTGCTCCACTCAAACAATCCATCAAATCTTCAATTCTAGGTAAAGGAAATCTATCCCTGATTGTTATCTTGTTAATTGCTCTTGAATCAGTGCATATTCTCCAACCTCCATCTTTCTTCGGACTTAATACTGTAGGTATTGCACAAGGACTCAAACTTTCTCTGATCAAACCTTTGTCAACCAATTCCTACACTTGCTTTCTGATTTCTTCATTTTCTGTAGGAGTCATTCTGTAAGCTGCTTTGTTTGGCAAATTTGATCCTGGAATCAAATCTATCTGATGGCTGATTCTTCTTACAGGTGGTAATTCATCAGGAAAATCATCCACAATAATATCACAATAATTCTCCAACATTTCTTGAATTTCAATTGGCAAATCAGAAATTTTAGTAGAAGTAAATACTACCTTAGGTTTGCAAACTAAAGCAAAATTTACCTCATCATCTTCAATCTGCTGCAGGTATTCTTTTCCACTCAACAATAAAGCCTTTGGATCAGACTTTTTACTTGATGCATCTTCTTCTTCCATAGGTAACAATGTTTGATTCATACCATCTTTGAAAAACTTGTACGTGTTTCTCTTTCCATCATGTACTGTTGCTCTGTCATACTGCCAAGGTCTACCCAGCAATATGTGACACACATCCATAGGCATCACATCACACATGATTTTATCTTTGTAACTGCCCATTTGCAATTCTATTTCACAATGTTCCTTTACTATCAGTTGATGTCCCTTCTGAAACCATGACACCTTGTAGGGTGTTGGATGTTCCCTTGTCTTCAATTTCAACTTCTCTATCACCTCTGTAGAGACCAAGTTATCTGTACTGCCACTATCAATTACCAATTGACAGCATTTCCCTTGAACTTTGCACACACTTCTGAACAAAGTCTTTCTCTGTGTTGGTTCAGCAACTTCCTTTGTTTGTTTTAACAAAACTTTGTTAACCACCAAAGATTCTCCTTTCTCTGGCACAATTTCTTTCTCTGTTACAGGCAACTTTGCTGCTTCTTCTTCAGTCTGAGCAACAATTTCATTTCTCTAATTTGTCCCCACATTCTCTGGACATTCATAGGCTCTATGTCCTAATTTGTTACATCTGTAACATCTGACTTCTCTTCCTCTGTTTCTGCCTCCTCTTCAACTGTAAGGACTTCTTCTGCCACTTGTATCACCTTCTGTGGGTGCATACTGAGGTGAGCTGCTGCTAGCTCCATCTCTTGGTGTTGTAGATCTTCCTCTACCACCTTGACTTCCTCTTCCTCGAAAAGTACCTCTTCCTTTGGCAGATTGCTTCTTTATGAGTTTTTCTTCAGCTTTTAAGGCCATCTGGTAAACCTCTTCTACTGTTTTAGGAGACAATATACTTATCTCATCTTGAATCTCCATTCTGAGACCATTTATGTACCTGGCAATCTTCTCTGCTATATCTTGAATTTGTCCGCTCTTATGCTCACTTTGTAAAATTCTTTTGTGTATTCTTTTACTTTCATTAATCTCTGTCTAAGATTCTGCATTTGTCTAAATAATGAACGTTGATAATCACTAGGCAAAAACTTACCTCTCAACTTTGCTACCATTTTGTTCCAATTCTTGATTGGCTGCTTACCAACTCTCCTTCTTTCTGCTTGCACTCCATCCCACCAAAGTGCTGCATGTCCTTTCAACCTTGTGACAGCAAACTTAACTCTTTTTTCTTCACCCATCTCTTTATAATCAAAGCATTTACTCATTTCATTGATCCAGTTTATCAACTCTTCTGGATTCAATCTTCCTGCAAAAGCTGATACTTCAAGTCTAGGCTTGGATGTAGATCCTAAAACTGATTTAACGAATATCATCTCAGGAGTAAGCTCAACATTTCCTCCTTCTTCTTCTTCAGCTTCAGGTTCACTGACATCTTCAGGATCTCTCTGTTGTCTTGTTTCCATTGCTTCCAATCTGGCTTGAATTTTCCACATAGTCTTTAGTACTTTAGCATTTGCAACTGCTCTACCTCTTCTTCTACCACCTCCTCTACCACGTCTGACAGCCATGTTGGGTTTCTTTTTCTGACTTTTGGAAGCTTGTTCAGTGTCTGAAAAATGCTCTGATACCACAAATGATGGCAGTGTGGGTGCAGGCGTTAAGAAGAGTTGTTCAAATTTTGTTACTATGTTTTCTAATTCAAGAGGAATTTGTTCTTGATCCTTCTTTCCACTCTCGGTCATCAAATTTTATTAAATCTGATTGATTAATTTAATAAAATGACTTACGGAAGAAAAAGTCCCCTTATTCTTCGAAAACATAATGATGCACTTTAAACAATGTTTAAACCTTTCGGAATGAATTTCGGATCTCAAACACTTTAATAAAGTTCTATTGAATAATCCGTCGGGTCCTTACCTTTTTTTTAAACTCCACACAACTTCTGACGCAACCACCGTCGGATATCCGACGTTTACGATCGGACAACTATCGCATTCCAATAGCCCCGGCATTTTATGGCTCCAAAGTAACGCGAAATCGGCGGTATTGCCACCGTGACGTGTCACGTTTCTATTTGATCGCATTCAATTTGAACAAAACCACTCGCATGCCAAAAGCAGTGTGACAACAGTGGTTGGTTTCTCAAAAACTGCTTGATCTGTAATTTTTCATTTTTGATGGCGTTTGACCACGGATTTCCACTAGTTTACACAGAAGTTAATACACTTAAATTCTACACAGAAAACATAAATCCAATGGATTTTCGAAGAGATGAAACCCGCCAGGAATTTGCCAAGCATACAACAGATAGTTAAATTCTGCAATTTTATTAAATCAGAGGCGAAACCCTCTCAATCAATTCTTCTACGGCCCATTTCGATTTTCTCCTTCTCAGAGGTTACAATTATAGTGTTTTACATAACAGTGGACCTCTTCTTGAAGATTGAATTCTCCTAACTTAGATAAAATCCTAATTACATAATATCTTCCCTAAATCTATCAACTGAAGACTAAATATACTGAATCTAATCTAAAACAGTTCGATCTTCCTAGATACTAGTTCAACCCTATCTAGTAAAACTGTAAATTGACAGCTAAAGGTACCAACACCTTTGCTTGTAACTTTTTTTTGGATTTTTGGAATAATTAATGAAGCCTTCGTCTCTAAGTCTCATGCTCCTGCGTCACAAAAGAAAAGAAAAAGAAAAAATATTATTATTATTTTTCTAAACAAGCATGTTCTTCAAGCTTCTAGGTTTTTGAGTGAAAGAGTCGAAGTCCTATTTGGATCTATTGTAAAAGAAAAAGAAAAAGATTTTTTTAATATGTATTTTTGAGTCAAAAACCTTCTAGATATCAAGTTGGCCCTGCCCCAATGGACATGTCTATTCACACCCCTCTAAACAGTATAAATAGAGGGTATGTAATATTCCCTCTAAATAAAATTCTGCTAAAGTAAATTCTGAAATTTAGTAATTTTGATGATGAACAATTTTGGACCAAAATTTTAAAACTTAGGAAAAGTGGGTGTGTGGCATCAAATTAATTTTTGGAATGTGAGGACCACTCCAAGAGGGAATTCAAACTCCATTGAGGAATTCGACTTGGATGGAAGAAGGAGAGAGAAGGAGGTCGAATTGTGGAGCCCACAAGGAAGGAGGAGCAACAATTATAAATAGAAAAGGAGGCCTCCATTTTGGGACTTTTTGCCATTTGTTGATTGAACTCTTGAGCTACTCAGCCAAGTCAACTCGTGTTGCTTAGCACAAGAGATTTCCGGGTGGGACTCTCACCTTCTTCAACGGACTACGAGTGCCACTCTAGGGGAGTTCATCTCTATCATTGCAGAGTTGTTCCAGAGGTAATTGTTGGGAAATTCATCCCAATTTCTGAGCAAACTAGGCGCAAGAGAACAACTTGCACTCCTTGGGAGAGGTAGTAACAGTGCAGATATAGTTTCGGAAATTTGAGGGGTTTCTCTCTTGGAATTTTGTCGGAGGATTACGGTTATTCGCAGGCCAAATTTGAGGAGCGCAATTACGCAATTTTGGGGTCTGCACAGAGCTGGAGACAAAGGAAATTCGTGGCAATTTAGGGAGACAATATAAGCTTGCGTTTCCTACTGGAGAATTTTCCTATCTTCTGGGGACACTTTACTAGTAATTTCTCAGTTGTTGGTGGGAGGTTTTCAGCTATTTTCCAATTGTGGTTTTCTTGTGGGATGCAGAGCCAGTGGACTGGGAAATTCACACTTTTTAGGGCCTGTTGGACTAGTTAGATTTTGGCTGAGCTTTCTGGGTTTTGATGGAGTTAGCATGGGGAGCCAATAGCTAAAATTTCGGAATTTTGAGGGTTGTATAAAGGGAGAAAACAACATTTCACCTACAGCAGCAGCAGCAGAAAATTTCTGGGCCAGCAGTTGGAGAGGAGCTTACCCAGCACTTGGCTTCACTATTTTCACCTGGGTTTTTCCTTGCTTGTTGTAGCAAGCTCACGTTCCTCTATTCCTATCTACTTGTACTCCATTATGCTCAAGTAATAAAATGGCTCAGCTTTTTCGTGTTAATTTTGGTGTAAACTGATATTGTTGCATGTGTGTTCATTTTTTATTGCATGTTCATGATTTTTCTTTAATTATCAAATAATATTTTCCACTAGAAATATTACAGTGGTATTAGAGCAGTGATTTGGCCAGCTGTGGGGGAAAAACTGTAATATTCCTTTTTTTTCGTGTCACCTATGACAGGGCTAGGAGGGACTTCCAGAGTTAGGAGCAGACTGGTCACAGGCATAGTTTTAAAAAACGGAATCGGGTTCCGACCAGGCCGAGGGTTGGCTCGGACTCCGACTCCGAATCGGTAATGACTCGGTCGACTCGTTTTCAATGACTCGGTTTTTGTAAAAAATACATTAAATATTAATTTTTTTGTACAAAAACATAAATTTAAAGATTTTTATTCATGTTTCCAAACACAAAGCATTACAATATAGACAAGTCACAAAGGACAACATATGATCAAAGTAGGCTCATGAATATATTCATTATATCAAAATTGCACCCAGTGCATTGTCCAATACAGGGTGATGATATAGAGATCAAAACAAAAAACATAACCAATGTCACTAACATCAAGGTACATAGAGGGATTGGTGCTCTTGATTAAATACGAGTTCCATACCCTAATACATGACAAAATTCGATGGAAACATTGCAATAACCGAATCCTAAAATCCTGAAAAACTGATAAGTCTGTTGGATTTTGAATGAGATCTAAAATTCTACTTTCTCCATATGAAATCCAATGAGGTCGGAACCACTCTCAAACATCTTGAGTCATTTCATGGTAATGTTAAAAATTTAAGTAAAAGGATGAAAATGAAGATTAAGGAGAATGTCGCTTTTACGTTAAGAATTTAACATTACCATGAAGCTGCTCCAAAAACCAACACCACAACTCTTCAGAAAACCCTCACAAATGCTCAAGCAAATTCAATGAGATAGATGTGAGGTATTGAGAGGGGTTGGGTAAGTTAAACAAAACAAAAAAAACCTAACAGCAAAAAAAATTTCATTTTCAAGTCCAATTTTTTATTGTTTTTGGGCCCTCGGCCGGCTGGAACAAACCGGCCAGTTTAACTCGGACCAGGCCAAGCCGGTCGGCTGGAACAAACCGGTCGGTTTAACTTGGACCAGGCCAAGACGGTCGGTTTGTTACCGAGCCGGCCGAGTCCGTCAAAAAACCGACCGGCCGAGTCCGTCAAAAAACCGACCGGCTCGGTAACAAACCAGCCGCCTGACCGGTTCAACCGCCGAGTCGGACCGGCCTACCCTTCGGCTCGGTCGACTCGGTCGGTTTCGATTCGGTTCGGCTTGGTTTTAAAACTATGGTCACAGGTACAGGTTGGTTTCATCAGCGGGCCCAGGGGCTTTTTGGACGAGTTTTGAGGAGTTTCTATGTGTTCGGGTGGCATTCACTTGATATATTCAATCATCCGAGCAGTTTGGTTTTCGTTCCGGTGCATTCCGACAACTTTCGGAAATTTGAGTTATTTATGGGCTTAACTCAGCTAATTACGTTCAAGGTGACATTCCGGGAGGAATACATGACAGAACACCTTAGTGTAATAGCTCATTGGAACCGGGACGAGGATACCTCCATGATGGGACAGTTGGACATGAGTTTCAGTGACCGGAGGAGACATGGTAGCCAATTTACTCTTTTCTGCATTAAAAAGGAATATTTTAATAAGAGGGAAAAGTGCTCCATGAATAAAATAATAATAAAATAATGCTCTAGAAGGCTCCAAGAGATCTATAAAAGAAAGGGAAGAGGCCATTGAGGGATATCTTTGGGATCATATCATTTTATTGTATGAGAGGTGTGAGACGTGGTTCTCTACTTCAGTCGTAGCCCCAGGACGGAAACCCTCGGGTGATTTGTGAGTGTTGGACGAAAACCCAACTCTCTTGAGGATACTTCACTTAGAAGTTTCGCAGAGCTTCAGAGATTGGTGTGAGGATCATTCAGATCTTCAACTTGGGCTTCATCATCTTCAGTGGGTTCAGTGACAGCTGTTGCCGGAGGGAGAGTGCAGCAGTTCAGTTTTGGAGGCCAACGCCGTGTAGCAGTGCAACAGATTGTATTGTTGGCCAATTTTCCATCTCAGCTCTTTCTGGGTCAAATCCATATGTAAACCCCTCTTGTTAGTTATAATAAAAGCTGAGATTCTTCCTGTTCTATATGGTATTGGATTGCAGTATTTTATGTGTTTAATTTTACATGGCAATCTTTTGTTGAATAAATGTTGATTTTACGGCATAATGTGGAGTTCAGTTAATTTTCTGCATTTTTAGTTAAATAATCCCATCCGGGATATTACAATGGTATCAAAGCTTCAATCTTGGATCAGCCTGCGGGTTTCCAGTTTTCAGTTGCAGCTATTTTGGTTAGAAGGGCCTACGCATCCATTGGAGGAAGCTCATTTGTGGGAGCTGCATTGGTGGGATTTTAGAGCTGGGATGTTGGGAGATTTATAGGAGAGCCATTTGAGGAGGTTGGCAGGAATTTTGGAGAGCAGTGATTGACAGTAGTAGTTGCAGTGCCAGAAAACGAAATTGGAAGAGGGCCAAACTACAAAGGGTCATATTTTAAAGGTTGGAATTAGAGGAAATCCTTTCTGGGTTTTTTTGGGTTTTGGGCAAGGATCACCTTCCCAAATTCCTAGAATTTTCTGAGCAGTTTTCAGTGGGTAAATCAGAGGCCGAAGTCAGGCAACAATGTAGTCTTGGAGTAGCAGTTGCAGAATTTCCAGAGTCGGCGCAGAGCTTGAGGAGAGATCATTTCCTTGCATTTGGGGTAACATTTTTCTCACCTGAGATTTTTTAGATTGCTTTGCTAGGATGAATTCATATTGTTGTGAAAAAATGATTTTGCCAAAGCCCAATTTGTGCAAAAATATTAGAAAAAACTTTAATGACTTAGAAAGAATTTAGTACCAGCTATAGTCTGAAAAATCACTTGCACAAGGTGTTTGGAGCTGCAATGCTTCCTTGGATCAAAGAGAAAAACCAAACAACAAACCCTTTTCAAAGGGGATACATGCCATCCTACAGCTAGAGCAGACAAGGGGTTTGCAAAAAGAGTTTGAGGTAGGGAATTGGCTCTTTGCACTTGGATCTGATTTGAAGGACCTAAAGATGACCGTAAAAACTTTCCTTAATTTGGAGAAGTTTGAATCACATCTTCCTAAAGTGAGCCAATCAGATTTGAGGGTCCTAAATAGGGCACTCAAACCAACAATGCTTGCTTTAATTCATCCAAGATTCTTGGAGCATCCTTGTGAAGGAGTTAGACTTATAGTAGCTTCTTGTCTCAGTGAGATTATCAGAATAACTTCACCTATGCTTCCTTATAATGATGACATTATGCGGAAAGTTTTCCAACTAATAGAAGAGAATCTTCAGGATCTACATAACATCTGGGGTCTTGCCATTGAGAAGAGGATGAAGATCTTGGAAATCATGGCTGGAGTCATGGGTAACAATGATGACATTTGCAAGATGCTACAAACCAGATTGTTGACCATTTGGAGGAGAGAACAATTGGTTTCACCTGTTGCTTATAAACTGGCTGAGAGTTTGATTGAGCAAAACATTAGGTGTTTCAGGAGAGTGTTGACCAGGGAGGAGCTACTCCAATTTGGTGGATCAGGCAGCAAGAACGAGTTGAGGAGGAAGGGACTTTGCTTCATCTGCAAAGAACCTTGGGGGCCTGATCACTCATGCTTGAGTGATGCAGCTAATGTGGCAGAGGCAGAACAGAAGGGCATTCATTTTGTATGCCAAGGTGAGGACTCTTCTTCAGATGAGACCATGGGACCAGTTGAGGATGCTTCTGGGGAGAGAGAGCAATCATGCAGTGATGATGACAGTAGGCTGGAGTTGTATTCCAGTGCAGGGTGAGCAGTCAGGGGACTCTACGGGAGATACTCTGGGTGATGAGTCACTTGTGACGATTCAGCCAGAGCAGCATATGATGGAGCCTGAGTCAGCAAAGGAGGATACTATGCACATCATGCATGATAGTCCTTTGAGGGAGAGCCAGATGGAGGCTCACATTGAGTCTATGATGGATATGCAGCTAACCTTGGGGTCAGCCACTGAGGAAGAGCAATCAGATGCACAGACACCGAGCACGGTGACAGCGAGGATACTATGCACATCATGCATGATAGTCCTTTGAGGGAGAGCCAGATGGAGGCTCACATTGAGTCTATGATCGATATCTAGCTAACCTTGAGGTCAGCCACTGAGGAGGAGCAATCAGATGCACAGACACCGAGCACGGTGACAGCAGTTGCAGATCCATATCCTCTAGAGATGTTGGAGGTTGATGGGATAGTTCTCCAGGGGGCTAGGGGACAGCAGGAGCATTACATTCCCAATGAGAGGGATGAGTTGTTGGAGATGGTGGAGCATCCATCTTTGGGCCGACACATTGATGAGGTGCAGATAGATGTACATGGAGTTAGCAGAGTTGCGGTACTTTTAGCGAGTAGCACTCTCCAGGAGTACATCAATGGGGATTGCAAAATTTCTTGCCCACTTTGGCCCATTATAGAGAGAGGGGCTTTCTTCTACAGGCAGTTTTCGTTGGCAGACAGGGCAGAGAAGTGTGAGTTGATTACGGGTTGGCGACAACACTCCAGGCGTGTTCCGTATACAGTTGTTGCTACACTAGATTCTTCTTCCAGGATGGATTGGCGGGAGATCATGAGTTGGTACCCTCTTGATGGTATGATTTTCTTCGTAGGGAACACAACAAAGCAGGGGCCCTTAGACATAGCATATGTTACAGATTCCAGCTGGTAGTGGGGCCCAGGTCATCATTTCTTCAACACTCCATTCCGATTTCAGGAGAGCAGGATCAGCATGCGATTGAGTCAGGACTTGGATTGGAGAGAGGTGATGAGTTGGTATGCAGTTGGTGGGGCAGCTTATACAGCTAGAGGTACAACACAGCAGGAGCCAGGAAGCATTGATGTTTGTTGGCAGGCTTCACTTCATGGGGCATCAGCTATAGCCAGAGGCAATGCGCAGCCCAAGCCATGGAACTTGGGCGATGATTGGCCATGGTGGCGTTGGGATCCAAGAGGATTGTTTGTTGACTGGTACAGTGAGAGATCAGTTTGGGATCCTGGCATTGAGGGGTCTATTCCAAGTGGTTCGACACAGGTGCATAACAGCACCTAGAGGTTTGTATGGAATCCGGGCATTGGGTCTGAGATGCGACGGGCCAACAGAGTGGCCCACATATTTCGATTGCTTGAGGGCAAGCAATCTTGGGGCGGACGGTCTGTAATATTCCTTTTTTTTTGGTGTCATCTATGACAGGGCTAGGAGGGACTTCCAAAGTTAGGAGCAGACCGGTCACAGGTACAGGTTGGTGTCATCAGCGGGCCCAGGGGCTTTTTGGAGGAGTTTTGAGGAGTTTCTATGTGTTTGGGTGGCATTCGCTTGATATATTCCATCATCCGAGCAGTTTGGCTTTCGTTCCGGTGCATTCCGACAACTTTCGGAAATTTGAGTTATTTATGGGCTTAACTCAGCTAATTACGCTCACGGTGGCATTCCGAGAGGAATACATGACAAAACACCTTAGTGTAATAGCTCATTGGAACGACGAGGATACCTCCAGCATGGGATGCTGACATGAGTTTCAATGACCCAGGGATTGTAGTCGATTTATTTCGCATTGCATGTAGAATTTTTAATAGAGGGAAAAGTGCTCCATGAATAAAAATAATAAAATAAGAATGTTTCTAGAAGGTTCCAAGAATTGAGTGGAAAGGGGAAGAGGCTAATGAGGGATATTTTGGTCATATCATTTTATTGTTGAGAGGTGGTTGATGGGTTCTCTACTTCAGCCATAGCCCCAGGACGGAAACCCTCGGGTGATTTGTGAGTGTTGGACGAAAACCCAACTCTCTTGAGGAGACTTCACTTAGAAGTTTCGCAGAGCTTCAGAGATTGGTGTGAGGATCATTCAAATCTTCAACTTGGGCTTCATCATCTTTAGTGGGTTCAGTGACAGCTGTTGCCGGAGGGAAAGTGCAGCAGTTCAGTTTTGGAGGCCATCGTCGTGTAGCAGTGCAACAGACTGTATTGTTGGCCAGTTTTCCATCTCAGCTCTTTCTGGGTCAGATCCATATCTAAACCCCTCTTATTAGTTATAATAAAAGTTGAGATTCTTCCTGTTCTATATGGTATTGGATTGCAGTATTTTACATGTTTAATTTTACATGGCAATCTTCTCTTGAATAAATGTTGATTTTACGGCATAATGTGGAGTTCAGTTAATTTTCTACATTTTTAGTTAAATAATCCCATCCGGGATATTACAAAAACCCCTTTCTATGAACCGGGGAGACAAGCAGAATGTAACCTACCAGAGGCACAGATACAGGAGCAGAGAAAGGGAATTGCAGATCAGCCCTGATCTGAAGGTTCCTGAGCAGGGGGTAGAAGAGACAAGCATGGGGGTTAACAATAAGGAGGACACATCCTTTCAGAGCCTTTTGAAGGTTCTGAATGAGATGGCACAAGGGCAGAAGGAGATGGCGCAGGGGCAGAAGGAAGAGCTGGTAGAGATAATATACCAGTATCATAACAAGGGCAGCCATGGGGAGTTCATTACAGGAGAGGGTTTAGGCACATCTCATCATGCTAACAGTACAAACCCTCAAAGCCATACCCACATTTACAATGGACCACCCAGATCTACTATGCCCACGTTTCTGACTAAAGGGACTAGAGGACAGCCAGATATGGATGAGAGCCATTAAGGGATTATTTTCGTGAGGATCAGTTTATGGGGGCAGAATTTTGTGATCCTATAATCTTCAGCGACTTTTGCCAACTCAAGCATGGCAATAAAGGGAAAGGGATTGGTGGAACATCCACGCATAATTCTGATTTGCAGCACACATTTGGGAGGTTATTCCCTCCTACTTTTGATGGTTCATCTAAATGCAGCACTAGGGCATGGGTGGAGAAACTTGTCACCTATTTTCACCTTAACAAGATGACAAAATCCGAGGCGATTAAGGTGGCTACTTTCGACTTCGAGGGATACACTCATAATTGGTGGCACCATGGGCTATCTACGTTGGGAAATGCCAGTGTAACCTCTTATGAGGACTTTACTAGGAGGGTGTTCGAGCATTTTGACCTCAGAGACCCTGAGGCACACTTCAGAGAGTTGACCCAGCTCAAGCAGATAGGCAGTGCAAAGCAGTACATAGCAAAGTTCTTGAGGGTGTCGGTGGTGGTGCCAGATCTATCAAAGGCCAAGAGAGTCTTCATGTTTGTGAAGGGTTTAGCTGAGCCTTTGTGTGGGCTAGTGAGGTCGAACAAACCTACTACGCTCTAGGATGCAGTGAGCAGAGCTCGAGACCTGCAGGGTGTGATTCCCAAGACTAGAGCACCAGTACCAATGAGACCCGCTTTTCCACAGAGAGGTAGACACACCAAACCCCAGCCAGAGAGGGAGATGCCAGGGCGCGGGTAGTTGGATGATGAGATGAGGTGGGACCTCAAGAGGAGGAAGTTATGTTTCATGTGTCAGGAGCCATGGGCAACAGGGCATAGGTGTACCAAGGGCAAGGCCCACTACATAGAGGTGTTCTCAAACAATGAGTCGGAGGAGGATGTCGAGCAGGAGGCAGATGGATGTGACAAAGAGCCACAGACTAGCAGAGGAGGAGGTCCACTACCCCCTTGGAGGCCCTTTCTTGCCCACAGGAGGTGTTATTGCTTCACTTTAGGGAGTGTCGTAGTACCTGACGTTGAGGATTAGAAGCACGATGCAGGGACAATGTGTATCAATGTTGGTGGACAGTGGGGCTACCAACAATTTCGTGGATGCCCAGATGGTGGAGCGAAGAGGGATACACACAGAGACCTTTGAGAGTTTTCCAGTTCTAGTACCCAGAAATAGGACCATGCAGTGTACCAGATACATCCCTAGAATGACTGTGGCTATGGGAAATTACTCGATGACTAATCATTTCTTTGTAGTTGATGTTCTAAACACCAATGTGGTGATGGGTGTTTAATGGCTTTATTTTCTTGGGTGTGTCACCACAAATTGGAAGAAGTTGGAGATGGAGTTCATGGGGCCAGATGGGAAGTTCTTTGTATTGAGGGGCATGCATTCGTACCTACTACAGACAGTATTGGCACACCGGATGTTGGTCGATGTAATATCCCGGATGGGATATTTTAATTAAAAATGCAGAAAAATAACTAAACTCCACAATATGTCATAAAATCACTATTTACTCAACAGAAGATTGCCATGTAAAATAAAAAGATATGAAACACTACAATCCAATACCACATAGAATAGGAAGAATCTCAGCTTTTATTATAAATAATAATGAGGGTTACATATAGCTCTGACCCAAAAAGAGCTGAGATGGAAAACTGGTCACCAAGATAATCTGATGCACTGCTACACTGCGGTGACCTCCAAAACTGAACTGCTGCACTCTCCCTCCGACAATAGCTACTACTGAACCCACTGAAGATGATGAAGCACAAGTTGAAGATCTAAATGATCCTCACACCAATCCTTGAAGCTCTGCGAAACTTCTGAGTGAAGTCTCCTCAAGAGAGTTGGGTTTTCGTCCAACACTCACAAATCACCTGAGGGTTTCTGTCCTGGGGCTACGGCTAAAGTAGAGAACCACGTCTCACACCTCTCATACAATAAAATGATATGATCCCAAGATGTCCCTCAATGGCCTCCTCCCTTTCCTTTATAGATCTCTTGGAGCCTTCTAGAGCATTATTTTATTATTATTTTATTTATGGTACACTTTTCCCTCTTATGAAAATATTCCTTTTTAACGCAGAAAAGAGTAAATCGGCTACCATGTCTCCTCTGGTCACTGAAACTCATGCCCAACCGTCCCATTATGTAGGTATCCTCGTCCCAGTTCCAATGAGCTATTACACTAAGGTGTTCCATCATGTATTCCTCCTGGAATGCCACCTTGAGCGTAATCAACTGAGTTAAGCCCACGAATAACTCAAATTTCCGAAAGTTGTCGGAATGCACCAGAACGAAAGCCAAACTACTCGGATGATGGAATAAATCAAGCGAATGCGACCTGACACCGTGGAAACTCCTCAAAACTCCTCCAAAAATCCCCTGACCCTGTTGATAGCACCAATCTGTACCTGTGACCTGTCTGCTCCCAACTCTGGAAGTCCAACCTAACCCTGTTGTAGGTGACACCAAAAAAGGGAATATTACAGCCGATTTGTGGCACGGGGATATAGACTGGGCAGCGGAGCTCAAGATTTCAGAGGCAGAGACCTTGTAATATCCCAAATGGGAAAATAACAGTAATAACAGGCTAAAAGATATTAAGGAGACAACAGAACAAAAATTGATATCAAGACACCAACGGAGCCATAAAATACTGTTGAGCCATTTTATTAATTTGCTAGGAACGAGTACAATGGAGGTGCTCGAATGAAGGCACCTAGGGTTGCTCAAGGCAAGCTAGAGAAGCCCTCTGAATCAATGCTAAAATCCCCCACTGCTGATATGTTGTATGACTATAGCTCTGCACTGCAATTTGCCAGAAATGTTGTTTCTCCCAAAGAAATGTCGTTAGGGCCTGCTACACTGCTCATAAATTTCTGGGACTTTAACCCCAGACTCTACTCAAGAAACCCACAAAAACCCATGAAGAAATTGGCCAAATGTTGACCTCGAAATTTCGGCCTAATTTCCCCTAGCTCCTCTAGCTGTTGGTTGAGTTAGGATCTCTGTTTGACACCTCAAATCTGCCCAGAAAGTTCTGCCAAATTAATCATGGCTCCTCCTCAATAAACCCATAAAAACCCAGAAAGGGTTCGCCCAAAGCTTGACCCCGAAAATTGGCCCTCTTGGACTTGGCTCACTACATTGTTGGGTAAATCGATCCTCCTGTAAATCCTGCTTCTGGAAGTCTCCAAAATGCCACAAAAATCCCTGTTAGGAAGCTCCAAGCCTCCCCACCAAATCTCAGCTGCAACTCCCTCTCTTCTCACCTCCTGGAACAACAAATCCTCTCTACATTGCGTCCTCCCCAATGCAGTCTCTTCCTCCTCTGCGCAGTCCAAAACTGGCTACGCTTCCTCCTTATGTCGCTGATGGAAATTCTCCTCACAAGGTGTGGAAATCCTCTCCTGAGCGAGCACTCGAAGTCCCCCGAGGTAGAGGTTGAGATCTCTGCTTGAAAATCTCGTGTGCTAAACAACACTGCAGACTTGGCTCTTCGGCACAAGCGTGCTCTGTCAAAATGACAAGAAGAAAATAGTTGAATGAATGAATGTCGAATGAGCCTTCCCTTCTTCCTTTTATCCATTGATGCCCAATGTATGCCTTGGGTCCCACCTTGACCTGCGTTGCCTCTCCTTGGGCAATCGCGTGCTACCTTCCTCTAGCCAATCTCACGTTGTCATTTTCATGCCTCCTCTACGCTGCCACCTAAGGCCAACTCAACCCCACCACTAGAGCGTCAATTTTCCCTTACGGACTTTATGAAAATACTTTATTTGGCCTAATTATTAATTGTGGGTCCCCTACCCACTTTATTTCCACCCAACATTAGGATTTGCCAAAAATTAATCAAAATTAATATCACAATTAGCTGACTGCTAATTTGGGGATATTACAATCCTCCCTATCAAAAATTGCTTGTCCTCAAGCAATGGCTGCACAAGCATCCTCTCTAGTTGACGCTCCCTACTGTCACTGCGAAGTTGTGCCAGGGTCCTAGATGCTCCACTAAATCATCCCTGACCTCTGCATCCCGCGAATATGAAGGGATCCCTCAATACCCAAATCCCAAGTCATTATGTCCAACATGAAGCTCCCCCTGCTCCACTCACCATCCTACTAGGAACAAATAGCAGAAGCCCTCTGAAATATAAAACACGTGATGGTTGCCAACCCAAATTTCGATTATGAGGGTTCTTCATCTATCCCTTGCATTGATGCATCAAACCCCTTTCGCTATGTTCCTCCCTCTTTGGAGTCTATTCAAGAAAAGGGTAAGGATGCAATAAGAAATAAGGGTACTATCAAAAGTTTTTTCAAGCCCTCTTCTCCCTCTGATAGTGCACATGGTCCTAGTCCTACAGGTAGAGGTCAAGTGCAGCCCACTTTAGATCAACATTGGAAAAAAGAATTGAGAGAAATTGCTTGTGATTACATTGCTAGATGGTGGTATGATGTTGATATTCCCTTTAATGCTTCTCGTTCACCATATTATGAACCTATGTTTGATGCCATATATGCTGTTGGAAAGGGCTTCAAAGGCCCTACTATGCACGAGTTAAGAGGATCTCTTTTGCAAAAAGAGATTGTGTCCATTGATGAATATTTGAAAGAACTCAAAAACTCATGGGCACATACAAGATGTACCACATGTCAGATGGATGGACTGATCAAAGGAACCGTACCATCATAAACTTTCTTGTCTTTTGCCCACGGGGAACCGTGTTTCTAAGATCAGTTGATGCATCTGATCGGGTGAAAGATGCACATTTGTTGTTTCAGCTTTTGGATGAGGTTGTTGAAGAGGTGGGGGTGGAAAATGTTGTTCAAATCATCACAGATAGTACCTATAACTATGTTCTTGCTGGTAAATTGTTAGAGAAAAAACACCCAACCATATTTTGGACCCCATGTGTTACACATTGCATAGACCTCATGCTTGAGGATATTGGTAAAATAGATTGGATCAAGAACACTATAGAGCATGCCAAAAGCATCACAAAATATATTTACAATCACTCATGGATTCTGAACCTGATGAGGAAACACACAGGGAGCAAGGAAATTATTAGGCCTGCCATCACTAGATTTGCAACACATTTTTTGACATTGCAATCTATGCTTTCCCAACATAGAAACTTGCAAAAGTTGTTTTCTAGTGATGAATGGAATGAATGCTAGTGGGCTCGCAAACAGGATGGCAAAGATGTGAAAATGAAAGTTAATGAAGAAATATTTTGGAAAAAGGCAGCAGAGATTGTGAAGGTTGTTGAGCCACTGGTTAAGGTGTTGCGGTTGGCGGATGGAGAAAGATTGGCTATGGGCTTCATTTATGAGGCTATGGATCAAGCAAAGGAGCAAATAAGGGCAACATACAAGGACAGAGTGGGTAAGTATGGGCCCATTTGGGAAATCATTGATCAAATATGGAACAATCAACTCCATCGCCATATACATGCAGCTAGGTATTTTTTGAACCCAAGGTATCATTATAAAGCTCAAGAAGCAAGAGCTTTGACTAGGGAGGTTAGAGATGGATTGATTGACTGCATTGATCACACGATCCCCGCAGAGAGTGGCTAGTTGCTGATACACAATTAGATCACTATGTTCATCAAAGCCACATGTACCTTTAGCAAGAACCTTGCAAGGATTGCAAGGGAATCAGATGAGCCAGGTAAACAAAGAATTTCAATTTTCAAATTCATATTTTATTATTTTGTATAATTGTTTATAATTTCAAAGTTGGATATAATTTGTTGAGCTAACTGAAACTCATTACACAACTACGTTTTTTGCAGCACACTTGCAGTGCTTCTGGGTGTGAGCGCAATTGGTCTGTCTTTGAGAGGATTCACACAAAGAAGAGAAACCGTTTGGAGAAAAAACGGTTAAATGATCTAGTGTATGTCCAGTACAACCTCTGACTAAGACGCAACCAATTGTTGAACAAAATACCTGATTCAGATCCCATTGTGTTGGAGGATATTGATCCAACATCAGATTAGGCAACGGAGACTTGTCCACCAAAGTTTGAATTTGATGAGGATATTGGTGTGGAGATGGACTTCGATACACAGGTAGAGGCTCTGCTCAATGCAGATCCACTAGTAGCAGGCCCAGTACCAAGTCCTCCAGTTGCAGCCGCAGGCACTTCCTCTAGTCAGCCACGACAGAAGCGCATAACTCATCTATCTCAGGCTCAACCTGCTACAGTTCTAGTTGAGGATGTTGATGATGAGGAGGAGCAAGTGGTTTCCCCCTCTGGTTCAAAGTTTTAGCTAGAGGATATTGCCTTGTCAGATGTCTAGCAGTAGTGAATATTCATGCTTTGTTGTAGAGGCCATTTAAAGCCTCCTTGGTTATGTTTTTTGTTTTGATCTCTATATCATCATCATGTATTGGACAGTGCACTGGGTGCAATTTTGATAGAATGGATATATTCATGAGCCTACTTTGATCATATGTTGTCTTTTGTGTATATTGTAATGCTTTGTGTTTGGAAACATCAATGAAAATCTTTAAAATTATGTTTTTTTATAAAAAAATTAATATTTAATGTATTTTTTACAAAGACCAAGTCATTTAAACCGAACCGGTCGAGTCGATACGGAGTCGGAGTTGACCCTCAGCCGGTTCCAAACCCGAGTCAGAGTTTTAAAACATTGGTTTGTACCTCATGCTAAATACTCCAGAAGACTTGGAATATGAGAATATCCATTCGGAGTTTTAAAACACTGGTTCGTACCTCAAGTTAAATACTCCAACAGACTTGGAATATGAGAATATCCATTGAGAATACAAATATTATTATATATAATGTATGATGAATGATTGACACAATTGAAAGTGAGGGGCCTACTTATATACTAGGCAGGTGCCTCTTCATGGATAGTCATGTCCCATTTAGACATGCCTCCTCAACCTGATTACTAATTAACTAATCATTATTTATTGTTTACATTATTTATATCATTTTATTCATAACATCCGCAGATCAGGAAAAGGACTTGTTGTGGATCCGTGGAGGTTTGGGCACGGATCTGCGCGGATCGCGAGCGGATCTGGAGGGTGACGAGTGGTTTTGTAGGGGTTCGATTTCTAAAAAATATTTTTTTTTTTTCTTTGACGTAAGTCGGGTTGGGGTTTCCTAGACACTACCAAGGTGCTCCCTTGATGCTCCTTAGATGCTTCTTAGATGCTCCCTCATGGTAATGTTAAATTCTTAAAGTTTTTACTTAAATTTTTAACATTACCATGAAATAACTCAAAATGTTTGAGAGTGGTTCCAGACTCATTGGACTTCATATGGAGAAAACAGAATTTCATATCCGATTAAAAATTCAACAGACTTAACAGTTTTTAGGAATTCAAGATCAATGGGATTATGGCATTTCATTAGATTATATCATGTATGAGGGTCTGTGATTGGCATTTAATCAAAAGCACCAAGCCCTATATGTACCCTAGTGCTGGTAGTGTTAATTGTTTAACTCCTTTGTCATGGGTTTAACAAAAATTTACCTTTCAATCAAGTCAAAATCATTGATAAAGCATGTTAAGCTTTTTCTACCATATTTTAAGGTTTGGATTAGGTAGTTTGATCAAAATTGGATAATGTTGACAAATCCCTAGACAATCAAGGTAGAGGCAAAGGCTAGACAAGAGGAGAAGAATCTATTTTCTAGATGGTTGATGCTCGAATAATTAATCTTTGATGTACAATGAATGCCATATCTATCTTGATTTATGTACAAATATGCATGTTTCCATATCTTCTACAACAAATTTGGTATTTTGGATGTTTTTTTAATATAAACGCAAAAAAAAAAAAAAAATATATATATATATATATATATTGATTGTAGACGCCTCACTTCTTAGATTTTTGGAAAATGACGCTTCCGACGCTTTGCTTCCAAAAACCATCCCCACTTCATCCCCTTCCAAAAACCATCCCCACTTCATCCCCGCTTCATGCAAAAGTGACTCTGATATTGTATAATCCAAAAAGTTGTGATGAATAAACAACACTCTGGACTTGCTTTTGTACTCTGTCTTTTTTTTGGGACCACTACAGGATGATAACTCTTGACCATTGATGGCTGAAAGGTTGCTACAAAACAGCCTCTATTTTGAATGCCTTCGGGGAAATTATGATTTTTCCGTGGGGAAAAAACGAAGTTAAAAATGAATAAATTTCCTAATGTATTTATAATTTATTAAAAAAGGGAATACAATAGTATATTCCAAATTTTGTTCGTGTATATATATATGTATATATATATATAGAGCCAAAATTACTTAAAAATTATAAATTGCAAGGAAATATACTTCAAAGAAGTTGAGAAAGAATGGAATAAGAATTCCACATATAAGTCAACATTTTGGACTAAATGTTTGTTTTGTTAAACGGAAATTGGGTATCATTGAATTCATAAAAATTGTGAAATATGTTGTCAAACGTGGAAAATTATTTAATACGGAAGTACATTAAGGTAATGAGCAGATGCAAATGAAAAGATTATAGGAAGAACTCATAAAACTTGAACAAAAAATCAAGCTATTAGAAAAAAAAACAAAAAGATCTTGAAGATATGTTTTATAACAAGTCAAAAAAAAAAGGATTAGGAATTTTTGTGTTTAAGGGACCATAGTTAGAAATTACTTGCAAAGGTCATTAAGTCCAAATCTACAGAGAAAAAATTACACAAGAAAAAGAATATCTCGAGAAGAATGTTGAAATTTGATGACTAAAAAGTTTCCTGCAACCCAATCTGGGTTAAATTTCACCTTATCACTCCCATTCAGTTAAATGCCCTTCCCCATAAACTTACATTCAACATATAGAATTCTGTAAATGAAATTTTCAGATTAAAATACATGGGACTGTCAACACATGCTGAAAATAAATATGGACATAAACAAACCAGCAACACATAAAAAAATACACACAGAATTTTGGTCAACTTAAACATAGGCAAAACCCCTTCAATCTTCTCCGAGGAAACCTGTTAGAGAGCTCTTCAAATTTATTTATCTTTCAAGTTCAGAAAAAATACATTTGCAGACAAAACAAAACAGCAAAATACAACTTATCTCTTCAGCCCAAAACTCTTTGAAAATCGTGCCCACTTTGCCTCGATTTTTGGGCCAACTTGAAGCTGAAAATGTATTGTATAGATGCAGACTCTATTGTACGGATTATGTATGGACTGTATGCATTTCCATACCACTGTACGGATTTTTTTCACAAAAAAAAAACTTCTTTTTTGCTCAAAAACTTCTCTCGAACTTTGTGGAGCTCGCATCATTAAATGTTGTTCATATTGTACCTTCTGTTGTCTTCTATGCCTTGATTTTCGTGCCCAACTTTGCCCAAAAATCAATCATTCAGCTCGCTGCAACAAATTTCTCTTTTAGAACTTCTCCAGCCCTCAGCCTCCTTGTTAGGTCCCTATATTACTAGTGTAGTCCCCTATTGTTGTTAGTGTAGCCCCCTTATTGTTCCTGTAGTTCCCATATTGTTATTATTGTGCCCCATAAAACCCCACTATTGTTATTGGTGTGCCCTTACATTATTATTGTTAGGTCAGCTAGGATTATATTGTGACCCCATGGAATCCTATATATAGAAAGAAAATTTTGTCATTTGAATCATCCAAGAATTGTTCATTTATGTAATGTAAAGGAGGTTGCCCCCTCGAAGTGGTTGATTTCTAAGGCGTTGATATCTCTTTTCTTCTATTTTTGGAGTTGGTTCCATAACATTTGGTATAAGAGCTTCGGATTCTAGGGTTTCGCTGCTTCAAACAGGTCATCGTAGCATTTTCGCTATAACTTTTTTTCTACGAAGTTTCAGAAGCTAAAAAAAACCCATTTGCAAAGAAATACTTATGAACGTCGTGTAAAAATTTCAAATCTTGGTTCACAATATTTTCGGAGATATGATATGTGGGAGTTAGGGTTTTTGCATGCTCCCGAATTTCACCTCAAATAAGTGACCTTGGGAAAATCGTCATAATTCTCTCTCTCTGAGCATCGGATTGGAATTCTGTAAAAAGTCGCTGAAAGTACATGGACTGTAGTTTACTATGTATCAATTTCAGAGCCAAAGGAGAAAACAGTTTCACATGGCACATCGTACAAGTACGCTCTACTGAACCAGTCCATAATTAAGTCATTGCGAGAGATTGGGCATAACTTTGCCTTGAAGAATCCAAATCAAGTTTGACTAATGGAATTGGAAAGAGGACTTAGAGGATTAATACAGGATAGAAATTCAGATCTTGAAGATCTAAAATAACAGAGATAAATCAGGGTCAATATAGACCTCATAAAAAGCAAGAAAAAGGTGTGTATTTTTTAAACAAGTTTGCATAACATTTGTTTGAAAAATCAGTTTGAAGTGATTGCAAGGGCATATTGAAACATAGATATCAGTATTGAGTTATATAATGTCTCCCAAAAATAATCCCACACCCATTAAGCCCTCAGAAAGCTCTATTATGACGCATGAATAGGAAGAATTGCAGTATGACACATCAAAATTACAATACCAAGTGCAACAAATTTCGATCTTACAAAGAGAAATCAAAGATGACATAGATGGTTTAAAAGCATAAATGAAGGCTAAGTTGGACGGTTTGAAGAATCAAATGAAAGCTAATATAGATGATAAAGTAGTGGAAGATCACATCGAGCATCAACAACAAGTTCTCCAACTCTCAAAGGATAACTTAACTTTGGTGCAGAATCGGATGAAACAATAGGAAGATCAGCATCACAGCGAAAGAAGTTCTGAAGCAGTCACAGAAACAAGAACTCGGCAACGATGAAATCGATCAATTTCAGAATATCACAGCAAGTGGAATAACTTACCCGTTGAAGATTCCACAGTGGAGGATGAGAATTTTATACAGAAGCATCAAGAAATAATCAAGCGTTGAGGACAACACTTGTTTGAAGGAGAGGGGCATGTTAGGTCCCTATATTACTAGTGTAGTCCCTTATTGTTGTTAGTGTAGCCCCCTTATTGTTATTTTTGTACCCCTGTAGTCCCCATATTGTTATTATTGTGCCCCATAAAACCCCACTATTGTTATTGTTGTGCCCTTACATTATTATTGTTAGGTCGGCTAGGATTACATTGTGACCCCATGGACTCCTATAAATAGAAAGGAGGTTTTTCCATTTGAATCATCCAAGAATTGTTCATTTCTGTAATGTAAAGGAGGTTGCCCCCTCGAAGTGGTTGATTTCTAGGGCGTTGATATCTCTTTTCTTCTATAATTGGAGTTGGTTTCATAACATTCCTATCTCCAATCTGCTCATGAAGAATGAATGAATGCAATCTCTCTTTTCTTTTTCCCCTTTTGTTTCCCTAAATGACTTTTGGGCAACCCTAAGATCTAAGGGCTTAGATTCATTCAGATCAAGGGATGAGAATAAATGTGCATTTAATTCTCACTTTCTATTTTTTAACTCACCCATCAAATAAAGTGCCCACATTTTACCTTATGTCTAAAGTCACTTTTCACTTTATAATTTAACATTGACTTTATCACATAAAGTCACTTTCACTTTATAATTTAATATTGACTTTACCACTTATAATGTCACTTTCACTTTATAAAGTCACACTTAGGGAAAGAATTATTTTGGACACTTTTCCCTAGGTAGAGACTAACCCATGGGATACCACTTGTCCAAGGTACATTAAAAATCAACACTCCCTCTTACCGAGGAAAGTGTTTCTCACCACACCCATCTTGTCCCTGAAATGGATGCTTGCCTCTTGGCAAGGACTTCGTGAGAACATCGGCCACCTGCTCATGTCAATGTGTTTTGACCTGTCATGAAACACTGAATTCTCCGTGATTTTAATGCAACTCTGATTATCACAGTGAATAACCGTCAGTCTCAACTCCTGATCAAATAGGCCATACAATAACTTGCGAAGCCAAATAGCTTCACAACTAGCCTGGCTAGTTGCCATATACTCAGCCTCAGAAGAGCTCAAACCAACTAACTTTTGCTTTCGACTAAACCACGACACAACTGCCGAATGCAATCCGAAGCAACACCCTGAAGTGCTTTTCCTGTTAGAAGCACTCCCTGCCCAATCTGAATCTGTGTAACATGCCAACCTCGCTCCATCTCCCCGCTTATAGTCCAGACCATAATCAACAGTCCCCTGCATGTAGCGAAGAATGTGCTTTGCAGCTACCCAGTGCACCCTCCTGGGCTCAACCATGAACTGGCTAAGTCTGTTCACTACAAAGCATATATTTGGCCTAGTGTTGACCAGATACATCAAGGACCCAATAAGTTGCCTATACAATGTGGGATCCACCAAACTAGAATCTGAAGCATGAAGCTTCTTCCAATTGGTGATCATAGGTGTAGACATGGGTCTACAGTCTGCCATGTGAAATCTACTCAACACATCCACAGCATAATGCCCCTACCCCAGAAAGATATGCCCCTCCTCCTACCACACCTCAAGCCCCAAAAAGTAATGCATCAACCCAATGTCCTTCATCTCGAACTCCATAGCAAGATCCTCCTTGCAACCACTAATCAGTCTCTCTGCCCCAGTAATGAACAAATCATCAACATATAGCACAAGAATGAGTCGATCATCCCCTGCAACAATGTAGTATAGGTTCGGATCTGCATCACTCTTCATGAAACCCATCTGCTGCAAGTAAGTATCAATCCTCGAATACCAAGCTCTTGGAGCTTTCTTAAGTCCATAGAGTGCTTGCCTCAACCAGCATGTTGTAACATTATCTAGTTTTGATAAGTTAGTATAATTAGTCAAATAATTTTGAAAATGTTAAGGTAGGATATGGATGCAAAAGAATGAAAAAGTTAAAAAATGTTAAGAAAATTTTATGTTTTATAGGCATCCATATCAATAAAATGATAGCTGTTAGCTGCCCTAAATAAAGAAGGCAAAGCAAAATAAAATGTTAGGGAAGAAAAAGAAAAAAAAAGGAAAGCTTCATTTATATTTGTAAACTTGCACAGGCTGCTAGTCTAAATGTGCCACAAAAAGCAAGAAAGGTTTATATGGCTATTCCAAATTATTAAGACTATCCTAAGTTAATACAATATTAAATCATCCCACCAATTCATCCCTTTATGTTTTCATTCCTTAACTCATTCCCCTTTATATCATTCCCGACACTTTATATCATTTCTAACCCCACCATTCCAACTCATCACATCTAACGGCGCTCCCATATCCCCACATATCCGACGGACTTCCCATATTCTTTCATATCCAACAGCTTATATATTCCTTTGGCCCCCCTTCGCGAACCGAACTTTATCACCAGGGGGGTCCGAACTCAATGGTAAGTCAAACCACCCCGTCGATACGTGGCATCACCTCAGCCTTTCGGACCCCCCATGTGCGAAACCAAAAACCACTCAACCCCCCCTCTGAAAGTCGATTTCTGATACCACCTACCTGACTGTTGAGCATACGCCATTCCGTTGTCGCCACCCCATCTGCCATCTCATCCGCCCGTTAACCTCAGTCGCCCGTTAAACTTAACAAATCACATCATTCCCTCCATTATTAGTCCGTTAAGCATTCAATTAGCTTAACCGTTAACCCGCGCCACCAACGAAAGCCTACATTTCTATATTAATCTTCTTTTATCCGTTCACAGGTTACAATATTGTTTATTTGCATGTTGCTCGCCAAAAAGTCGACATTGTCAAACTTCCAGCATCTGTTTTCTTCATTTGTTCTTTCTATTCCCTGTCCAAAACGCATTGTTTGCCTAAGAAATTGCCTGTATTCCTATCAAATTGCACTTTCAAACCTAGCCATCATGCCTCCCAAGGATAAGGGCCCAGAGGAAAATATCAATCCTCTGATTTTTCCTCCTGTAGACCTTCATCATATCCCTATGGTAGATAGAGACTACAGGATACATGAAACACTTTGTGAGTTTGACATTCTCGAGATGTATTGTTGGCTCAAAGATAAATGGATTGAGAAATCAGATGAAATCCAGCTCTGGGAGTCAAACCTACCTCATTATATTTTTCCTCCTACCCACAGCACTTCCGATTTCATTAGAAAATGCCATGCCTCATATTTGCCAATCCAAAGGGCCATAACCAATTCCAATGGACAATTTTTGTTTACCATAACCCCTCAGGCTATTGATGAAATGATGCTAGCCCCCATAGTCAACGATAGTACCCCATTTTCTCATGAAGCTCTGGTTGAAATATACCAAAAATTAGACCTTGCTAAGAGAATCCAAACTCTAGATTTATTCTTAGCACAAGAAGCTTCATTTCCAAAGAAAAATCCTCCTTATCCTTCATCCATATTCCCTAAGAGAACCAAGAAGATACCCATTGTTATATCTTACCTTCCTGGATACTACTCTGATCAATATGTAGATGAAGCCATTATAGGATTTTTATCAATCTTTTCTAATGATGCCAAACCTTCAATTGTGTTCAATTTCAGTCATTTTCTTGCAAAGTCTATTCATCAACAGTTGGTCAATTTTCACATAGAGGGAATATTTAAGTATACCTCTGTCTTAGTCTACATGTTCATATATTTTCAGGGGGACAACATGAAATTGTCATTGCAGACACTGAATGAGAAAGGAGACCAGCAGTCGGTCATTTTCTGGACCACCCTGGGTATGAAAGATCAGAATAAGTTCACATATAAACAGTTTAATGAGATGTTTGTTGGAAATGTTGTCATTGATGGCAAAGGAGGTAGCAGATGCAGAAACAGGAACAGTTACAAGGAGACAAAGACAGAATATGGAGGCAGCAAAGAGGAAATGAATATAAAGGAGAAAGGCAGAGGCAGAGGAAGCAAATACGGAGACAGAGTCGTTATCACAGCAGCAGAGGAGCAAGAAGCAGCATCAGTCAAGGAGAACAGAGGCAGCAAAGGCAGAGAAGAGTGCAGTAAGAGGGCCATTGGACTGAAGATTTGGTCAGAACCAGAAAACCCTGTAAATAAACTCACTGTGTGAAGAAAGAAATTATTTTAGGGTTATCTGTGCATTGATTGAATTGAATTCTGTGTGTATATATATATAGAGGTGTCTATTTAATGATGGAGAATGTGCGTTAAAAACCTGTGTTGAGGGTAAAAGATCACTGGTCGAAATGACGAAGAGTACTTCTGTTGAATGCCTGTATATAAAATACGTTGTAAATGATGATCCTGCACGCATTGTTGAAATGATGAAATCTCGAGGATGGTTACCGTGAACCCAACCCTGTGGGTTATTGAAAGAATATATGGCAATATAATGTATTCTGGTGGTTGTGCTGTGCATAAATTGTAATGTCGAACAGTCAGGGGTAAGCGGAATCATATAAAGAAACATTGAAGTGGAACACTTTATGATCAAAAGAAACGATATAATGGAGCAGAACCATAGTCGTAACAAAATATATATATATATATATATATATATATATATATATATATAATTGAAATGCGAAGAATAGTTATATATATATATATATATAATTGAAATCGTGGAGGACCGGAACCTGGAGCGTAGGGAGAAGCGGAACCGTGACGGATGAACAGTAACGGCGGCTTGGAGGAACAGTAAAAGCTGGAAGCGGGTTTCATTGCACCACTATTATACGGAAGGCAGTATTTTGAAGTTTCGCAGCGATTCCATAGAGGTGTTGACGCGTGTCCCGACCGACATTGCAAAACCATTGTTTAAAGTGCGCCATCGCGCGTTATACATTGACTGAAGACGTCGAGCGATATGGATATACACCGTTGATCTGGAGGCTCAACATCTAACAGTGATTGCTCGTTGAACCTGCCCGGAGGTTAACCAAGGTGTGCGGAGGATAACTCGAGTACGGAGCGCCATCGCGCATTATTGTTTGCGCATGTTGATCGAGCGATATACGTTGGATCGGGCAACGTAATACCAACCGTCGGATGGGCGCGTGGGTTAACAAGGTACAGTGTATGCGTTCGTTTGATTGTATTGTGGGCCCTAGCGGAAATATATGAAAAGAATTGGTTTATTAATGTTAATCAACGCATTATAAGGTCCGATGGAATATATATATAAAAATAATACGCATCGGGATTGTTATAAAGGTTATATGCGATGGCATTTCATTTGTTTAACTTATTCACTATATAATACCCTGGGTTTAATAACCAGCGGATTGAATATTATGAGTTGGACTTTTTATTATGGTTTGACCACAGTTTTTGAAAATGCCGAGAGTTGTTTTATCGCTGATTAAAGGGCGGCTGCACATACAGCAATTATATAACTACAATAAACGGGGAACTGAATAAAAGAGAAAACAAAAGGAGAATGTTGTTTTTGGATGGATGAGTAGGGAAAATAGAAAGAGAGGAGTGCTAGTCGAAATATATTTTAACGCAGATATATGTATACAACAGACATACAATCATGGTGAACAGAAACATGCACAAGAATGAATTTGACATGTGTATAAGCACAGAAAACAGGGAATATGCAGATGACAGTGAACAAAGAATATGCAGAACAGGTTCTTAACAGCAGCAAGAAAAGACAAATCCAGTAAAGCCAAAATCCAGAAAAGGAGCTGAGTGAAATTGAAATATGTAATTAAAAATGTGAATGTAAATGTTGTAATTAATTTTTTATTGTTTGTGATGCAAAGGAAAGTATCCTAAGGAAAAGACAAAATCCCACTGTAGCATGGAAATTTGTACAAATTGTAATAATTCTAAAAATGAGTTGGAAAAAGGAAGAAGAAGACAGAAGCCAAAGAGTCATGACTGTTCACTCCAAATTCCTTGTGAAATACAAACAGTCATGTGAGAATTTCTATATATAATATCAATTTGATAAGCTCAAAGAAGGGAGAGAGAGAAAATATAGAGAATGCAGAATATAGAAGAATAAGGCAGAGAAGATTAAGAGAAGAAGAGCAGAAAAGAGAAGCTACAGAACAGAGCTGATATCTGAAGTAAATCAGCAAACATTCAATTTGATAAATTGAGGAAGTTGGAGCTTCCCTATCAAGTTGCAGCTTGATAGCTGTCAGTTGTAGCTGAATGAGGTTGGAGCCTCCTGTAGGTTGGTGCCTGCAGAAAATTGAAGGGAGTTGGTGCTTCCTTACAAGTTGTAGCTTGCAGAATTGAGGTTGGAGCCTCCTGTAGGTTGGTGCCTGCAGAAAAACAGTGGTGAGAGGGAGTTGGAGCTTGCCTTTGCATCACAACAATAATAAGATGTGGTTTTCTCCCTTTATGGGTTTCCACTTACATCTGGTGTCTCTGTGCATGATATTTATGTATTGATCTGATATGTATCATCTGCTTAATACCTGCTGCTCACATATTAAGTCTACTACTATATTACATTAATACTTGTTGCTTACATTCTAAGGTTACTCACACATTAAATTGGATATGAAATGAAGGTGTATATAAGTTTAATGAAAAGTTTTAAAATATCAGGAATGTGTTAAACTGATTCACCCCCCCCCCCGCCCTCCCTCCTCAGTTTAACTAAAGGTTCAACAATGTTTGTTCACCCAGCCATTGGTCCTCTAAGCAGCAGAGAAGAACCAAGAATTAGTGAAGAAATCCAAAAGATTTTGCAACTGTCAGAATAGGTACAAACAGGAGATTGGTGCTTATATGAAAATTACAGAGATAAAAAAATTTGGATGTGAGCTACAACCATATAAGTTGCCAAAATTCCTCCCAATGAGGATTTCTGCCTTAGAATTCATCAGGCAGATGATCAACATGGATCAGGTCCATTTTGTTGCTGCCAAGAAAAAGTCTCAGTTTAAGCTAAAAATGCAGGTTGGCCCATTCATCTGCAACAGCAGGAAAGCAAGAGCAGAAGCAGACTAATTGTTGAAGAAAATGCAATTTGATCTTAGCTTCACTTGGTCATATGATCCATTAGGGATAGTTTCCAAATTAAGGGTAGAAACCAAATCTACTCCTTATTTTTACACACCAAGGCCAGAAATAGAGAAGTATAAGAATCAGCCAGAGTGGATAGAGAATACATTACATGAGGCAGAAGAACAACAAGTCTCTTCATCAACAATGCAGACTCCTACAAACCAAGAGAAGACGGCCAAAAGGAACAAAGAAGAAGGATCACCTTCAGAGACAGATATCTTCAACAAGGGATTTAAAATCATGTATAGAAAGAAGGCTAAGCTTAGTTCCAGATTAAGCCTTAGCAAAGATTCAGAGCAGCAGACTTCCATCGATACTAATGAGCCTCTTGTATCTTCACTAGTAGGTGATCAGTCTACACAGTCTCCTACCACTTCCATGACTACAACAAAGCAGCAATAGATTATGCACACAGGTACATCAACTTCAAGCGAGCCAAAGAAAAGCACCATGGATATCTTCAAGGAAATAAAACTAAAAAATGAAGCCTTAAAGATAAACAAATACAATCAATTTTGGAAACAAATTTCAGGTGCCCAAAGCAGGCTATTGTCAGCCTTCGACTCAAAGAAAGGAAAAATGTTAATGGCATTTCTTCAGGCACAAGTTCCTCAGCCCAAAGGAGAATCAGATTATAAGAAGACATCTTTTGAGTTTGATGTTAAGGACGTACATCCCATTGATCAAATGGAAATGCATAAACAGACTGGGGAGATGATTTTCTTCATTGTAACTAACATTGCTATGACTTTGTCTAAATTGCAGGTCACACTAGCAAATGTTTGGTCACAACTCAACATGGAAAAAGTTTCAGCTTTTGCCAAAGATACCAGGATTAAAACCTTGGAAGATTTGGTGATCAAACTGGGTTATGATCCTACAAATGTTAATGCTGCAGAAGAACTGATTAAGAAAAAAAATGCAGATATTGCAGCATTAAGGAAGCAGTTAAAACTGCCAGCAACAAAAGATCCTTTAGCTAAAGAGATTGAAGAGACAGAGACACAAAAGGCAGACATGATGAAGCTCATCCTAGAACAGGGTACACAGTTGAAGCAAATGGAAACAACGATGGAGAAGTGGATTAAAGAAAGCAAGAAGCCAGCCAAGCAAGCTGCTCCTTTAGAAGCACTTCTTATTACATCTATTCCTACTATTATACCTGCTACCACCAGTAAAGGAGATGCTACAGACCAGTTAGCCAATACACTTCAAAATATGACCTTGCAGACTGAAGAAATTAAAAAGTTACAGGATCAAGTGAAACTTCTAGAGAATCAGCAAAAGAAGTCTAACAGTTTTCATGCATCAGAGCTTCAGAGAGCTCAGAATCAAGTAGAAATATGGAAGAAATCAGCAATTGAAGCTTCTATTGGCTACGCTCTTGGTAATGTTAAGGAAATTATTTGGAACAACATCATTGAGGAAATGAGTGAAATCTGGCCATGTGTCGAGATCATCTTTGAGCAAAAGGAATTAGTGGAAAAGGCAAACCAGGCAAAATCTGATATAAATACTCAACTAGGAGAAATGCCTAATACAACCAACAACATTATAAAGTTTCTAAATTCTAAAGACAACCAAGAACTGGATGATCTAGGGGTAGATGACAAGACTGAGACCATTCTTGAAGTGAAGAAAGTTCTGATCAAAAAGAACTTAGTAGTGCAGTTGACAGAGAAGTGTCACACTCTTGATGTTGCTATCAACAGATTTCTCTCAAGAATTGATGCATTTATTAAAAAAGGTTTGCCCCCATTGTTTGTAATAAATGATAAATTAAAGCACAGGGAGGATTATATGAAGAAGCTCAAAGAAACAGTAATGGTTGCATCCAAGTCTTCAATTAAAGGTTCTATGACAGGCAAAGCATTTTATAAAGCTATTGAAAATATCATTTTTATTCATCATGAAATAAAACATATTTTTACTGTAAAACCCACTTTTGCAAAGTACACTGAGATAGATGAAATCTACCGCAGGGTTATTAAAGTTTCAATCCCAGATCAAGAACGGTGGGAAAAGCTTTGCGAATATCAGGAATAGAAGACAGGTCAATTTTTCCAGCGCAGCACCAGGATAGTGGCCACTCGGCAACAATTTTCCATTAAAACAAGGCCAGACATGGAAATTCGTTCCTTTGGATCGAATTCCTTTCCTTTCAGTTAATTTTGAGAAAATATAGCTTGCCTTATCAATCAAGCATTTATTGTAATTTTATATTTTGTTTAAATACTTCGTCCATGGAAGCATTCCAGGTTGCACCCTTGAGCTAGTTATCAGACAGATTTGTAATAGCTGGAGCATTTTTGATATAATAAAGGATTCTGGATTTACTTCATATGGCTTGTGTTATCGCTTGCCGCCTACACCTACCTACAGTTAGTGAGAAAAGCCTTCAACCCCACAGGTGTGGTTGGTGGCAAGGAACTCAGAGAAGGGGCTGTCACCTATTCCCAACTCTCTCCGTTTAAGCTATCTCCTAGGTTAGCTAAGGGGGGTGGTCCCTAAAGGAAAACTAAGTTAAAGATGTGAGATTTCTAGGAGAATTGATTAGAAGGAATTACTTATCAAAGATGACTCGATTTCAATATGTAAACAAGCATATAAGTATATGAGCAATATTCAATGACGTGTTCAAAATATAGACCAGTGCTTTAAAGTAGATAACAAATGCTTGCTCAAAAATGAAATTCAAGATATAATGACAATAATCCCACAAAGGAAGTGTTAGACCAAGATCACAATATGCAATTAAATTTGCAACACCAAATAAGGATATTTGCCAATGAAACGAGATATATCAATCATCCATAAGCATAATGATCATTAAAATGACAACATGCAATGAAGTTGTATGTAGAAGCAAATTTCCAAGTACCATAGAATTAAACTTGTTGCAAAATTTAAAGAATTAAAATGCTTGCATCCAAAGTGCTTCTTGAGATAATATTTGCATGTGAATCTTTAAACCATCAAGATAGCAAAAATTTGGGAACTTTGCAAGTAAATGTGATGAGATAGTGCTATTGGTTTATTTTATTAATTAATTCTAAAGCAAAGTTACAATTGAACTCTAATCCTCAGACCTCACCCTCACCCAAATATTTGGATCTCACAGTGAGGAGTCCATAGAGGTAGAGGGTCCCTAAAACGTCTATTCAACCAACTTAAGTTGGAGGTAAATTTTAGAGATGCAAGTCTAGTATGAAAAGTGAAATGCCTAAATGATATAAAAGTGAGTTTGTAAGTGCTATTGAAAAGATGGAGATGATCAATTAAATATGCTTCATAGTTAGAACAATAACTCAAGTTGCCATAAATTGAAAGTGCTATGCTTCTTTACTTGTAGTATATTGTGAAACTTATCCAAATGAGAAATAGATCACAAAACATAAGTAAGTGATGGCAAATGAGATTGCAAATTAAGAAATTAAATGACTATGCGATTTGTGTTACTTTCCACTTAGAACATGCATATGTGATGTGAAAAAAAAAACGAAACGTCAAAACCACTAAGTCAATCCATCTACAAATTCTCTCCTTTGGAATGGAGAGATAAGGATGTCAATGGGTAAAACCCACGCTCCCACAACAAAAATAGAAATTTTTATTAATTTTACAAGAATGAAATGACCATGAGGGCCTTTCTAAACCAAGGAAAGTCTTTACAAATAAAAATTGAGATCATAGACTTTTCCTCGGTGAGAATTTCTAAGAACTCAAAATAAATTCAGACTTTACAATAGGAGAAGAGAAGCTAAGCCTCTTCTATGCCCACAACCAAAGAAAAGAGAGTTATCTTTCTCATTTGAAATTCAGCCCAAAGGTCCTGCAACAACTTGTTAGTAATTTCTTGCAATTGTCCACTCAAGCTGTCACAAGAAAAAATTCGAAAGAGGGCTACAAAACCAATCAAATATTAGATAGATAAAATTACAAAATATTGCACAACAATTTACAAAGAGCTAAGCCAAAGAGTTCGAGTAAACTCTCCTCTTTGCTTAGTCATATTCAAGCTCTTAGATAGCAAATGAAAGCAATGAAGTATAATGTTTTAAAAGATATTCAAATTTAGAAGTATTTGGTTTGTATACAAGCTATGTCTCAAAACCCCTGCAAAACCACTTTGTAAGATAAGACTATGAAGGTTCAAAGAACAAATGAGAGCTCCTTTAAGAATGTATCAAGAGTGGGTTGGTCTCTCCAAAGACTTCCCCCAACACTTGATTCTTTGATCCCAACAAGATGTTCCCTCTACAAAACTTCAATCAAGAATTAGTTCCATATAGATCTAGCAATAAACAATGATAAGAAACTCTAGAGATTTATTTGAAACCAACTAGAGCATTCTATACCTAGAGCATACTCCTAAATCAAATGTCAATATAAGATAGCTCTACATTAACAAATCTACAAGAGCATATGAAAACAAATTAGATCAAAGCATGAGTAAGAGGAATTATACCAATGATCAACAATTCATCACACTCCAAAAGGAGGAACACCTCATGAATGAAACCCCAAAGTCTTTATTGATATTTCTGAAAGTGTACAAGGCAGCAGCGTTTCCGCAAGCACAATAGCTAGTAAACAATGATTACAATATGAGAGCCCATGGCTCTATTATATAGAAAGTTGGGAGCAAATCCCAATGAAGAACCATATGCCAAGTGGTGAGAGGGAGGAGATCTCAAGGCAAATTCGAATTTGGTAAGTGGAGCTCCAATGCCAAGTGTAAAAATCGAATTCTGGCAAGTGGGCATCATTTTCTTCTTCCCTTATGTGCCAAATTCGAATTTTATGATGAAATGACATGTGTATATGGTTGGTAACCCATGTGGGGACAATTTCCCACCAAAATCTCCACCAAATATTCTCCCAAATCCTCCCAAATATTCATTAATTTCACAAATTCGAATTTCCAAGTAAGCAACTTTCATTTAATGCCGGAAATTCAATTTTATTTGAACACATGTCTTTTTCTTGATTTTAGGAGTCCATATCACCTTGGGACTTCACTTTAACTCCTCCATAATTTTCCACCTCATTTCCACCTCATTTAGCATGTGTGGATATTTATTTTTCTCCATTTATTTAATTTCTGGCTTAATTAATTGCCAGATTTCCCACTAAACTTAGGAAAAGTGGGTTTTGAGGGCTCAAAACACATTTTTAACTCCTCAAAGTGTGTCATAGTAGAAAGTTGAGCGTGAGAGGTGTAATTTTGATTACTCATACCCCATACAACTTCTCTAGACAACACTTATTACAATTCAATTACAATTTTTATTGCAATTTTCGACTTGCGGGAAATCTAAAAAATTAAAAAATCACTACCTAGACCTAACCAAATTCCACGAAAATTTTTGTGTGATCTAGTATGGTAATATACATTGACTCTAGACACTAGGAGTCACCCAAGGCCTCACCATCAAGCCGTACTCCGGCTTTGGGGTAAAATTGAAGGAAAAAACTCAATTAATTATTAACTCCTAGTAGGGAGATGATAATTAACCAAGTAAAAAAACCCTCCCAAAGTAATACTCACTTGTTGGAAAGGTCCCAGGCTACCTAGGCCTGTTACAGACTCAATACTGACTCAAAACTCATCATTACTAGCATCACTTATTACAATTCCCTGTAGGGCGTGGAATCTGGGTACAAGAGAAAATGATAAGAAGTAGAAATAGAGTTTAAAAACTCTGTTGAACTGATGATATCTGATGGTACAAATGTCTCCTGGTTCATCCTTGGGCATGGAGTCTTCTCATTATCATCAAGTGCCACTCTAGTGGTCAACAGCTTGTATTCCTGTGAGTTATTTCTATTATGTTTTTCATTATGTATTCTTCATATAATTTAATTCATTAACAATTATCCAATTGGAAATTTAATTGAATCTCAATTTCGTTTTCGATTCGCTGTGAAGTTGTAGTTGGATTAAGAGATTAATTTACAAAGCCATCTATTATTGTAAATTCTTCTTGAAATTTAATTACACAAAGGTTCTTGTTATGACTTGATTATATTTTGTTGATTATAAATGGTGAAATACTCTATCTGAATATTAAATCATTTATACTTCTTTACATTCTACTTATTCATCCCACTTAAAATCAAATTAACCAAATGTATTTAGAGAACAACCTTTTATTTAATTAAGGATCTTTCTAAGTTAAAATCACCTGTTTAGAAAATTGTTCACTGGTCATCCAACTATTCAAAAACAACAAATATTTTAGATGCTTTGGCATAACTTATCAACCTGTGGTCTCCCGCCCAAGTACCTCAAAGACCTGTGGTTGCTCAACATAGACCTCCTCCCCTATAACTCCATTCAGAAATGCAGTCTTCACATCCATCTGATGGATCTGCCAACCCATTTCTGCAGCAATAGAAATAAGGGACCGGATAGAAGTGTACCGAGCTACGGGAGCGAAGGTCTCATCATAGTCAACTCCCTCTATTTGTGAGAACCCTCTAGCCATAAACCTCGCCTTGAACTTCTCAATGCTGCCATTTGCAACATGCTTGATCTTGTAGAGCCACCTGGAAGTCACAACTCACTTGCCCTCAGGTCTAGGCACCACCTCCCAAACATTGTTCTTAATGATAGAGGTATACTCCTCCATCATAGCCTCTCTCCATACCTCCTGGCTGGCAACCTCCTCACAGCTAGTAGGCTCAAAGTCAACAATGTTGGTATATTAATCTTTGGGCAACTAGGTCCAAACTCCATGTTGCATTGCTCATATAATGATGATTATATTTTTGTTCAATTCCTCTTTCGGAAAGGTGAAAGATTGATCAAAGATCATCTTGTTTGGATGAGCAAAACATATATTTTGATTTTGTTTTCCACACATGTGTAAGGTTGGCCAGATTTGTACTGTAGGCTCACAAGCCTAATAGACGTGTCACACACCCTCACTGATGGATATAAACTGGAGAGACTTGGAGGTCATTTGTTCATCATCTCATCATATATATTTCTCATGATCTGACTGGTTCGTACAGCCTAGAAGAGGCTTCTCTCTCTCCCACGTGGAAATATGGATGCCGAAAATGATGCCAGAAATGGATGCCAGAAATATGGATGATGCTGGAAATCTGGATGCCGGAAATCTGTATGTCAGAAATGATGCCGAAAATATGGATGATGTCGGAAATGGATGCCGGAAATCGGATGAGGGATTCTTTTGTTGAATTGTGTTGACTTTTGGAGTTGTCTTTGAGGGATGTGTGTGACACTTGGTAAGTTGGTTGATCTGATGTTGAGAAAGACTTTGCTGGCTGATGCATCCTGTTGACTGTCGTAATGCACATCACTCTCTATCTTTGCTGGACAAGAAGAATTGTAAAATCTTATCTACATTATTTGGCGTGTCTTCTATTGATCTATTATTATGTTCTATCAACATTTTACTTTCATGTTTATGTGATTGTTAAATTGAATTGGGCCTATAAGAAAGACTGAAGTAAAATTGCATTAAGCATAGAACATACCATGGTTATCTAAAATTAACATGGTATCAGAGCTGAGGTGAAGACAAAGCCCAAGATAGTGTGAAAAGCAATCACCGAAGAAGAAGTATTGTCAAGGAACAATGTTCTAATGATAAGTTGACTGACAAGTCTGATTATCATGCATGGAAGATGTCCTTGGATTTGGCATTAGAAAATCAAGATGTCATGGACTATGTGCAGGGGAAGATTCATGAACCTCCATCATATTTTATGAGACTCACAAAAATCAGAAATGATCTCCTCGCCATAGGAGAAGAAGTAGATGATCGAGAGCTCGTCCTCATTACTCTTGGAGGACTTCCCGAACACTAATATGTATTTAATACTACAATTCTTAATAATAATATGATTCCGGATTTCGATGAATTGCTGGCTAGATGCACTCAAGAGGAGACAAGAATGATCAAGAGAGATCATCCCTCTAATCGAAATAGAGGTGACCCTATTGCCTTCACTGCTCATGCAAAGAAGAAGAACCATGGTGACCCGAGAAATCAAAACCATGGTAGAGCAGGGCCCAAAGGAAGGAAGGGAAGATGTTACACTTGTAACAAGTCTGGGCACTACACAAGAGAGTGCCCCAATAGAAGGGACTCTCCCAAGGATGATGACAACAACAACTTTAGGGGGGATGGCAATCAAAGGAACAACAAGTTCAAAGGAAAAAGGAAGGCTCCCTCTAATCGTAGTGGAAATGGGCAACCTTTCAAGAGGTCAAGAAATTCCAGGTACGACTAATGTTGTTGATAATAAGAAAAATGAATATATTCTTGTATCTTCCCTCTCTGTTGCATCTCCTCCCAACACCCTGGATGTCTGGTTGATTGATAGTGGTACTTCAAGGCACCTCATTGGTTATAAAGAAGCCCTTTCTAATTTGATTGAGAAGGATACTAATTTAGAATTATCCTTGGAGATAATGCCACATATCCCATGAAAGGGGCAGGGACTGTGACACTTCATCTATCTCAAGGTCAAGTCCTCCATTTACAAGATCTGTTGTACGTACCTGATTTGAAGAAGAACCTTGTGTCTATTTCGACAATGGAAGACAAAGGGTTCAAGGTGGTATTCGTTGATGGAAAGGTACGCATCTGGAAGAAGAACTTCAAAGAAGCTCTTACTATTGATTGATATACTCTACCAGGTCAGAGGAAGTCCATTTGGGGCTATGTCATGTGATACAACTCTTCAAACAGAGTTATGGCACCGAAGGTTTGCATGCTTTCATTACAAAGCCCTTCCCTAAGCAAGGAAGGTGCTGACAGGGATGCCCGAATTTAAAGATGATCATGAAGGTATATGTCAAAGTTGTGCCAAAGGGAAGCATACAAGGGGACCATTCCCCTCAAGTGTCACAAAGACAATTGATATCTTGCAATTGATACATTTTGATTTATCTGGTATGCTACCCGTGACATCCTTGGGAGGATGTTCCTATTAAATGACTTTTACAAATGACTTCTCCCACAAGACCTGGATATATTTTTTGAAGAAGAAGGACGAAGCATTCAAATGGTTTCGTACCTTCAAGGCCTTGGTGGAAAATCAATCGAGAAGAGAATCAAAGTTTTGATGACCGAAAATGGGTCCGAATATAAGTCAAATGAATTCAATGACTTTTGCAGTGAAGCTGGCATTAAGAGGGAGACCACAACTATGTATACTCCTGAGCAAAATGGTGTTGCTGAAAGAAAGAACAGGACCATTGTGGAAGTTGCCCGCACCATGCTATGTGACCAAGGTCTTCCGAAGTTTCTATGGGGAGAAGCTGCGAACACTGTTGTGTACGTTCAAAATATATGCCCACATTCTGCTCTGGACTCCAAGACTCCCGAAGAAGTCTTCTCTGGTAAGAAATCTGATGTTTCTCATTTTAGAGTTTTTGGTTGTCTTGTTCACTTTCATGTGCCGAAAGAAGAGAGAAGCAAGTTGGATGATTCTGGAAAGAAGGGAATGTTTGTGGGCTACAGTGAAACTTTGAAGGCATATAGAATCTATGTGCCTAGTCAAAGAGAAGTGGAGATATGCCACCATGTCACCTTCGATGAAGATGTTGCCCTCAAGAAAGTAAGAAATCTTCATAGCTCCAAGAAAGATAAAGAAGACGAAGAAGCAGCGAAGTAGGAAGAACCGAAGGATGAACCGATGCCCGATGTTGAAGGACCTATGGATTCTATTGCTCCACCTTCAAAAAAGAGAAGACCCTCATGGCTTAGGGATACTCTCGAAGATGCCGAGAGACATATTTCCCCAAGGGGGACATTCCGTGAAAGCAAGAAGTCGAATAGATACTAATGGTATCTAGCAGCCATGAGTACAATTGTACAATCTGAGCCTGGATCATTTGAAGAAGATGTAAACCATCAAGTTTGGAAGGATTCTATGCGCGAAGAATATAAGTCCATTATGAAAAATTATGTCTGGGAAGTGGTCCCGAGACCGGAGGACAAATCTATTGTCGCCTCAAAATGGCTCTATAAGATCAAGCATGGATCTGATGGTATTGTTGAAAAGTACAAGGCAAGATTTGTTGCCCAAGGCTTCTCTCAAAAAGAAGGCATAGATTATGATGATATATTTGCACCTGTCGCCCGCTATACCACCATCTAATCTATCATTGCCCTTGCTGCAACGCAAGGATGGAGTCTCCATCAGATGGATGTGAATACTGCCTTTCTGCATGGTTCAATAAAGGAATAGGTTTATGTGGAGCAACCTCTGGGGTTCGAAGTCCAAGATAGAGACACCCATGTATGCAGGTTGAAGAAAGCCCTCTATGGGTTGAAGCAAGCCCCCAGGGCTTGGTATGAGAGGATAGATAGCAACTTGATGAAGCTGGGCTTCACTCTAAGTAATGTTGGTCCAAGCCTTTATTTTAAGGTTGATAGAGAAAGGCCTCTCATTCTAGTTCTCTATGTGGACGATCTCTTCCTAACAGGTGTTGACCCTCTCATTCATTAATGTAAGAAGGAGCTACCTTCCGAGTTTGAGATGAAAGACCTAGGACTAATGCATTACTTTCTAGGCTTGGAGGTCTAGCAAAGCCCAAGCGAGATTTTCCTTTCTCAAGGAAAATATCAAGTGAAGTTGCTGGAGAGATTTGGTATGGTGGACTATAAGTCTGTGTCGACACAGATGGAACTCATCTTTTAAGTTGTGTGGAAACGTTGTTGGGCCCGAGCTGGGAAATCTCACCGAGTATCAACAACTCATGGGGGCCCTGATGTTCTTAGAGAACTCCCGTTCGGACGTATGTTTTGCCATGAACACTTTGAGTCAACACATGGTTGAGCCTCATCACATTCACTGGATTGGTGCCACGAATCTATTGAGATATCTTCGGGGCACAATCAACCATGGGTTGAGATACATTGTCGGGAGTTTTAGACTCCATGGATATACTAATGCCGATTGGGCTGGTAGTGTGGCGGATCGAAAGAGCACATCTGGATGTTGTTTCACCTTGGGTTCTGCTTCGATATCTTGGATGAGCAGGAAGCAGAAGTCGATGGCTTTGACTACCGCTAAGGTCGAATACATTGCAGCGAGTATGGCTTGTTGTGAGCTATTTGGTTGAGAAAGCTCTTCAGCGAGTTGTTCGGACATGTGCTAGATACCACAATTATCCTTTGTGATAACCAAAGTGGGATTCGTCTTTCTGAGAATCGCGTGTTCCACGATCGATTCAAGCATATTGATATTAAGTACCACTTTGTCCGAGACATGGTACAGCGAGGCGCCGTAAGGCTCGATCACATAGGAATTGATGAGCAGGTCGCAGATATTCTCACAAAGCCCCTGGGGAAGGTCATGTTCCTATCCTTCCATGAGAAGCTTGGAATCATGGAAAGACCCTATTGTGAGGGTCCTGCCTGAGTTGGACTATAAGCTCTGGGAGCTCTAGGGGGCTTGGGGATAGCTTCTTGGAGCTATAAGCACACACGGGGCTAGGCTTGCCAAACCTTGTTGTGTATCTGCCCCACCATTATGATATTGAGTTGGTTCATCCCTCTTTGATCTATGCCCCGCAAGCATCCTACCCATGGAGTTTCGGACTCATGGGAAGTACCTCTCATTTGGCCAATGAGGTGGAAAATGTGGATAGAGACCAATAGCAAGACCGATGGACGCATCAGAGATTGTCGTACTCTCTATGTCTACGATCACACGTGTCCAACACCTTGATCTGGGATCAAGTCTGATGAGGTTCTTACCTAAAAACTGACTTCGGGTTAGTATGAGACTCTTTTTGAGTCCAAGAGAGGTTTTAACCTCTAAGCTGACTTCAGGTCAGCAGAGCGTGATGTCTTTGTGACTCACCTTTTTGTTCTATTTGCAAAGAAGAGCTAGCAAAGCAAGTTACGGCAGGATGATGCACGATGATATATGATGGTACACGATTGTACTGATCTCTGGATTGCACAAGTGGACAGATAGAGTTCTCCCTAGTTGAGAGGTAGTGTTAATTTTTGGGCAACCAGGTCCAAACACCATGTTGCATTGCTCATATGATGATGATTATATTTTTGTTGGATTCCTCTTTCGGAGAGGTGCAAGATTGATCAAAAGATCATCTCGTTTGGATGAGCAGAACATATATTTTGATTTTATTTTCCACACATGTGCAAGGTCAGCCAGATTTGTAATGTAGGCTCACAAGCCTAATAGATGTGTCACACAACCTCACTAATGGATATAAATTGGAGAGACTTGGAAGTCATTTGCTCATCATCTCATCACACACATTCCTAATGATCTGATTGGTTCGTACATCCTAGAAGAGGCTTCTCTCTCTCCCACGTGGAAATATGGATGCTGGAAATGATGCCAGAAATCTGGATGATGCCGAAAATCTGGATGTCGGAAATATGGATGTCGGAAATGATGCTGGAAATATGGATGCCGTAAATTTGGATGATGCCGGAAATGGATGTCGAAAATCTAGATGGCGGAAATCTGGATGGGGGATTCTTTTGTTGACTTGCGTTGACTTTTGGAGCTATCTTTGAGGGGTGTGTGTGACACTTGGAAGGTTGGCTGATTTGATGTTGAGAAAGACTTTGTTTGCTGATGCATCCTGTTGACTGTTGTAACGCACATCACTCTCTATCTTTGCTGGACAAGAAGAATTGTAAAATCTGATCTACATTATTTGGCTTGTCTTCTGTTGATCTATTATTATGTTCTATCAGCATTTTACTTTCATGTTTAAGTGATTGCTAAATTGAATTGGGCCTATAAGAAATATTGAAGTAAAACTGCATTAAGCATAGAACATACCATGGTTATCTAAAATTAACATGGTAGCCTTGGCTACATAACTGCAAAACCGCTCACGTGGCACACTCTCCCTGTTCACCCTCTTCGAAGGACCAACGGACTCTGCTTCCTTCAAGGTGTCTTGAAGCCACTTGGGCCTCCTCTTCCCTAAAGAAGTTTCCCTATAGGGAGCCTCATCCTCTGCCCCCCAATCTAGTGAACCTAAAGCTCTGCCAACTGGCCCTAGTATGCTTGTACCAACACCTGTCCTCAAGGAACCTATCCCTGTGTCAGCTAAAGTGCCATGTGAACTTTGTACCAGTGGACTCCCTAAACAAGTGCTCGATGAACTCGCCACTGGTGCCCCAAATGTCACTGACACTAAAGTACTTCCTGTACCAGTCAATTCAGAACTTTGAGGTCCTACTCCCTGTCCCTGACCTCCCTACTGAGGAGAATTTTATGACTCTCTCATCATACTCATGTGATCTTCGATAGGCCCTCTCCTCCTCGAACTTCACATCCCTCCTAATCACCACTCTATGTTTAGAAGGAATGAAGATTTGATAGGCTTTCGAAGTCTCCATGTAACCCATAAAGATACCCTTCTTTGCCATGGGTTCCAGCTTCGTCCTCTACTCCTTGTAGAGCTTTGTCGTTACACCAAAACCCGCAGGTGTTGGTAAACTTCCAAACCGGTAACTAGGATCTCCAGGGTGGGAATTACGGATTCCATAAAGGTGCGGTGATTACTCCAACACCCCCCCTCAAACGCAGCTCGGGGGAACCAACAGCCCCCTCAAATGCAGCTCGGGGGAATCGAACTTGGGTCCAGGCTCTGATACCATGTAGAGGTTTGTCATTACACCAAAACCCACAGGTGTTGGTAAACTTCCAAATCGGTAACTCAGATCTCCAGGGTGGGAATTACGGATTCCATAGAGGTGTGGTAATTACTCCAACACTCCTTGGGGATATAAGAATATGTGAGACATCCAAAGATAAGAAGATGTTCCACATGAGGCTTCTCTCTGGTGAAGGCCTCCTCCGGAGTCATATTCCCCAATACTCTATGAGGACTCCTGTTCTGAAGATAAACAGCAGTATTGCAGGCCTCAGCCCACAAAAACAAAGGCAACCCCTGATCATGAACCATCGCTCTAGCAGCCCCAACAATAGCTCTGTTCTTCCTTTCAAACACCCCATTCTGTTGGGGGTTGTAAGGAACCGTGAACTCTCTACTAATGCCCTTTTGTGCACAGAAGTCAGAAAACCCACCATCGGTGTACTCACCACCATTGTCTGACCTTAAGACCTGAATATTCCTACCTGTATGCTTTTCCACAAGAGCTTTGAACTCTTTAAAGCGACTAAAAACCTCACCCTTGGTCTTCAGGAAATATATCCAAGTCCTCCTAGAGTAGTCATCAATGAATATAACATAATACCCATAACCACCCAAAGACACATGAGACATATGACCACTAACATCAATATCAAGTCTAGTATACATGTAGATCTGTTGTCGCTCGCTGGTAATGGTAACTTGGTTTACTTGCCCAAAGGACACCCTAGCACACCCTCTGCAGACCTCATAATGCTCGACACTGAAATCAGGAACTCCAGTAGTGATCTTCCTCAGAACTCTCAAAGCTCCATGATGCATATGTGCCATTGTCTGGTGCCATAACTCGCACAAATCTCTACTACTAGTGGTACTAGTGTGAGTGCTACTAGATGTGCTACTCACCAATGCTCCTGCCGATTGAAAACTGAACCTGTATAGTTTCCCAGAGCATACTCCAATCACATTGGCTGAAGTGATGGAAGCTCCCCTAGGATGCATCAATACCTGCCCTCCTGAGAAAGTGACGTGAAACCCCTTCTCCATAGCAGACACTGAAATCAAGTTCTTCTTCATCCTCGAAACATCCAAAACATCGATGACCTTCAAAGGAGGCAAAGACTCCCTCTCAAAGGTCACAGTCCCCACACCAACAGCTCTCACAGTGCGGTCATCTCCTAGTACAATCTCAATATCAAGTGCCCTCTCTGCAAGCTCTGAAAAGAACTCTCGTGCACTTGTCATATGGCGGGAAGCCCCGTTGTCTATGTACCACACATCAAATGTTGTCCTCCTACTAGATGTATTAGTAATAAATGCAAAGTCCCTGTCAAACTGTGAAACAAACTGCTCTACCTCTATTGAAGTCGCAGTACCCTTCTTCCCCTTGTTTTTCCTCTTAGGACATGTAGCAGCATAGTGTCCCATCTCCTGACATGCCTAACATTTGACTTTGGACATATGCTTATCTTTCTTCTTCTTCTTCTCCTTTCCCTTAGCCCCATCTGATGAGGCCCCTTTCTTGGCCTTCCCTTTGTTCTTCCCCCTGGCTGTCATGGCTATATCCTCCTCATCTGCTATCTTCACCCCACCACTGCTAATCTTTCGTATCTCACGCTGCACACAATCATCCCAGAATCTGTCCCAATTGGGAAGATTCTCCCTAGAGGTAACAATATCTCCAAAGACCTCCCAAGACTTCGGAAGTCCCGCTACGTCTATCCTGACTAACTCTGTGGATGCAACTCCCTCACCAATAGCAGTCAAATCATCACATACTTGTTTGACCCTGTCAAGATAACAATCTACACCTTCAGCCTTTATCATCATGATGTTCTTCAATTGTTCTTTGAGTACCATCTTCCTACTCTCATTGATACTCTGATAGAGAGTGGTTAGAGTTGTCCACGTCTGATATGCATATGTGTTTCCTCTCACCTGAGGAACCACATGATCCTTCAAATTGTCCATCAAAATCCTTTTTTCCTTTGCATTATTTTTTGTGAATTCAGCAAGTTCATCTGCAGCAGTAGGAGGTACAAACTCTTGTCACACTATGTCCCAAACTACTGCCTCCACAAACACTGTCTGAATTTTGTCCTTCCAAACAGAATAGTTGGATATCCCATCAAGTCTGTCCTCTATCCTTAAGAACAAGGCCATGACTGTTGTCCAAAATTTACAAAACCAAGAAATTGGAGAAACGAACATTCCAACACACCTTGTTGTCCCTAAAGCTCAATATGTGTGAAATTTCACCTTGCTGTCCCAAAATATCAGTTTGTTGTCCAAAAATTCAGTTTGATGTCCAAACCACTGTTTGTTGTCCCAAACTACTGTTTGTTGTTCAAACTGCAATTTTCAGCCTATAGCTCTAATACCATGTTGAAATTTGATGACTAAAAAGTTTCCTGCAATCCCAACCTGGTTTTAATTTCACCTTATCACTCCCATTCAATTAAATGCCCTTTCCCATAAACTTACTTTCAACATATAGAATTCTAGAAATGAAATTTTCAGATTAAAACACATGGAACTGTCAACACATGCTAAAAATAAAAATGGACATAAACGGACTAGCAACACATAAAAAAATACACACAGATTTTTGGCCAACTTAGACCCAGGCAAAACCCCTTCAATCATCTCTGGGGAAAACCTGTTATAGAGCTCTTGAAATTTATTTATCTTTCAACTTCAGGGAAAATACAATTGCAGACAAAACAAAACAGCAAAATACAACTTATCTCTTCAGCCCAAAACTCCTTGAAAACCGTGCCCACTTTGCCTCGATTCATGTGCCCACTTGAAGCTGAAAATGTGTTGTATAGACGCGGACTGTACTATACGGATTTCCGTACCACTGTACAGGTTGTACGATTTTTTTTGCTCAAAAACTTCTCTCAAACTGCGTGCAACTCAAAACATTAAATGATGTTCGTACTATACCTTTTGTTGTCTTCTATGCCTTGATTTTCATGCCCAACTTTGCCTAGAAATCACTCCTTCAGCTCGCTGCAACAAATATCTCTTTCGGTACTTTTTTTCCAGCCCTCAGGCTTCTTTCTCCAATCTGCTCATGAAGAATAAATGAATGCAGACTCTCTTTTCTTTTCCCCCCTTTTGTTTCCCTAAATGACCTTTGGGCAACCCTAGGATCTAATGGCTCATATTCATTTAGATCAAGGGATGAGAATAAATGTGCATTTAATTCTCACTTTCTATTTTTTAACTCACCCATTAAATAAAGTACCCACATTGTACTTTATGTCTAAATTTTAAAGTCACTTTTCACTTTATAATTTAACATTGACTTTACCACTTATAAAGTCATTTTCACTTTATAATTTAATATTGACTTTACCACTTATAAAGTCACTTTCACTTTATAAAGTCACACTTAGGAAAAGAATTATTTTGGACACTTTTCGCTAGGTAGAGACTAACCCATGCGAAACCACTTGTCCAAGGTACATTAAAATCAACAAAGAAATTCAACGAGAATCTATCAAAGAAGGAAAAAGAAAATTTGTGCTTAAAAACCCTTAATCAAATGTTATTAGAACAAATCAGTGATTTAAAATATAAAAAGCTTAAACATCAAAACACTAAAAATAAGGTTGATGAATCAAAAACTGGAGAACTCTTACGTCTCAGAAACCATAATCAAAGTCTACTCACTCATTAAGAAACTAATGATAAGAAATCATTGAAGAACAAATTAGAAAAACTTACGATGAAATAAGTATTGAAGTCTTCAGACGTAACAGTCCAAGTTGAAGAAAAAAAGAACGAATACTGATCTAGTTAATATCACAACTAAAGAAGATGACAAACCAGTTGAAGGAAAAACATATTTAGATGTTGCAATTCAGACGGTGAAAATTCCAAGTGAAGCTTTTGTAACCAACTCAACAACATCATTACCTGATGTAAATCAAGAAATTTTCACATGCATTATAAGGGAAAATCAAATCACAAGAACACCTTTTTGACATCTGAATCACAAGAGCAGACATCTTAATCAATCTACATATTTGTATCAATCAAAACAAAAACAACAGACTTATGTTCCGAAGAACACTGGTGTTTGCACAATCCAGTCTTACGATAACAATTTATCCCAACTATCAAACAATTGCAAATTTCCACGAAAGATTGATTTTGAATGGTCAGATCCCTTCTCAGTTCGACAATTTTGTTTATCACTCAGAGGATCTTATCATCATGTATCATCAAACATGACAACACAATGAATTCCGAAAGATGTGAATAGATTACAAGACAAAGAAAAAGATGACATGCCTTGTTAATAATAATAATTAATAATTAATACTTAATAATGATTAGTATATTTACGAGGCATGTCTCAAAAGACATGATTGTTCGTGAAGGGGTACCCACCTAGGTATATATATGGAACCCTCAATTGTAACCAAATCATATCTCATATCTCATATCTCTTGTATATTCAACATTCTCATATAAACAGTGTTTGTCCTATAAATGGATGCTTACATATTTCATATATTTTGAATATTTCGTTGGGTATATGAACTTTGTTCATAACATATTTTCATGTCCTCCATGTCCCATGTCCTTGTGTCATGTGACTTAGGATGCTAGTATATGTGGTATCATACCCCATTTACCATCCATGGATCATGGGGAAGTACTCGGAGGGTTTTCCATGAGATATTTTCCTTAAACAACCAAGTCTTATTTTATGGCCTTCAAGTGGTAGGAAAATGCTATTTTTGACTTCCTTTTCAAAGTTTTTCCCACTTTCTCCTTCAATTTAAGAGTTGTAAAGACCATTAATTTGTTTTTTTGTAAGTCAGATGTCTCCTCCCGAGTCCCAACGCATACGCTTAGCAGCCTGGTGAGGCTTGAACACAGGCTGCCTTACTAACGAAACCCTTTCTCAACCGGTTGTGCTATTGGGACTCGCCATAAAGACCATTAATTTGAAGTTGTATGGAGGGATGTTATTTTTTCTTTATTTATCGACTATGTCCTTTTGTGATCTTTTATATTTTGATATCGTGTGGGAGTAAAGTAGGTATGATAAAGTTAACCAAACAACAAAACAGTGAGCCCAACTCTAATAGGGAAATGATAATTAACATAAAGGGGGACTGACACTGCAAGCCTGAAAGGGAGGTTTGCTGAATGCCATAATGGATCATCTCACTCAAGGGGTCCAATAGGATGGTATTGGTTTATCACTATCATCCACATAGTGACTAAGTGAGTGCAATTGTATGCAAATCCTCTTTAACAATTTTGTTTGGGAATGTGCTTTAGTGATAGGGAGACAGATCCATAACAGTTTGTTCCAATATATTTATATTAAGGCTAATGGGTAGGCAACTCTTTCACTGATTAGTATGGTTGTCCTGCAATAATGTTTGTTTCAAGCGCATGTCACAAAAAAAGCTACTTTAAACAAAGATTGTGGCGTTCATGCAGGGATTCTGTCATGATAAAAAAACATGCAACTTTGCTATCATTTCGGGTACAACATATGATAAATACATTTACATAGCTTGCGTGAAAATCAACTATTACTAAACGTATTCTATGAAGCAACTTAAAGACTGTCTTAGGCTTGAACAATATAAACAAAAAATCTTGGTTATTTCAAGACAAAAATGTCTGAGTCTGGTAGTCCTTACCAAGGATGCTGAAGTCCCCACTAAAAATAATTTTGCACCATTACGCTGCAAGAAGTTAAAGCTAGTTACATTCTGATAAATATACATCTTTCATTGCGAAAAACAAAATTCATTCAAGAACCACAAATAACTTTCAGGAATAACACGTAAACTACTAAATATTGATCAAAAGCAAGTGTGTTACATTCTTACCACAATCGCTCCTACTCGTTGAAGGAACGAATATGATGTGCCTCTCAAAGCAACCTGTTACATTATTTAAAAGGACAACCCTTTAAAAAATTGAAACGACATTTATTTTATCACATTGCCATCAAACCACTATTTGAACAATGAAAAGTATTCACCTGGAAAGCATTATCAGGGCAGTTATAAAACACTTTGGACAGCCATCCAGCCTGTATAGAAAGAGATGAACGTAGGGAAACGGTTGGGGCAGGGAGCCATACAAGCATAAAATCTGCAACTAGTGCCATGACCTGAAAGTGTAACCAAGGAATATTCATAAGAACCAGAAATAAGAAGCATTCTGTAAATCAGAACTTGATACAATGTTATCCAGTTAGAATGAAGTCAAGAATAATGATATATAAATGCACACATGTTAATAATTTAAAATCTTAAAAAGAACTATAAAATAAACTGTAAAAATAAGTTGAAATCAGAAATAGCATAATACTCAACCTCAATGCACTGAAAATATAATTGTATTGACCAAGAGGATGCACCAAAAAATAAAAAGTACATTAAAAGATCAGAAGCAAAAAACTTCAAGGTTAGCATATGATGAAGATAGCACAATATAGAAAAAGCATCATAAGTTGACCAATCACAACAATCACATTAGTAAAGGCTACAGCTTTAATCATCTAGAACAGTAGGAATCAATCTCAATAACAGAATGACAAACAATACCAATAGTAACAATCAACTACACAATGCAATTAAAAGCAAGAGTTCTGAGGACAAGAAAACCAACAAAACTAGCAACAGGTATGAAAGACATTGTTTGCATGGATATTAATACCTATAAAATTAAAAAGGAGTAGATATAGAGTACAAGAGCCTACCAAACAGAGGATTCAAAACTGTTGTGATTAATCATTATCCCCCATTACAAAAGCATACACTTTATTGTTTTGACACATTGCATACATCATATTTGTCATGGACTAATTGTTCAAACATTGACTGAATATTTTTATTGAAGAACCAGAGCAAGATAGGGGTCAATTTGACAGTGTCTGAATATCCTTGAACCATCGAGAGATGTATCCCACTGGACTAGAGTCCAAGACTAACCTCCCAGCTGAAGTGAGGGAACAAGAATCCAGTCATGATTGGTCAATCATCCAGATAACCACTTGACTCATATTAGTATGCCCGAATGTTGATTTTCCTTGGCACTTCAGAATTGGGTCTATGTCTAAAACACAATAACAAACACACTGAAATACTACAACTCCAAGCACTTTGCACAGCGGAAAATGTACAGCAGTGAATCAATGAAGTACACAATAGATTTACAAACCCAAAACTTGTTTGTTTTATAACATTAATACGACAAACATAGAGCTCCCATACCAGGGATCACGGTCCTTAAATAGCCCTGATACAAGGAAAACTAGGTGTTGAGGTCAACAACGTTTCACTCTCAATCTGCTCAAGAACAAGAACAAACTTTACTTGCCGAAGAAGCACTTACACCAGCCCTTTCAGTCTAATTGTCTTGAACAACTGGCATGTCCTTTGCCACCTATACAAGCAAAGAATACTGCTGCTCCAATACCTCAGCCTCTGCTGCTCCAGATTTGCTTGCAGATACCAGCTCAACAAACTGCCTTCTATCAATGACACTGCTCCTCTAAGGTCACTGAACATAGTCTCCTCAAATCTGCCCTCTAGCAGTGGATTGCCTCTTCAAATAGCCCTGTACATAGGCTTGTATATACCAGCAACTCACAGTGGGTTTGCTTCATCAAATACCACTGTATATCAGCTCATCAAAAATGCTGTTCGCAACTGCCTTTGTGAACAGCCTTCATAATCAATATTCAACACCCTCTTTTACACTGCCACCTTTCTCATCTATGTCCAGCTCTCTGATCATGCCTTCGGTTACATTGTGCAAGGCTACAGTCCAATCTGGACCTCCATTACCCCTGCAAAAAAGACCCTAGACAACTAGACCAGATCCTAAGCTACCAGATCTGAACACGGCTAGGTCTCCTAGCCCTCGGTGGTCACATATCTCTACATCCGATGCTTTGCTGGCTGCCCCAGGCGCACGGAAGGCCTTCTAGGGTCACGGCCAACCCTTAATCAGTTGTCAAACTCTTCTTGGTTGGACAGACTCTCACACACACCACAGCAACCTTTCTCCTTGGAAATCAGCCCTATTCAACCCTTCTTGGCCTTTTCTACAGGCCTAATCCTCCTCGGCCTCCTTTCAGACCACCTGTGGCCCTACAAACTCAGCCAGCAGTCCTCCCACCAGGTCTGCGGCCCTTTAAAACTCAGCCTAAGGCCCTTTTAACTTCTACGGTGGGTCCTAAGGGAGCTCAACCCTCCTATCTACAACACAACAGGCACAACAGGCCTTTCAGCCTTCCTCCTCCATAGATCTAGGGCTTCAGCCCTCAACCACAGTACAGAACAGACTCGGCCTTCTTCTAGGCCTTCCTCCACAAGTTTCTCAACTGCTTAAGAACAACAGAACCTTGCCTTCAGGCTGAGCAGACTCAGCCTCCTTTGCATAACCAGAACAGACCACACTTGCTCCTCTTCTTGCTGCGGCTCCCTAAGGTTCATGAGTTCTTCTTGGCTAGATCTCTTCTTGAGAATGAGTTGCCATCTTGTGTAATGAGACCTCTCATGGTCTGGACTCTCCTCTATTTAGACTTAGGGTTTTAGCCTCTTGCCCTTAAGAATAAATTAATATTTTCTCTTTTGGTCCTAAACCCCTTACCTGGGTCCAAAACCCCACTTTTGGGTAAATCACCCAACAAACAACTTATTGCAGCTTGTCCTCTCTCAAAAAAACTTCCAAGCTACCCAAAATCTAACACTCCCTCTTAGTGAGGAAGGTATATCCTTCACGCTTTCCGCTCCATGACTTTCCATGCATGCCCATGACCTCCTTGCATGAGTCATGACTTTCCTTGTGTCAGCAGCAGTGCAGATGCAGCATTTTGGTTCAGCTACAGTCAGCGGCATATGAATCAGAGTTAGCACAATGGTTGATGGAGAGTGACTGAGGGAACATCACAATGACTGAGGGAACAGCGCTGTGACTGAGGGAGCAGCACAGTCATTTCCAGCAGAGTTTCTAGGTAGACATCAGCAACATGTATGGGAGGACGTAGCAGAGACAGGGTGGTGTCGCAGTACGACACTAGACACCTTCCTCGCTAAGAGGGAGTGATAATTTTTGTAGTATCAGATGGTGTTCTAGTCTCGAAACTTTGTGGAGAGGTTAAAAGAAAGGAGTTCTCCATAACCCATAAATAGTTTCTAGAAATTCCACCTAGAGATGGCTCAATTAAATTAATTGACCATAATTAAAAATTCTTAGGTCTAACTTAGGAAAAGTGGTTAATTAACAGGAATTAATTGAGAAAGGTGAGAATTCTCTAGAAACTCACACAAATCGACCCGGAGATGATCTCAACCATCGATTAAGTTTTAATCGTGGTCGTTGGAGTCCCACCGGGAGATTATAAGAAGAGGCCGATGGGTAGATGGAAAAACACACTTGTAGAGCGAGTTTCCTTGAGCAGATTGATTTTCCAGAGAGCAGCATTCTGTCAGAAGAGTTCGAGCCAGAGAAGGGACACAAAGACAGTGAGTCTGGAGGAAGTCGTTCAATTCCAAAGAGTCAGCTACAGGAGGACCAAGTTTCCTCAGTGGGGCTGCGCAGGGTCTACACAGAAGCTTTAGAGGCAAAGTTCGATTTGTCCAGCCAGACGGTCGATTCAATTGCTGGATGTTGGGAGAATTTCCAGAAGGGACCAGTGAGTCATTCTCAAAGGCTGAATTGGGCAAACGGCTTGATCAGTGGCAGTTTCCAGGAAGAGCATACAAGAGCCTGCGCAGGTGTGACGCAGGGATTTCGTGGAGCCCAGTATTTGTCAGTTTTAAAGTTGGATCAATGTCAGGTGAGAAAAAAATTGTCTCACTAATTTTTGTGGCTAGTTTCTCCTGTAGATGATTGTCAGTTTTGGGCATCTAGTTGTACTTGCAATTTCTCACTGCTGCATAATAATAAAACCCTCAGCTGCTGCACCGGTTTTCACACATTGGGTTTTTCCGGGGACATTTGTCCAAAAATGACTGTCATATTTTATGTGTGTGCCAGTATTTTCTCAGTTTCCAGTTTATCTTCCGCAGTATTTTATTTTGTGAAGAAATTGCAGTGTGATTAATTAGGTATTAATCAGTAAATTAATAAACTGTTAATCAGTTAGAAGAATTAATTTCAGTTGTTGCATTTAGAGCGAATTTTCACATATAGAAGGGAGCCACTACAAGCAGAATGAAGGTAGCAATCATTGTATGAGAGGAATTGAGCCATTGAATTACAAGCAGCCATAATAAAGTGGATACTTGTTTCAAAATACCAAAAAAAGTGATATTTGTAGAAGTTGCCATCGTGTATAAGTAGGGCCAACAACTCAAAGTTATAGCCATGTAGATTCTATTTGAACCATCGGGTGATGATATAATTACCCAACGAAGACCAGCCAAAAACGTATAATTACCTAGCAAAGGTATCTACATAACTGTACAGGTCCATAGAGAAATATTTTAAAAGTGAAATTGCCTTGTTAACTGCAACAAACGGCGATGGGAACAAAAGTTTCAACAAATTAATTCCTGTGCCTGTAAAACCTATGACAAATTGTTGCTTGGTATGCATGGCAGAAGTAAGCCAAGTTTTATGATTGTTGATTATATATAGACATTAATTTGAAGAGGCGCATTTGTGTTCATAAATTAAAAACTAAGTTTTTCGAAGTGATCAGCGAGAAGTGTCATTTTCTAGTTTTCTGGGCATGGAACAGAAATACTTTTCGAAACATTAAAAATGGCCAATTTATCGCATATAATGTTGGATGGCAATGAAAAATTTAATAATCAGAATTTAAATCATGGAAACAAAAGATGCTAGTTAAATTTGAATATAAATGTTAAGACAAACTTGTACTGGGAAAGAAATACAAAGTAAGACTATGTAGATGCCCAAGAAAAAAATGATGTGAAGAATCAAGAGGTTGTGATGCTATTCAAGCTCAGTAACAAATGAGATACTTCCCAAAGATATGGTACATATGCATTTATCATGCAGGGGAACCTACTGAAGATGCCTGAAACCTCAGACAAAGGTATTAAAAATATGTTATTTTCAATTCAAATGGAGGACCTTGACTCTTTTCCAGATCATTTGCTAAAAATCAAGGATATTCAAGATCAATTGAAATCAAGCAATATAATGGAAGAAGTAGATACAGTGATTAAAACTTTGAAAATGTGTTTTCTTTTAATGCAAATTTTATTGGTACCCTGAATATTTACTAATATTGATAAAGATTTAACATTTCAGTTGTTGAGCACTAAACTCTCATAGCAATATAGATGGAAAAAACATTTTGGGAATAGCACTGTTAGTGAGCCTTCAGAAGTGGCACTTGAAGCAAAGTTTAAGAGAGAGTAGAAAAGCATTGATGTCAGTAGCATCGGACAGGTACTTCCACACAGGTTTAACCGTCTAGATGTGTGGAAGTCGTCCCAAGCACCCTCAACCTTAGCAAATATTTTAATTAATGGAATTATTGAAGTAATTGACATTTATAAGAAAAACTGAGTTAGCTAATGAAATGCAAATGTTATTTGCAATAATGAATTAGATGAATCTCAACTGTTGATCCCAAGCAGTATTGCGAACATCTCGATAACATCCCGATTTTATCTCGAAATCACGATTTTTTGGCCTAGCCGATGTTTGCCGACTTTTAAAGATATTTTTTATGGTATCCTAATGTTGCCGATGTTTGCCGATTTTTACCGATATTTTCCAGATTTTTACGATTTTTTGGCTTTCCGAACCCCTGCCGATTTTATCCCAATCCCGATGTTCGCAACATTGATCCCAAGGGAAGTTGGGATCTAATCTTAACTGTCAATCACTTTGAGGATTAGGGTTGTGGATTCAGTGAACAACTCAAACTTATAGAAGGAAGGCTAGGGTAAGGGAGAAGACACATCAAGTGAGCAAAAGACAGTTAGATAGGAGATCTCAATGATCGGGCGAAGAAGGACATTCATCCAAGCGTGCATGGTTCGAGGAAGAGTTCAAGAGGCAGCAAAGGAGAAGGATCCAAATCAACCACCAAGATTGAAGGACAGATCTGTAGAGGGTTTTATCAGCAGGAATAACTCCAAGTTTTTGTTGTATTTGTGTTTTTATTCAACGGGCTATTATCCCAGAAAGGGGGCCCTTGTATGCTGAAGATTAATTTAAGAAAATAGCAAACTTGAAGGACAGAAATCTGTGTGTGCATGTGTTTGAGATTGGTGTATTATTTTGCTTCCACTGTTATAGATTATTTACGTGTTAAAATCTCAACAATGCTTTTTAGTTAGTAGATCTGCAGCGATAATTAATTTACAACAAGAAATTTATTAGAGTTTCAGCCAGTAGCTGGGGTTACAGAAATTAACATTGTATCAGAGCATTGTCTCTGAAGAAGACCAATTTCTAAAGTATTGCAGACAGGCACAGAAGCCAGATAATCATATAGGAGTCACAAGGGCAGTCCAATGCGTACAGCATTATATGCAGCCATGTCCTACAGTGGCCATAAATTAGCCATAAATTGAAATAATAAATAATAAAAAAGGGAGCCAATAGCAATGGTACAAGGGGTCATATGCGTGACAGCAGACATACACAGCAGGTAAAGGCGACTCTACAGTGAAAAAATAACAAGCAGCCATGTGTATCCATAAGGAAAGGACAGATACATTGGGTCCTACATTGTATGAACGGAAAAGTCTAGGAACGGCAACCGTAAGCAGGAGAAGACGCTAGCACTAGCAGCAACATCTGTGGCAGCTGCAAAGAAGGTATGGCAGTATGTGAATGTAGGTGAGGTGACGGCAACACACAAGGTCTTACGAACACATCACAGAAATTGTACGAAATGAGGCCATACATAGAAAAAGGTAGACAGCACGTGCAACAGTCAAAGCAATCATATGAGTCTTATGATAGCAGTTAGCAGAAAGGCATACAGGCATTGTGGTGGTAGTACGAAGGAATTGTGATTTTTATCAAACCATACAAGAGCTATACGGAAAAGCAGAAGTGCAAAACCAGACTTACCAAACCATCCAGCAGATTGGTGGAGGTCATATTTCAAAGGGAGAGAGGGAGACCATATTGATCAAGGGTTTGGCAGAAAATTAATTTTTGTGGGTGTTTTAAAGGACCAAAACATAGATCCACAAGGGTATCTCAGCATATCTATAAACCAGCGGCAGTTTTTATTCTTGTGGATGCTAGAAGGACTTAGCACAAAAAATTATCAGATCTTGTAATGGCAAAAGCTAGTCTCAAGTTTGAAGACTAGATGGATGGAAAATCTAGCTTCCTATCCTAGAAGGCGAGGGTGACCTCGCTTTTGAAGGAGCGTGATCTTTGGGAGTTTGCAAAAAGGATTGTTCCTAAAGGCGGCTCATGAAAAGGACATCAGAGCCCAAAGGATTATCATGGATGACGTGAAGGATCATTTGATACCTCACTTGGTGGAGAAGAAGTCGGCCAGAGACATGTTTAAAGCTCTAGTAGACCTGTTCCAGAGTGATAATATGAATAGGAAGATGATCTTGAGAAACAAGCTCAGCTCCATCCAGATGTTGAAGACTGATAATGTTACCATCTCATGAGGATCACAGAAATACATGATCAACTTGCATTAATTAGGGAGAAAGAATTTGTAAATGTGGTCGGGGTAAAAATAGCGCAAGGGAAAAAGCCTAGCATGACCTCTACCCCCCTCATTAACCATCACCTGGTTCCTAGAGCACATGATGCTCCATCCATAAAAAGGAACCCTTGCATTGTCTCAACCCCGATGAACAATGAACTACCTCATCATTAAGGGGTAATAAATGTTAAATCTCAAAAAGCAAGATTGGACCCCTGAGCCATGCACCCAAATCAAAGTATTGTCATAAAGAAGTAAGAGGCACACTAGACAAGTGGAAAAGCATGTCGAGGAAAGGGGTAACTCATTCCTCCACAAGTGCTCCCTCCTTACATCTATACACTCAAGATGTTGGACCTCCATTGGCTAGTCACCTGGCCATGGCACCTTGCCCTGATGTCAAGCTCACTCCATTACCACCATCTTCAATGGACTAACTTGGGACCTGTCAGTTCCCGTTGGGGGTTGGAAACAACTAATAGGTTTATCAATCTAGCCAACCCTAACATAATGTGGGAATACTTTGTGTGAAGTATTACTATGCCCCTAACATTAAGTATGGTCCATTAAGATGTATCCATGGTTTTTGTTACCTAATGAATGTTGATTTGCACTTGATCTTGAGAGGGTTTTCTCAAGTCATGCTCATCACAACAGCAAACAGCTTCTTGAGGTGACTGACCCACCTTCTCAGCAAAGCAACAAAGGCCATACCATCCACTACAAAGAGAGAGATTGACCTTGATAATGCAACGTTTCCTACCAATAGTAGTGTTAGGCTATTTGATGACCCCACATAATGCTTGACACCCCAAGGGAACCCCAAATGTTAAACTGCTTAGCCCATGGGGCTTGGTTTTGGAGATATTGATGATGTGCCCAGTACCCAGGATGCCCCCAAGCCAACCTTGACATTGTTTGATGTGCATCCCTTGTTCCAGAGCCCAGATGATGATGGTCATCCTTGAGATGACAAGGGAGGGCTTGTACATCATCTTGGGGCCCCAACACTTGAGTTATAGAGTGCAAAATCACCCCTCTTGCTCCTTTGAGGGTGACATAGAGCACCATGGTTATAACGTGTTGCCATGGAGTAACTTTGGAGGCTTGCACATGATCCTTGAGATGCATCTTGGAGTATGGAGCACTCATTAGAGCATATCAAACCTTTTGGTGGCTTAGATAGCTCATTTGGAGGATGATGTCATGCTTTAGGAGCATTTTCTCCCACAAGTGTTGGATTGTATAGCACTTTTGTTATATTTTTGAGCTATGAGGTTGGCTTGTAACTTCTTTTTTGTGGAACACTTAAAGTAAACTTGTTAATAGGGCTTCATTAGTTGATTTACTGTAAAATGAGTTGAATAGAAGGATAGTCTGGAGCACTTAAATTTGATTAATGATCTTGCTCCTTTCACTACTTTGCTTGGTGAATTCTTATCCCTTTCCTAGCAACAGCATGAAGAGTCCATTGACGAAGCTAATAAAGAGTGTGATGAGCCTATTAATGTTGTTGAAGTAGGGGGTAGATTCAAAGGGTTGCATTATACTACAAAGAAGAGTGCGTCAAACCACCCACCCCATAGCAAGTAGTAGCAATAGAATTGTTCCTCAAAAGAGTGGCGAGCCACCTTTACCCACTAAGACTATACCCAAGCCCAACATATCTAATCCAAACAATAAAATATCTTTAGATGTGGACTTAGGAACGTGCCAAGTTTGAACCCCAGAGAGGTCAGATAAAGAAGATTCTCAATCTGGATAAAGAGTCTGAGGACCCTCCAATTATATTATAATATATGTATAATAAAAGAAGAAGTGGAGGGCATGCGCCATTCTTGTTGTCCTTAGTAATCAACAATCTCATATTGCACAATTGTATGCTTGACTCAAGGACCTCAGCCAATGTTATTCATATTAAGAGTCATTTACCAATTGGAAATGCAAATTACTAGGCTATATAGGAATGTGTGTGGTTTTGATACAAACTCCATCCCTGTGCATGGTTTGATGAAGGATGTCAAGGTTGTTGGAAAATGCAATATGGCAGCTATTAATTTAGATTTTCCTTGACCTTAATATATGCTTGTGAACTTTATTTATCTTCTTGTGTTTCTTTATATCTTTTTCATCAAACAAATATCAAGAGAAAAACATTAAAGACAATGGACACAGAAATTAGGCTCCAAGCCAGGGCAAAACCCCTCCAAGGGGAAAACCCAGAAAATATCTTCTCTTCTTATAGAATCTGCTTCAAATGAGACAACCAAGACCCAAAATCCTAGACCAAGTCCTTCCTTCAAGTACTAAGTCAACCCTCCAAAGAGGCCTTCTAATTAGGTCAAAATCAAACAAGGTCTACCAGAGACAAACCCTTCCAGAACTGCACCAATCTCAAAATTTCGGCCCCCCTGCAACAGAATTTCGGACCTGCAATTACTTCAGAAATTGTGGCCCCTGCAGCTGCTCCAGAAATTCGCACATGTGAGAGAAAATACCCAAAAACTCGTCTTCTTTCCTTCACTAGAGTTTTCTCCTTGGTTCCTTGTCCTTCGCTCTTCTTTCTTCTTCTTTCTATTGCAGATTAAACTTGTGATGATGATGTCTCAAATGAGGTCGAAGATGTCTCTATATATAGCCTTTCCAAGAGGTCGAATAGCCCCTCTCTAGGCCGACTTGTACTAGGAGGCTTCCAGGACTTTCTAGACAAAAAATAAATACTTTTACAAAGTACATCTTGCCTAGATGGGTCTTATAAACATGATGTTAACTCCCTTGTGTTATGAATATAATTCATAACAAATATAATAAATATAGTTATTAATAGTCAATTAAGGATTATGTAAGTAGTCATTAAGTTAGTGAAAGGGCATGTCTAAAAGACATGCCCATTCATGAAAGGCCACCTACATAGGTATATAAGCAGAGCCTCATTGTAACATTTTATCATCACTTATACATTTTATATATAATAAATTATTATTACGAATACCTCTTGTGTATTTTACAATTATAGCTTTGTTGCTCCATTTGGTATCAGAGGGGCGATCTTCTCGCCTGGAAGAAAACACCTACGCCACTGCTACTAGCTGCCTTCAATTGTTACATGTGGTGCCTCAAAATCGTTGCCGCTCGATGTCTTCATCAATGTCGATGGCTAATTTCAACAAAAGGTTGATCAATCTTGAGAGTAAGATCAATAATAATTCTGATGAATTCACTAAAAGACTAATCAATCTTGAGGATAAGGTTACAGGGAATTCTGCCGACATCAAAAAACTTCAAGACACAACAGATCGGATAGAAGGACAAATTTGGCAAAACCATAGCGAGTCCACAGACAATCATAACAAAGCAATGAAGAAGATAAACACCATTTGGGACAAGATTAATCTGACGCAAGAACCAATATTTCCGAATATTGGACATAATCAACAGAACAATTCAGCCAATTCAGAGAATTCAGAAGATAGTCATGAAGAATCACTACATTCTGCAGAAGATCAAGTTATGAAAATTTCAGATTCAGATGAAGATGATGTGAAGGAAGAAAACCATGATCAAAATGGTGAGAATAATGCACAAAACATTACATTTAATAATGGAGGAGATAAACCTTATCATAATGAAGAAGATCCACCTAAAGATGATGATGATTTCAAACAAATCGATCCCCAACAGCTTCAAAGGGTTGATGTACACTCGCTGGGTGTTACTGTGTATGAGCTTGCAAGAGGATTCAGTCCGCAAAATACATATACCAATTATTTTCAACGAATTACTGCAGCTGTGAAGCATGATATTCCTTCCAAAAGACCCATTGTTAAAGCACTACTAGTGGATCATTATATTTCACTGCCAAAGGCAATGTGGGTTCTTGGAAATCTGTTTAACGAACTCAATTATAAAAAAATAAATTCCATGAAAGAAGAAAGCCAAGGGCTACAGAGAGGACTGAAAATCTCAAGATTGCAGATCTATGTTTACTTGAACATTTGACTATAGTTTGACTTATCTACAAAGGAGGCTGACTTGGAGGATTGGAGGGAGTTAATGTTTTGGTCAAAGGTCTTGAATTGTCTCATCTTGATTTGAATCTACTAGAGGAAGAGTTTGACTAGGTTTTCCCCTTTATAAGGGTTTTTCCCTGGCTGAGTTCCTACATCTAGTGTCCATTTGTCTTTGATGATCTTCATGTCTTGGTAGTTGTTTGATGATAAAGAACACACTAATAACAAGAAGAAGAATCTAGAAGAATGTCACAAGAAACATTCCAGTTATAAGAGAAATCAATTAACATAACCCTAATTATGTTGCCCTAGATTTCTCAACATGGAATCAGAGTTAAGGTCAGTGATAAAAAGGCAGCTAGAAGATCACTATTGATTAGAAAAACAAGAGTCTCAAGACTACCTTTACAAGCTTTCAAGACTAACTTTAAAGGCCAAGTCGTCCAAAAGGAGAACCGAATTAATATCATATATTTCTGGGCATGATTATAAAACCATAATTCTGCAATTAGGCCGCAGACCTAGGTGATTAAGGTTGCAAACATGAACTTGAAGCCTCAACAATGAAAGGAGACGAGTAACATTTTTCGAGAACCAAGAAGCTAAATCTATAGCCTAAACAAGGCCGAATTCATTATGGATAAAGCAAAGTTCTAAAATACTAATCTTAAAATCTAAAAATTATTGATGTCACCACAGGTTTTGCATCAAAGGGGCCAAATCATATAATTTGAGGACTAAAGATAGTCCTTGAAAACAGCAAAGAAATAATTATAGGTCGAAGCTACAGTCACAACAAAAAGAGTCTAGATCCCTGTGGAAGAAGACGGATTTATGTGCACTTGTATAAAGAAAGATGGAGCCTCATAGGTGTCATAAAAATCGACCTTGGGATCTCAGTATTGCAGAAATTATCTATCAGACTTTGACAAAGATCAAGTTTGTGTCTTTTGAAGGTGTATTAAAAATCTTCTTTAGTGTTTGGGGAAGCCCTAGACTAAGTGTCTAGCCTACAAAACAAAAACTATAAGTATCGGTGAAGGGAGATCATTGTGAAGAATCCATACATCTTTGTCTATAACAGTGAAAGGGAAGTCTATCTAAGTTCTGTAGCAGTTTCCACGTTGTGCTATAACTAGAAGCAAGAGAATTGTCTCCTGAAATCTGGAAGGAGTTTTAAATATCTTATCAAGTCAATAATTCATAGTGAAATATGAGAAGCCCTAACCAGAGGGCAGAATACCTAAAAGATTGATAAAAGAAGTAAAAGGACATCTTGATAAACTATTTTTAGCAAAGATATTTTGGCAGAACTCGTGACATCAATGGAAATTGCAGTATCTCTTGAAGGCAGCCTTTGGTAGTCTTGAAAACAATAAGAAGATCATGGCATCCAGAGGAAGACATTGTAGCAGCTTCTATAATCATGAAGGACAAAGGTATGCAATCATGAGGTTTGGACAGCATATTCTTTTGTTAAGAATTTAGCATGAAATATTTTAGGGTTTAGTTACTTGTATGGTTGACAAGCTTTATTATGAAAGAAAACTAGGAATTGTAAATCCTAGATAGTTCATATGAAAACCTCATTCACTTGTTCTCTCTTAGAAATCCTATGTCTAGGTTTTGTAAGGTATATGACAAACCTTTAATGAAATTGAATGATATCTAAATTTTGTACTCAGATCCCTAGGAATTCTCCATGACATTCCTAGATTGTCAAATTCATGTCCTTGTACCTGTATATTTTTCGTGGTTTTCGTGGTAGTTGTCGAGTAAATATTGCAGGTACATAAAGAAATGATGACCATATGATATTTGGATATTTCATGAAGGACTCTTCAAAGGGAAACTTATAAGAAGCTTTGTTGCAGAGGGAATCCTTTAATAGGAAACACTACAAGGTTTGTTACAAGAACAACTTGAGGTATGTATGAATACCTATAGCAAATCTTCTTCATTTAAGAAAGTGTGATCATTTTGCATTTTCTTTGTATTATAGCTTTCTTATGTCTAGGTCTTTTGAATCATAAAGGTTCTTGTTAGGGTGATTAATCTCTAGATTGAATCTACCCTTGTCATGTTATCTTTAGCCATTTGTTCATTTTGGTAAAACCTTAATCTTTAGGGTTCACTGTAAACACCCTAGCTTTTTTATGTTTAGGGTATGTTGATAATGAAACCCTAGTCTTCTTAAGATTTGTTGATAAAGTCTAGAACATATAATAATATCCTACTCTCTTGATATTTAGGATTTTGGTAATGTTATGAAGAAACCCTAACCCTTTTAAGGATTTTTCATTGATAGTTAGGTTATATGATGAAACCTAGATGTTTAGGGTTTGTTAAATTAGGGTTTATGACAAAACCCTTAAAACAATTAATGAAAGATCCTAGGAATGAAACCCTAGGTGTATGTGCTTTTGTATGTTTGAAACCCTAGCTTGGTTGAATTGTTGTATATCTAACATTAAAGTTTTGTTATTTGTATTTAGGGTTTATGACAAAATCCTAGTAGATATTGATATAAGATTCTAGAGCATGATAGTGAAACCCTAGATGTAGAAATGCTTTCATTATGATTGAAATACTAACTTGGTATAGTTGCTAATATCTAAGACTTTAGTCTTGAAGATGGAATCTAGGATTTGTGAGAAAAACCCTAGCATAGATGGATGTGAATGTCTAGGGTATGAAAGATGGAACCCTTGTTGGTTTTGGACCTAACTAGGTTTAGGTTTTGGATATTTAAAGCTTAAGTTTTGGTAACCTTAGATGCTCTCTTTATAATAACATACTAACCCTATTTTGATAAAGTTAACTTCATGCTCCTATATATTTGTACTTAATTGTACTTGTTGTTGAAGATGTTCACTTACCTCATACTTGATGATGACTTTCTAATGACGTTCAGCATGATGGAAAGAGGGAGTTGTAAGAATCTTGATGACATTGAAGTTTACATGAGAAAAAATGACCCTGTTGCTATATGAAGATAAAAAAAAATGATGTTTTGGAAGGTCAAAGTTCCCTGATGATATGACAGAGCAAAAGAAAGAAATTGTGTAGCTAGAAGAATAAAGGTGTTGACGATGGACTTATATGTAGTTAAGAGGGAGCTCAGATGAACGAAAGTCTATATCCTCCATAATTGAAATTTGAGAGGGAGGACATGATGTTAAACCATATGTATAGTAAGGAGAAAATAAGATCGGAAAATAATTAAGGCACTAGTGGTATTGATGTATTGAGAATAAAATTTGATTGTTTTGAGAAGTGTTGAAGCTAAGTTTGGTGTTGTTGGTGAAATTGGAGAAGGAATCTTCCGTCAAGGTTTGTTTGGATATTGTGATGACCTAAGCAACATCAGAAAATCAAGGACAGTTGAAAAGTGTAACTAGGTCTGTCTTCATGTTGACTATGTAATTATGTATTTATGAAAAGAAGAAGGCTTGAGTTAAGTATGCTCCAGGAACTTGTGAAAGAAGCTCACAAACCTCAATACAACGATGGAAGACAACCCTTAAACGCAGTGAAGAAATGCCTCTCCAATGCATAAAATTCACCATGATCTAGTCGGCCTCATTTACCATGAAACTAGTTGGTCTAATAACTATATGGTCGGCTTGCTTAAAGAGATATGCTATATATATACATTTGATGTGCGGTGGTCATCGAAGGGATAATATTGGACATCTCTAAGAATACAATGCGGATATCTACAAGGATGCAGTGCGGATATATACAAGTAGATAGTGCAGACATTTACAAGGAAACAGTGCGAAAAAAGAAGAAATTACAGTGTGGATAAGGTTAGGACACAGTACGGATGAAGGAAGGATGTAAGTGCAAATAAATGACAGTATAAAATGCGGATCTAAAACAAAGATACAGGAAGAGGATTGCGGATATCAAGAAGTATAGGATTGCGATTATACGGCGTTGGTATAAGCGAATGTCTCAGGACTAAGATATACAAGCGTAAGGGTTATGATGAATTCTGAAGTGTAACGTAAGGAAGGTAAATCTGTGATTTACCTTCCCACAATAAAAGTGTTACTTCTGCTTAATATTTGTGTCCTATGCATTTTGATAATTGACTTGATGAAAGATTAACAAAGAGAAGACATAAGCAACACAAGCAAACTCACAAGTAATTATCAAGCAGAGAATTTGTATTAACCTTAAGCCCTCCAAATTCTCAACATGGTTTCAAAGCTAAGGTGACAGTCAAATAAGGGCATCTAAGTGGTACTTAAGGATTAGATCATAGTCAACAATTCATCTAAGAGGCACTCAAGAAGGAGCTCGGTCAAGTTAACACATGATCTGGGTGATCTCAATCTAGTTCGGATCACAGAAGGTTCGTGTACACCATAGTGACTTCTTCTCACTGTCTCGGCATTATATCTCAAACCTCAATATTAAAGGCACATACAATATTATAGTTCACAGGTTCGGATCTCATCTGAAATTTTGATGATGGAGAATAGATAACAATTCAGTAATATCTCTATTTTGTATGAGTAAGATAAAAATCGAGTCTTTGGCATAGTAAGAGAGTTCAGATTCTTTTAGAAAATGATCACTGTCAACAACTCAGATATCTTTCGAATAGAGAACAGTGATGGGCTCGACCTCTATTACAATCATCAAAGAAAAGGGACTCAGTGAAGGAACAATGAAGTATACCTCTGTCTCAGTGCAGTAAGGTCTCTTTGATAAGATTGTAACTACAATTCGTTAAAGGTATTATCTCTATGATGATGATCTCGGTGTCTCGGCAATCATGATGCAAGTCTAGAAGAGATCTACAAGACAAGGCAACTCAAAATATAGAGAAGCATTTCTGATCTACATTCAATCACTACCAAAGAAGTCGAAGTATCTTAAAGACAAGAAGTCATTATCATCTTCAAAAGCTATAAGGAAAGCTCTGTATCATCCCAGCAAGGACCTTATCCTTGAAGAAGATCATCCGAGGAAGCACCAATACATCTTCTTCAACAACCATCAAAGTGATCAAGCTGAAGATTTCATCTTCACTTGTCAAGTAAGTATCTTTAATTCTATAATCAAATTTGGTAAAATGACTTCGTGTTTGCAAGAAGATCCATAAGTTGGTTGGGTAATCAAAACTTCTTGCATAAAAAAGAAGGATAGACATAATCCTCGAAGAAAGTGAAGTCATGGAAAAGGATCTCCTATGAATAGTAATACATGAAGAGGATTCATATGAAAGATCCCATCATATAGTTGGATTGGAGACCTTAAGGGAATATATGATAAGTTGAAAGAAATATTCTTTGAAGATGCAATAAAGAAGGTCATATCACTTAAACTTGATCTACATGAAATTGAAGGAATATCTTCATAGTATCTCAATTGTGAGATCTGGAGAAATGATAAAAAGATAATCATCACTATTCTAACTAATGAGCAAGGTAACAAATGTCCATGGGACAAGAAAGTTATCTCATCCAACAACTTGTGGCTTCTATATGGAAGAAGACAAGTTGAGGGAAAATTGTTGAAAGTTAAAGGATTCAGACATTACGAAAAGAAAGCTCATATCACCGGAAAGAAGGAGGAAGCTGAAGAAAAGATGATCAAGGAAAGAGGGAGTAAGAGGTCTCTACTATGATTAAGATAGTCTCTCTATGTACATTAAGAAGCATCTCGATAGAAGCATTCAGTGAAACAGCTTCTGGAAAAACCTCTCTACTAAAAGTAAAACAGTCATAAGATCAAAGGTCATCATGGAAACAGATTTTTGGGATATTGATGAAGCATGCCAAGAGAATGAAGCTCTTCATTCTTGAGAAATTGCTACAGGATGACTCAAGGGAAAAAGGGTATGAGGTATGTATATATTTTTATGCTGACATTAGATGTTGTGAAGTCATGTCATATGGTTGCAGGTAATGGACTTCTGTACTTAGAAGCATGATCTATGGAGGAGTATCTCTCAATGCACAGACAGATGAAATCAACATAATATGTCCTCATGGAATATGATGTAGATGTATATGAATGAGAAACTAGAAAAGTTGTATGTTCCTGGGAATCAAGAATGTGCAGAGAAGAAGAGATCATGAAATGCAACCATGACAAGAAGCAGTTATCATCCAGAGGCCAAGAAGATGTGACTAGGAAATCTCCGGGAAAGATATGTAGACTCGACAAAAGTCTGGTAAAGAAGAAGACCCTTGGAAAAACATATCATTAGGAGATGTGTCAATCAGTATGAAGGATGTCGATGCCTACAAGAAGGTGTCATGGTGAAAGATCATCACTAAGGTAACTTTTGTTTTAAAAGTTCATATGTATATGTTTATCTGGTGAATTTGTGCAGGGCTACTAATCATGTGAAAGGATGTATCATCCTGGGAGATGATTCGAAGGAAAGCAGCATGGCACAATAGTGGACTAAATAAGGAAGTCTGATGAACCACTTTCTGATAGTTGACATGACTCATGATGGAAGTGATGGATAATTTGTGCCCTATGAAGCTAAAAGTTGGAGATTCCTCAATATTGAAAACCATGACATCGAGGACAGGAATTCTTCATGAGCAGCTGGGTGTCTCACCATTGCTGCTGGAGGTCCCTGGTTAAGAGGGAGCCTGATGATAAGCTTCTTACTTGGAAGAAACTTGGTAATTCCTAAGAATGAGCTTAGGTACATTCCTTGTATAGGAATGAGTACATTCCCATGTGGAATAAGGTCCTCCCTTGTTGAGAGGGAGAGATAGACACGTCATTCTGGTCTTGGGAAGACAAAATGGAGGATTGGGTAATCATCTGGCATTCGATACTCTTTGAGAATGTGTTAGGGCATTCAAGATAAGAGTAGTCGGGGACCAATATTCTTTGAGGACTAGCTACCCAAGAGAAGAATAGTCCAAGAAGGTCATACTTTGGGAACACCCGGGTGGAGCATGTACCTTGGAGAGACAATGAAGAAGGTGTCTATAAGTCATGTGTCTCGCCAGCATTGTAGCCCATTGTCTCGTTGAGAGATGGGGCTGTTAGTCAAGGCCTTGCACTAGGACAATGCTGGTTGATATGATGCTATATAGATGTGATTACCAATCCGATTCTTCTTATGAGATTATTCAGTTTGAAAGTGACCATGTACCTGTATGAATACCTCCTTAGTTAAGAGGGAGTGTTGAAAAGTGTAACTAGGTCTGTCTTCATGTTGACTATGTAATTATGTATTTATGAAAAGAAGAAGGCTTGAGTTAAGTATGCTCCAGGACCTTGTGAAAGAAGCTCACAAACCTCAATACAACGATGGAAGACAACCCTTAAACGCAGAGAAGAAATGCCTCTCCAACGCATAAAATTCACCATGATCTAGTCGGCCTCATTTACCATGAAACTAGTCGGTCTAATAACTATATGGTCAGCTTGCTTAAAGAGATATGCTATATATATACATTTGATGTGCGGTGATCATCGAAGGAATAATATTGGACATCTCTAAGAATACAGTGCGGATATCTACAAGGATGCAATGCAGATATATACAAGTAGATAGTGCAAACATTTACAAGGAAACAGTGCAATAAAAGAAGAAATTATAGTGCGGATAAGGTTAGGACACAGTACGGATGAAGGAAGGATGTAAGTGCAGATAAATGAAAATATAATATGCGGATCTGAAACAAAGATACAAGAAGAGGATTGCGGATATCAAGAAGTACAGGATTGCGATTATACAGTGTTGGTATAAGTGAATGTCTCGGGACTAAGATATACAAGCGTAAGGGTTATGATGAATTCTGAAGTGCAACGTAAGGAAGGTAAATCTGTGGTTTACCTTCCCACAATAAAAGTGTTACTTCTGCTTAACATTTGTGTCCTGTGCATTTTGATAATTGACTTGATGAAAGATTAACTAAGAGAAGACATAAGCAACACAAGCACGCTCACAAGTAATCATCAAGAAGAGCATTTGTATTAACCTTAAGCCCTCTAAATTCTCAACAAGGACCCATAGGTTTGTGCTAACTTGTATATATTTGAAAGTTTGTTACTAATTGGGGTTGTGATTGTATAAGCAGATCTCTCCATAAGAAGGTTGAACATTTTGAAGCATGCTTGGATTGGTGGATATATCTGATTTAGTTGACAGGGAGAGATGAAGCATCTTGGGGCGACGAGATGCTTACGAGGACATTTGGTCGACCTATGATGATATCCAGATCTCGAAGTAGGGAGGGTATCGTTGGTCTTGTGGAGCTCTGACCTTGCATACGATACCTAGATCCTTGGGTTGGTGTTAGAACTGAAGCGTGATGGTACCTATAGTGGCTAAAGCTTGGAACCTAAGTTACACGATGCATCAAAATGTTTCGGAGTTTCCGAAACGAGTACGTTTAGAAATGTCACCTCCCAAAAATGCAAACGTCAGCTGAAACATCATATATATATATATATATATATATATATATATATATATATATATATATATATATATAAGTGAATAACACATTATCTTGCAAAAAAAAAGGTAAAAAGACCCATAGATGACAATTTTGAAGGAAAACCGACTGTGTATTAACTCTCATTGATGATTACATGATGGTCGAGTTTCGACCAAGTTTCAGCCGAGTTTCGGAGTTTCGGGTACGGGTATAGCCCGAAACACTGATTTCCTAGAAGTTCTGTGCAACATAGCTTGGAACATACCTTGGTCCCAACCGGTTAGAATCTAGATACCTTGGTCAAGTATTTAATCCATAGCATTGTGTGTGTTGTGACTCTTCGTAGAAACATATCATTTTGAGTTCACCCATGTACCTATGTATATATGTAATTATGAATACCTCCCTAGTTAAAAGGGAGTGTTGAAGAATGTAACTAGTGTCGGTCTTCAAAATTGTATTTGTTAAAAGAAATAAAAAGAATGTTTTATTGTAAAACAAAATTGACTTATTAAAGAATGGGTTTCTTGCTTGGATCAATGGTCAATAGGTCAAAGCACCCATTGTGTGCTCTAGGATTTTTGTATTGAGTCAAAGTCAAAATCATTATGTAGAAGACTCTTCTTGGGTTTCTTATGTCAAAGAAGAAAATTATGTTTTTGAGTCAAAAGTGTATAATAAGCATCCATCCTTCAAGTCGGCTCCATCGTCTACAAAGCCAGCTCCATCTTCTAAATGTTGGCATGCCTATTGTTCATGTCGGGCTTAAAATACAGTGACAAACCACTATATATACCCTAGCATTTGACCTAGTTTGGAGGAGTACAAGACAAGCATTTCAATTTGCAATTTTTCAGAAAAGAAGAGGATACGAAGTAGCTTAAAAGGAAGAAGAAGGTACAGCGAAGAAGAGATAACTATTGTCTAAAAGGAAGTCGAAAATCTCAAGAATGCAGAGAGAACCGAAAATCTCAAGGGTTACAAAGAGGACCGAAGATCTCAAGATTGCAGATCTATGTTGACTTGAAGATTTGACTACAGTTTGACTTATCTACAAAGGAGGCTAACTTGGAGGATTGGAGGTAGTTAATGTTTTGGTCAAAGGTCTTGAATTGTCTCATCTTGATTTGAATCTGCTAGAGAATGAGTTTGATTGGGTTTTGCCCTGGCTGAGTGCCTACATCTAGTGTCCATTTGTCTTTGATGTTCTTCATGTCTTAGTAGTTGTTTGATGATAAAGAACACACTAATAACAATAAGAATAAGAATCTCGAAGAATGTCACAAGAAACTATCAATTTATAAGAGAAATCAATTAATATAACCCTAATTATGTTTCCCTAGATTTCTCAACAGGCCCCGCATGACACAATCCCTTTGAACCTACAAATGGAGTGGAAACACTTTGAACCAAAAAACTTTGAAAGACCTAAACCAACTGAGGAAGTAACAAGAAATTTTTGTCAAGGCAAGACAATGCCTATATCCAAAAGTTAAAGACAAATATACCAAAACACTTAAGTGATACAATGGGCTCAAAAACAAGGAAAAATTTTTGACTTGTGGCTGATAACCCTTTATCCTTTCAAGGTCCACGAAAAAGTAGGGGTAGGTTACTTTTACATAGCCAACATTGATGGTGAGCCCTTGTCATCCCCTATAGAGGGAAAGCGCCTCACCTTGTTCAGTGGAACCTAATGCATTCATGATTAGATAGTTGCATTGCATTTGTGTGTCTTGCATTATTGTGTATGCATCCTATTATTTGATATTGTTCATCCTTATGTGTTTGCATGGTAGTTAGAAGCATTATTTTAGCTCACATTGATTTAAATTTTATTTTATCCTATATTGGAAAGGTGGTGATTAGCACCCTGCTCAGTTCCTATCAACAAGTTGCTTTGAGTACACAAGAAACAGGTCTACGAAGCCCCAGGGATTGTTGGAGTTCTCATGCACTCCTTATTCGAGCACATGGATCATGCACTCTACGATGAGCACATGTCCCTGAGTTGGAGCCAGACGTTACCCACCCAAAAGTGTGTAACCCATAGGATAAAGTTTCTCCTCCTTGGACATCGAGCCAACAAGCAACCCTAATGATCAGCACATGACATGATGTCATAGATCCTGCACCTATTCCTCCAATCATATTTCTTTCTCCCATCTAGCATTCCTTCTTGAAGGAAGGTAGGTCATCCATCGACAGGCACTTTAGCCACTTTGTAATCATGTGATTTTACTTAATGTTTTTGGGGATACCTAAGTCACCTGACACGGGGATTCGGGATTCGATGGACACGGGATTCGAGAATCGGATTCGGGACACGGTGACCCCTGGAACAGGACACTTCCGGATACGTTATATATTATTTTGTTAAAAAATATATATATATGTATTAAAAATTAAATATTTTTTACACAAATTCATTGATTCAAACATAGATTTAAGATCTTAAATACTCACACATGACACACTGATACATTGATAGTAGATACATCATACAATTGTCAATCATACATATTACAATTTACAAATTTATTCAGAAAGATAAGATAGTAAGATACTATAGTTTTCTCATTAAGTCATCGGAATCAAAATGTGTTACATAAGCACACTGCCAATGGCAAATAGAAATAGAAAATACAAAACAACTACAGTCTACAAGTCTACAAGACTACAAGCATGAAGCCTCAGTGAGTCAGAGTCATCAATCCTCATCATCATAATCAGCATCACTGTCCTCATCCTGATCATCATGCTCACCACTGCTCTCCTCTGCTGCATCCTCCTCCTCTATCATCTCTACATATGTTGGTGTGTAGGATGACGCCTCTACTGTATCAGCATAATCAAATGTGACAGACTCTCGCACTGGCGCATTGAGATCCAAGTTGGCCAATGCCAACTCAACACTGTTGTCCAGACACATATCATCAAGAAATACATCCCACATCTTTGTCTTTCCCTTCAACCAATCCTCCCTCTGCCTGTAGATGAGACGAAGGTTGGCGTGCACATACACCATTGTCTCTGCCCTAGACTGCACAAGCCTGCTCTTCTTCACACTATACAAATTCCAATATGTGCTCCAATTACTCTCACAACAAGAGGATGAAGTCACCTGAGAGAGGAGCCTCATGACTAACTATTGTAGAGGAGGGCTTGTTGCCCCATGAGTTGCCCACCAAGAATAGGGCTTCTTAGCCCCCCTGTCTCGAATCACATCATAGCCTACAAATCGCCCAGTGTCAGTGGAAAACTCTGCAAAGGCATCCTCCACCTCATCAAGGGATGCCCTCTCCTGAAAAATCCTCCTGAATGCATCTTTCCTCCTGTGTGAGATTTCACCATCCATGTGAGGAGGGAATCTATGGGAAGGTCCACCATTCAGCCACTCATGGCTGTAGTATTTTGGGTTCAAGGAGTGAGCCAAACAATGTAAAGGTGTGCAATTCTTGTCCCATCTGCTGACAAGAATATCTGGTATGCTGGTGAAGAAGGCCTCTGGTGATGTCTCATACTCTAGGCACTGACTCTATAAAACAATGGTCTTGACAGACTCAATCATGGAATCACATCCCTCATAAACCTCTCCTAGGATGGGTTGGTCTGTATCTGCAAATCGAAGCAAGGAAATGATAGGCTCCATGATCTGAATAACTAGATCTACCTTCTCCCGCCAAATATCATCCAACACTGTGTCCTTCACTTTCTTTGAGGTTGCTTGATCTGTCTTTCTCCAAAAATACCAAAACTCTGAAATAACCATGGCCTCAAGAGTGGGCTTGACCTCCCTCAACCTCTTCAACATGATGAATGAAGAGGCAAACCGTGTATCCGCAATCTTCAACAATGATAGATTGGTGTACTCCTTGTAGATAGTGAGGGCATTTGTATGGTTTTGTCCAAAGTTGCAGATATGCCGTGCATCCTCAATAATGGCTTCAATCCAAAGCACATCAGAGGCAATAGATTTCAGTGCCAAGTTCAATGAATGGACAATGCAAGGTGTCCAAAATATTTGTGGATATTTTGCTTCCACAATCATGCCATTAGCCTTGCAAACATGTGCATTATCTGTAATGATTTGCACAAAAGAATCGACACCTACATCTTCAATAATTTTAAGAAATAACTCACCCATATATTGTGCATCCTTGTACTGTCTAAGAGCATCCACTGATTTCAAGAAAACTAGACCATTCAAGGATGACACCATGAAGTTGATGAGTGGGTGGCATGCTAGATCTGTCCATCCATCAGAAACAATGCTAACCCCAGATGTTGGCCATGTTGATTTAATAGGCTCAAGCATTTTGTCCACCTCTTTCTTTGTCTTTGTCAACAATGTGGTTCTGAGCTTCTCTGACCCAGGAGGCACATACCCTAATGGAGCACCATGACTAAAAGCTCGAAACATCTCAATAAATAGAGGTGACCATGCAACATTAAAGGATATGAAGTTCTGATAGAAAAAAAAATGCAACGGTGAGATCAAGCTCTTCCCTCTTCTCTTTTTGAAAAATCTTGACTATTGGACCAACTGCAGTTGCCTTTCTCTTTGTTGATTGTCCCCTACTAAAACTCTCAAAAGGGAACTTGTTGCTGCTTTTCCTTAAGAATGGAAGGGGGTCATCATTCTTGTTTTGTTTTGATTTTGATGCCACAGTTGTTGCACCAACAAATTGCTCTTTCTCCAATTCCTTCCTCTGTAGCGATTCAACTACTAAACAAGCTATAATGCCACAACCTGGCAAAGCCAACAAATTGTTGAGATTTTGTGTATTTGGGGTAGCATCAGTTGTGCTCTAGCTCCCAAATTTTGTGGAGGGACTAGAGTACACTTGATCTACAAGACCCAGAAATGGATTTGGGAAATTTCATCTGGTTTAGGAGATATTAAATTAATTAATTATTTTAATGTATTTCCTAGGTTAAAACTTAGGAAAATAAAATAATTAAAGTGAATTTAATTAAACATGTGATGAAATTGTCTTAAGTCACACAGATCAAGCTTTCTTTTAATCTTAGCCATTGATTCAAGATCTGACCATGGTCGTTGATTTGTCAACGAGAAAAGTATAAAGGAAAGGCTTGGGGTCATTTGTAAAGACACACAGAGGCAGAGCACTGAAGCTAAGCTGAGATTCTAGAGCAGGGTTTGCTAAGAATACTCATAAGTATTTCAACTGCAGAGAGGGGAATTTAGACCAAGGGGATGATTTGATCCCAGGGTCTAGAATACACAAAGAGGCAGAGAAGAGATCAGCTCAAGGACAATGCAGAGGAAGGCAGCAGCAAGGACAACGTCATTTTCAGGAAACCCTGCAAGGGTTACACAGAGACCCTTAGGGGCATTGTAGTGACTGCGTCACCCAGTCTAGGGTAACGCAATCCCTTCCAGGAGCAACGCTGAGGGTTTGGAGGCCATCATAGGCTGACGCAGAGCCTTTCAAGGGCTTCAGAGGCTGACGCAGAGCCTTTCAGGGACAGCGCTAGGGTTTCTAGGCCTAGATTTGGCTGAGTTCTGTAAATCCCGTTTGAGGGTGTGGACCAGTCATTGTTTTGGCCCTAGATCAGCCAGGAGCTGTAGATTTAGAGTTTTCTCTGTAGGGTTTTCCAAATTTGGAACCCAGAGTTGTGTATTCAGAAATATTCTCAATAATAGAACCCTCCAGCAACCAGAGACCGGTTTTTCCAGGGATAGTTTGTCCAAAAATAATTGTGTCACTTTGTCAATTTGTGCATGTGCTTATTCTAGATTTGAATTGGTAGAGATCTGTTATGTGTTTTTCTTCGATGTTAACTTGAATTTATTTAGTTGATAACTTATATAAGTAGGAGGAGCTTAGCCGGATTAGCAGTAATAATTTCTGGATAAGTTTTAAGATTCAGAAATTTCTACACAAATGAGCTTTCACACGGAAATATGTGCTAGTGAAATGGGAGTTGCAAAAATTGCATTTCCATGAACAATTGCCTCCTCCCTTTGCCTTGTCGCCTGGCCCTGCCTCTCTTGTCACATATTTCCACAATGGGTATATGGGGTCATGAGTTTGTTTTCCCTACACATTTGAAGTTGTTGTTGCAGCCCCACTTCCAATAGATGGAATACTTGCAGACCCTGATGAAATAGGGACATGAGGGGCATCTCCAATGGGGATATTCTTCCCCTTCCTTTGCCCCTGTCTTGTTGCCCTTGATTGAGCCATGGATACTGTAAAAAATAAACAAAAATGACCAAATATATAAAACATATGCACATGCAAACACTAACAGCAAACTAAATGCAAAAACATAGAGGGACAGTGCACTTACCGGATGCTCAAATCTCTTTGAAAAAACTCCCTTTCTCCTTGCTAACCCTTGCTCCTTGCTCACTTCACAAACAAATAACTATGAGAAAGAATGGTCGAAATCCGACTTTTATAACTCAAACATCGCACTTTTTCACTGGTTGAATCCGGCTGTACGGGATTCGATCGTGTCCGTACAAGACACGATAGGGATTCGATGTGTCCTATATGGACATGATCGAATCCTATGAAATGGGTACGAATCCGTACGTATCGTATCTGATATGATGGATTTGGGACACGTGGGCCCCACCCAACGAATCCGGTTTCTTAGGGGAATACTAATATGAATCAAGGGGTCATCTAGATGACTGGTCGATCTTTGGTTGTATTCTTGTTCCCTTACTTCACCTGGGAAGGTTAGTCCTTAACTCTAGTCCAATGGGACCTCCCTTAAAGCCTTATGGTTTTATGAAGGACACTAATGGGGAGGCTCTAATTGAAGTAGTATGTCCACAGTATTTCAAACTTACCACCTTCCATCTTTCCCATTATTTCATCTCCATTCTTCGAGTTGGTGGTCATTACTCATGCGATTGGCACCTTCTCAGACTCATCCTTGAGTCTGGGCCATAAAACCTTTCCCTAGAGGTTGATGCAGCTACATGAAAGATAAAATCAAAAGAAATCCATAATGAAAAATCCCTTCATTCAGTGACTCCGCGATCACCCTCTAAACAATCAAAATAAGGTAGAGCTTGAAGATATGTTTTGTATTCCATTAGTTTCTCTGTGCCAACCGCTAAAAAGGTAAGGCTTATCCGACCGCTAATTCCTATTTACCCTAAACACCAGCACTTAACTACTCAATACCTAACTCCAACTCCTAAGGTGTGGATCCAGGGCGATAGATCCATAGGGGAAGGGGCAACACCTTCCCGAAGGCACTCCTCTCTTTCGGGAGGATTCACGGCATGTCAAGCCCTAATAAGGTTCTTCGCTTTGCATCGAATTGAACCACATGCTCCACCGGCAGGCCCCCGTCATCGTGTTTAGTACTTCTTAGACGGGTCTCGATTCAGCCGCAAGAAACCTTAAGGGATATGGGGGAAGCAACAAAAAAAGATAAAATGCAAAAGACAACTAGTACAAAAATTAGCACGTGGGAAAAGGCCTAACATGAGCTCTAACCCCATAATTACACATCACCCAATTCCTAGAGCACATGATGCTCCATCCATAAAAAGGAACCCTTGCATTGTCTCAACACTGATGAGCAATAAAATACCTCATCATTAAGTGGTAATAAATGTTAAATCTCAAAAAGAAAGCTTGGCCTCCTGAGTTATACACCCAAATCAAAGCATTATCCTAAAGAAGTAAAAGCCACACCAAAGGGGTGGAAAAAGCTAGCCAAGCAAAGGGTTAACCCATGCCTCCATGAGTGCTCCCTCATATCTACACACTGAGGAGGTTCGACCACCATTAGTTTCTCACTTGGCTATGGCATCTTGCCCTAAAGACATGGCAACATGCCCACTCCTTTACCACCATCTTCACATGCACCTATGGATTGATAGGCTAACTTGGGACCTATCACTTTCCCTTCTGGGCTAGAAACACCTAATAGGGTTATCCATCTAACCATCCCTAACATAATGATAGAACAATTCTACGCAACTTGGTCTAGTTAAATATTTGAAAGTGATCTTTGTGTAAAGTATTATTGTGCCCCTAACATTAAGTATGGTCCACTATGATGCATCCATGCTTTATGTTGCCCAATGATTGTTGATTTGCACTTGATCTTGAGAGGGTTTTGTCAAGTGGTTCTCATCACAGCAGCAAATCGCTTCTTGAGGTGATTGCCCCACCTTCTTAGTAAAGGCCATACCATCCATTGCATAGGGAGAGAGATTGACCATGATGATGCAGTGTTCCCTATCCAAAGGGACCCCTGAATGTTAAAACACTAAGCCCATAGAGCTTGGTGTTGGAGATAATGATGATGTGGCCAAAGGACCAAAGATGCCCCTGGGCTAGCCTTAACACTATTTGATGGGCATCACTTGTTTCAGAGACTAGATGATAATGACGATCATCCTTGAGATGACACGAGATGATCTGTATATCGCCTTGGTGTTGAATTTTGTAGATATGATCGGTCTTCATAATTAATTTTTTGGCCCTTCAAATATGTAATTATAAATACAAGACACCTTCTTCATGTCGACTTCTAAATACAAAATTTTGAATTTCTAAATTTGAAATTTTGGCTCCAAGAATGCCAAGTAAGCCCTCCAAAAGATCAAGTCGGCCTGACCCTTCGGACACACCACCTCGGGTTCATCCAATCACTATATATACCAGTGTTGCGAACATCTTAATAACATCTCGATTTTATCTCGAAATCACGATTTTTCGGCCTACCCGATGTTTGTCGATTTTTACCGATATTTCCCCGATTTTACGATTTTTTGGTTTTTCCGACCCTTGTCGATTTTATCCCGATATTGATGTTCGCAACATTGATATATACCCATTAGACTTCATCAATTGATAGGAAATTTGGATCACTTATGTTCTAGGAAAAGGAGAGGAGAGACAAGGGCATATCAAGTTTACAAGGCAAGTCGCGAATCTAGGCAGAGATGGTATGCAGACCATCTCTAAGTAGACTGAATTTTGAGGCAAGCCTTGTTGAAATGTGTAACTAGGTTTGGTCTTCATAAATATGAAATGTACTTTTGATTCTTGTATTTATGAAATGTACTTCATAAATTTATTATTGTTATTTTTTGTAGCATGGATTTCATGCTCAAGGTCTTTTATTTAGAGGTCAAGCACCCATTGAGTGCTTCTAGGGTTTGTCCTAGGGTCAAGAAGTCAAAAGGGTCATTCATATGAAAGAAACCCCATCAGGCACATTGTAACTTGTCAAGAGAATTATTTTTGTATTTAAAAGTGTCAAAATACCCTCCAAGACCAAGTCGGCCTAACAGTGAAGAAGTCAGTCTCATTAGGGCATGTCATCCTCCTTGGAAGCATATATATAGGAGGGAACTTGACGCTTATGGGCACTCACTCATATTCTCATCATCTAAGCGAAGGAGAAGCAAAAGAAGTCTAGCAAAGAATGAAGAAGGATGAAGGAGAAGGTTTTGGGTTATTTCTCTCTCTCTTTTCACACGTGCGAAGCAAGGAAGCTAGGGTTTTGTTGCTGCAAGATCGAATTTGGAGAAATTGCAGAAAGAAGGTCGAAGGAAAGTCTATTAATGTTTATTGGTTACTCCCTCTCTCCCTTTGACTGGGAGAGCATTGTGGGCTTTGATGCTCTCTAGGCCACTCTCCGTAGCCACAGTACATGGCCCCTAGTCAATAACCTTGACCCCAGGGAGAATGTCTGCCCCTTAATGCTACAACATCAACACTCCCTCTTATTGAAGGAAGCATTCTCGACTAATCTCTGTGCACAAAAAAATTGTACAACTTTGTAGATTTGGCCCTCCTTTATAGATTTGGTCCAATGCTATGATAGGCAAGTTACGAATTTAGAACTTGAGTTCTGATTGACTAGTTAACTGAGTCAAACTGGTTCTCTTCTCCAATAATCATTGGAGTTATAACTCGTCCTCCTTCAATCAAAGATTGAAATTCCCAACTCGAATTGCCACTCAATCTTGTAGTCAAACTTGAAGGATCCACATAACAGATCCTCTAACACTACGCAGAACATGTGAATATTATTCCCGCAAACTGGAAATAAGCACACCATCTCCATGAACTCGCTCCATGGTCAAAGGAAAGACAACTCGTGGTCTTTCTGGCTAAGGTACAAGCCAGAGAAGACCTTCAACTTGCTACATTTTCAACAAAACCGGCCAATCAGCAAAGCTGGCGCATCAAACCAGCCAATAAACCCAGTTCAGGAACGGGTAATCAGTCAGTTTTGCTATAAAGCGACGTGAGTTATTACGGCACACGTGGTGACGAGACCTTTCAAGATACTCCAAACATGCAAAACCAAGCTTTCCATAGGATCCGATGCTCAAGTTTAGACTTTGACATTAATATTCATTAAGCTCAACTACAGCTGGAAACACGAGACCTGGACAATATGAACTACCATGAATTTTGCTCTAGTAATACATGTTCCTTTCATTAGCCATCGTAAGTTTCTTAAGCCTATGTCAATATCCTCTATCCAGTCACCAAGAAAGGATTTTCCTACTACTACTTTAATGGATTCCATCTTCCACATGTGGTGAACTCATAGAAGCCAAACAGCACAATAATCCAATGCCTTCCTAAGTGATTCATGATATTAAAGCAGCCAACCCTCTGAAATCTAGCAACCTAACCTTCCACTATAAGATATTCAACGTGATAAAGAAACCACGTCCATGTCTTCTCAGCAATGACCATCATTCCTACATACTCCTCTCTGAGATTTTGACTTCACTTTCTCTAAACCAACTGCCTGATCTCCCATAGCAATTGTAAAAGAGTCATTGTAATTACTAATGATAACAAGAAGTGACAAAATGGAGATTCTTCTGGGATTTGGACAATGACAGTGAATAGTGTGACTTGTTTTACAATTTCAATTCTTGAAACACAAATGACGATCAGGAACCATCTCTTCTTTCCATCTGGCAACATCGCTAATATTTATGAGACTTCATCTGTTTTCCTTATGGCAAGATAATCCAATGAGATTGCAAAGGATTTTCCAGCAGATGGCAACAGTACAATACCCAATAGGATTTACACCATCCCCCTGTATGAAACATAGCTTCAGCTCATGCTGGTGCCGTGCATGGCATAGAGGGATACTATCTTATAACCCTTACAATCATAAAAAGCTTTAAACAAAGGAAGAAAATATCTTGTGCACTCACTTGAATAATTTTAGAGAATATGCACCCACCATTTCCATCTACCTCTTTTTATCATCCACAAAAATGCCTCCCTATCTAGCGATCTATATGTATAGTAAAAAAGTATTCAAATTAGCAGTAATTCCATGATTCCCTGTACACTCAATATTTGATAATATGTGATTTATCATACAATCCAAGTCCAACATAGGGGTAGTCAATGGCACATTAGCCAGGGATCTCAGTCACTTCAAGTCAGATTTGAAACAAAGGATAATGCTTTTATAATGTCTAACTAATTCATATAAATTTATTTGCTGCACACATGTGCCAGCTTCAAGTATCTCTGTCGAACCTTCTTACATGGAGGATGTAATGTCATAGGGTAATTTTTCTTCCTAAGGCTCCTCCTTTTTTCCAATTAGGATTTTCAACAGAAGATTAATATGGTTTCATACATTCATATGATAACAAGTATCTTTGCATGAAATAGACAAAAAATTTGCAATCAGCAATAGGGGACAGCAATATGATATCAAGCCACAATTGAGCAGAATGTATTTCTTTTGGAAACCAGCAATACACTTTAATCCAATACTGTCTTTCAAACAAACCAGATTTACTAATTCAATCGAATCCTACAAACAGCCTACAGAAACTGAGTTTCTTGCTTAGTTCTGCTGTCTATAGTCTAGGACAACTACTACAACAAATTACTAGAAGACTCCTGCATCAGGAACGCTAGAAAACATCCGAACAGACTCTCCTGATCTTGTCTCAAAGGGGTGCCTGAACTGCTTCAGACAGCAGCCGAGCTGATTTAGAAAACTTCAGGAGAAAATCAGACTGCAACCACTACAGAATCAATGCAAGTTCTATCTGCTACAGGAGTCAACTTGCATCAGGAAATTCGTCCTATCTGCCTCAGGATATTTTCAGCCTGCCTCAGGATTTCAGTCTGTTTTACCTCAGACAAATTTCAGCCTACCCAGAAATCCATCCTGTCTGCCACAGAGGGGTTTCAGCTGCCTCGGAATATTCACTTTTGCTTCAGAATAAGCCACAGTGCCTCAGAAATGGCCACAGCTCCTCAGAACTGGCTGCAGTGCTTCAGAAATGCCTCAGGGAGGCCGAGCTGCCTCAGAGCATGCCTAAGCGAGCTCCTGTGATACCCTCAGGAATTTGCCCAAAAATCTTTGCTGGAAAAAGAGGGAAGACACCAAAAAATCTTGAACAGTTCATGAAATTTGCTTGATCTTTCCACCAGTTTTGATGCCCTTCTGCTAGACAATTTTCCTGCTTTTCCAGTACAGAACAGAAGAAAAATAAAAAGGAAGAAATTTACTAACTAGGGTGGAATTTTTCACCACCAAAATTAGCAGGATTAAAGGTGTCTTAAAACCCTCAGAGCCACAGCTCAATAACACAGATGTATTTGTTCCAATGTGATGATGATCATTTGATTTCATCTCCACTCTATCTATGGATTTTCCATGGGCTCCGAAATGTGAATGCAACTCCCAATTTTGTGTCATTTTGCCCCAGCCAACCCAACTTTTACACAATGTTACCCCAACATTGGAAAAATTGGATCTTTACCCCTTTATCAATACTAAAGCCTACAAGGTCCGATAGGCTATTTCATCTTCCTCAGCCCATCAATTTGGAGAGGACATTACAGAGGAGAAAATCATAAATGCCACAACAAAATGGAAACTGACACATCATCCAGATTTGTATGGATGACAGATGAATGGCCAGGGGAAAGTAAAGAAAAAACAAAGTCTGAAAACATCTCCCACCAAGAAACAAGCAAAAAATCAGTTCATCAAGCCAAAAAAAGGATTGACTGCCTAAATTCACTGAAGTTTTGTTCCCAACCATTGATATATAGTCATGATATAGTCAAGGACCTATAAGCATATCAGTAAATAAACCTGAAACCAAATCTCAAACTACACTTAAAAACTAAGGATGTCCCTACAAAATTTGTGGAGAAAAGTAGAAATGATTCATGTAATGTTTCAGACGATATGAAAATCTCATGTACCTATGTTGCAGGAAACACTGGGCCAGACCCTGTTTCTGGGAAAAAACGATATGAAAACGCTGAAACGCATTTGGTACGGCCTTGAAACGTGTTTCAGGCCGTACTGACACGTTTCACATGGCTGAAACGTTGCCCAGTACAGCCTGAAATGCATTTCAAAGTCGCACGGCTATGTTTCAACGTCTAAGTGATTTTTTTTTGTTTTCTCGTTTTTATTATTTTATTTGGCGAATAGAATATTTTTTGGATGCTTTTAGATGGCTCTCGCAAGTTATAAAAAGACTCTCGCCTCATTCCCTCATCACATGAATTGAGCAAGTCGTTTCACTTGGAGATGGGCAATTTTAGCAAGGGGAAAAGAGGAAGAAGGCAGTAGTTCCAGCAAGGGCGTTTTCAACAGTGAGCAAAGGAGATTTCAGCGGCAAGAGAGAGATTTCACAAGCAGATTTGGAGTGGGGAGTTTCCGGCTGCGGCATTCTTTGTTTTTGGCTCAACTACAGCCATCTTTCTCGTCTTTTGTAGCATTTTGGGGTAGCTTCAGCGACAAAAAAAATAATTTGGGTAAGAAGTGTTGAAATTTGGTTACCTGAGGACAGGTGGTTCCTTAAGGCTTTGATCTTTGGCCTAGGGAAAAGTGTCCAAAAAGAATTTAATTTTTCTCCTAAAGTGACTTTATAAAGTTATAAAGTAAAATCTAATTTAAAAGTGACTTTAAGTGATAAAGTTACTAAAGTCTAATTTTAAAGTGACTTTAATAAAGTTAATGTAAAATTAGAAAAGAAAAGTGACTTTGGAAATAAATGACTAAGTGGGTCTTTATTAAAGTGGGGTGAATTAAAAAATAGAAAGTGAGATTTAAAAGAGCATTTAATCTCAGACCTAGATCTAAAGCTATTTCAGCCATTGGATTTGGGGATAACCCAAAAGTCACTTAGAGTTCTATTAAAAGAGGAAAATGAGAGAAAAGGCCATTCATTCATTAATTTTTTCATGAGCAGATTGAGAGAAGGAGAAGGAGAAAGCTGAAGAGAATTTTCTGAGCAGTGAGAAGAAGGAGGGCAGCAGCACTAACTTTCAGCAAATCCGTACAGCAGAGCAGATCACAAAGTTCGAGGTAAGTGGGCACGAATTTCGAGGAGAGAAAACTGCAGATTTCGAGGGAGGCTGTACAACCATTCCGGCACTGTTTTCAAGGTTGTTCGTACAGTTTTGAAGGCTGTAATTTCTGCTATAATTTTTCTGTTTTGTGGGCACGGAAACCGAGGTGGAGTTTGGCACGGTTTTCGAGATGAGTTTTGTTTCAAAGTTGCTGTAATTTTTTTGTTGTGTAAATTTCTGCATCACTGTAAAAGCAATATTTAGAAAATAAAGAGAAGCTTTCAGACTGGTTTTCCCCAAGAGTTGTAGGGGGTTTTTCCAGAGCCATGTTGACCAAAAATCACTAGGTTAAAATGTTTTGTGTGGCTGTTTTAGTCTGCTGATTTTTATTTCTGCAATTTCCAGCACTGAAAATTTTCCAGAATTTGTGTTTTCAGAAAATATTTATTTTCCAGCTTGTTGAATGTAAGGCTATGGGAAAGGGCATTTAATTATTTAGAGAAATAAGGTGAAACTGAAAACCGGGGTGGGAAAATAGAAATTTCTACATGGTATCAAAGCTTGGGTGCTGAAAGTGCAGTTTGGGACAGCAAAGAGAAAATTTACAGGTTGCTGATTTTTCACTCAGAAAATTCCAGCAAGCTGATTTTTCACACAGAAATTTTATCTTTACTACAGCAGTGCTATTTTCAGTTTTTAGGACAGCAAGGATGTCATTAGGATTGAGGGTAGAAGATAAGTTGGATGGGCATAGTAACTACAGCGTTTGTAAGGAAAGCATGCAGAGTATCTTTGAGGAGGCAGAAGTCTGGGATGTCATGGTGCATACCGCACAGCACCCTGTTGATGTGCCTACTGATGCTGTTCAGTTGACAGCATTTAATAAAAAGAATAACAAGGGTAAGAGACTGATTCTAGACGGAATCAAAGACTATTGCATTCCTCATGTGAGAGGAAAGAGAAATGCTCATGAGATGTGGTCTGCCTTGACCAATCTCTACCAGAGTACCAATGAGAATAGGAAAATGGTCCTAAGGGAGAATCTGAAGACCATTAAGATGGGTAAGACTGATAGTGCAGCTGGATATCTCACAAAGATTATTAATGTGAGAGATGAGTTGGCAGCAGTTGGAGAGGTCATTCCATCCATTGAGTTGGTGCGGATTGCAGTGAATGGCCTCCCCAGTTCATGGTTGAACTTTGCTGATGGGGTTTGTGCACGTAAGACCCTTCCCACATGGGAGAGGTTTTGGGATGATTGCATTCAGACAAAAATCAGGAAGGGTCAGCTTGGAGCAGCCAAGCCAGTTGAGTAGGATGAGGACGTAGCACTGTTGGCAGGAGGCAAGAAAGGCAAAGTAAAGAAGCAAGCTTCCACAAGCAGTGGTGGGGACAAAGGCAAAGGTAAAGGTAAACAGGGTAACACACAGAAAGACTACACCAAAGTGAAGTGTTGGAGTTGTCAGAAGATGGGGCACTATGCAGTTGTGTGTCCGGAGAAGAAGAAGAAGGGGAAGAACCAGACCATGGCAACATCAACAGAAATTGAGGACTTTTCAGATAGATTTGACCGAGAGTTTGGGTTCAGTGCTTGTGAGTCCACTAGTGCAAGATCACCTGCCACGGAGGTTCAATGGGAGCATGCATTTCCCTCGACTAGCGAAGCATCTTCGGGTATCTGGTATGTGGACAGTGGGGCTTCACGTCATATGACAGGAGTCCGTGAGTACTTCTCAGAGCTTTCAGAGAGTGGCACTGATATAGAGGTAGTACTTGGTGATGACGGTGTTGTTAGAGCGGTGAGTGTGGGGACAACGACATTTGATAGGGAACCTCCTTAAAGTGTCGGATGTTTTATGTGTGCCGGGGATGAGGAAAAGACCTCTGTCCGTCTCGACGTGGAGGGACGAAGGGTATGAGATATTGTTCGAAGGGCAGGGGTGTTGATATGTCACAGTGCCTCTCGTTTGAATCGGCTGGAAGTGATGGTGTACGCCATGCAAGAGTGTACAAGTTTGCATTTCGGCCTTTTGGCATTGAGCGATGGTACGAAACGGCGAGCCTGTGATTACGAAACATCGGGGTGTGCCCGCCGGGACAGGGCACATGTGTCCGCGGGACGCTTGGGAACGTTGCGGAAATACGCACAAGTGTGCCGGTTCGTCGTCGGTCACTTTGACGATGCTTTGGAGGAGATGTGCCAAGGGGCTTGAGTTTTATTGAAATCCCCTTTTCTCGGCGATGGCCATGAGACGGCGGGATACTTGATTTAATTCATTCCAATGTGAGCGGTTGGATGTCTCATGTTTCCTTGAGTGGATATGAGTACTATGTTTTATTCATTGATGATCACTCCAGGAGGACCTGGATTTATTTCTTGAAGACCAAGAGTGAGGTCTTCAAGCGGTTTCAGGAGTTCAGAGCTCTTGTGGAGACACAGACAGGTTGGAAGATCAAGTCCCTAAGGTCGGACAATGGAGGAGAGTACACCCTTGGAGAGTTTGTTGACTGTTGTGCGGAGGCAGGCATTAGGAGGGAGTTCACTGTTCCTTACAACCCCCAGCAGAACGGGGTTGCGGAGAGGAAGAACAGATCCATCGGAGGGGCTGCCAAAGCCATGTTACATGATCAGGGGTTGCCATTGTTTTTGTGGGTAGAGGCCTGCAACACTGCTGTTTATTTGCAGAACAGGAGTCTGCATCATGCCTTGGGGCATATGACTCCGGAGGAGGCTTTTTCTGGGAAGAAGCCTGATATTGGTCATCTTCGTATCTTTGGGTGTATTACATACTCCTACATACCCAAGGAGAAGAGGACCAAACTAGAGCCCACCGCAGAGAAGGGTGTCTTTGTGGGCTACAGTGAGACCTCGAAGGCCTTTCGGATTTATATTCCCACACAGAGGAGAGTTGTTGTCAGGCGGGATGTGAGGAAGTTCGAGAAGGGCAGAGGGTTACGACTACTATACGGGTTAAAGTATCTTGAATCGTGGAAAACCCCTCGGGGAAAACGGTGAGTTGTCGCGGGGGATCCGATGGCGAGGATGGGGGGATGCGAAGGGTACATCGGTCTCGGGTCGTCGGTCCCGTCGGTGAGCAATGGCTCGGAGGAAGTCGGAGGAGGTGGTGCTTCGAGCGACGTAAACGGGTGCGGAGAGCGATTCACTACGAGTCACGGTGGACGATTCACACGGTGCCCTCGACATCTCTGATTCGAGGTGCGGCGAGAGGGACGAGGGTGACAAACAGACAGGAGTTCAAGCTCCTGATGATGAGGAGGAAGAGTTTCATTGTCCAGTGGGAGAAGTGTGCTTAGGGAAGAGGAAGCCCAAGTGGCTTCAGGATACCTTGAGAGAAGCCACATCTGTTGCTGGGCCTAAGAGGCCAGTCAGAGAGAGCAGACCACCTGAGAGGTTTTGTAGCTATATGGCAATGGTTGCCAACATCATTGACTCTGAGCCTTCTAGCTATGAGGAGGCAGCTAGCCAGCAGGTCTAGTGAGAGGCCATGCAGGAGAAGTATTCTTCTATCATGAAGAATGATGTTCAGGAGGAGGTGTACATTGAGCAGCCACAGGGCTTTGAGGTGCATGGGAAGGAGTCTCATGTGTGCAGACTAAAGAAGGCCCTTTATGACCTGAAGCAAGCTCCAGAGCTTGGTACTCCAGGATAGATACAGACTTGCAGGAGATGGGTTTCACAAAGAGTGAGGCAGATCCGAACTTATACTTCATTGTGATAGGTGAGGAGCCTCTCATTCTGGTGTTGTATGTGGATAACTTGGTCATTACGGGTGCAAAGAGACTCATAGAGCACTGCAAGAGAGATCTTGCATCGGAGTTTGAGATGAAGGACATCGGCTTGATGCATTACTTTTTGGGTTTGGAGGTGTGGCAGGAGGAGGGGCATTTCTTCCTGGGGCAGGGGAAGTATATTGTGGACATCCTTGGCAGATTCCACATGGAGGATTGTAGACCCATGTCGACACCGATGATCACCAACTGGAAGAAGCTTCATGCTTCAAATTCCGAGTTGGTGGATCCCACATTGTACAGGCAGCTGATTGGTTCCTTGATGTATTTGGTCAACACTAGACCAGATATTTGTTTTGCAGTCAACACGATGAGTCAGTTTATGTGTGAGCCTAGGAAGGTTCACTGGGTGGCTGCAAAACACATTTTGCGATACTTACAGGGGACAGTGGATTATGGTATGGACTACAGGTAGGGGGATGGAGTGAGATTGGCAGGTTACACTGATTCTGATTGGGCAGGTTGTGCTTCTGATAGGAAGAGCACTTCAGGGTGCTGTTTTGGGTTGGGTTCGGCAGTTGCGTCATGGTTCAGCCGAAAGCAGCAGTCAGTAGCATTGAGTTCAGCGGAAGCAGAGTATATGGCAGCCAGTCTAGCTAGTTGTGAGGCCATCTAGCTTCGCAAGATGTTGTTTGGCTTATTTGGTCAGCCGTTGAGACCTTCAGTGATTTACTGTGATAATCAGAGTTGCATTAAACTCACGGAGAATCCAGTATTTCATGATCGGTCAAAGCATATCGGCATCAGATATCACTTCATCAGAGACTATGTGCAGAAGGGAGCTGTGAAGCTCGAATATATTCCCACTGATGAGCAGGTTGCAGATATTCTTACCAAAGCCTTACCACGAGGCAAGCATGTCTACTTCAGAGATAAGATGGGTGTGGTGAGGAACACCTTCCTCGGTAAGAGGGAGTGTTGAAATTTGGTTACCGGAGGACAGGTGGTTCCCTAAGTCTTTGATCTTTGGCCTAGGGAAAAGTGTCCAAAAGAATTTAATTTTCTCCTAAAGTGACTTTATAAAGTTATAAAGTAAAATCTAATTTAAAAGTGACTTTAAGTGAAAAAGTTACTAAAGTCTAATTTTAAAGTGACTTTAATAAAGTTAATGTAAAATTAGAAAGGAAAAGTGACTTTGGAAATAAATGACTAAGTGGGTCTTTATTAAAGTGGGGTGAATTAAAAAATAGAAAGTGAGATTTAAAAGAGCATTTAATCTCAATCATAAATCTAAAGCTATTTCAGCCATTGGATTTAGGGATAACCCAAAAGTCACTTAGAGTTCTATTAAAGGAGGAAAGGAGAGAAAAGGTCATTCATTCATTAATTCTTTCATGAGCAGATTGAGAGAAAGAGAAGGTGAAAGCTGAAGAGAATTTTCTGAGCCGTGAGAAGGAGTGCAGTAGCACTAACTTTCAGCAAATCCGTACAACAGGGCTGAGCACGAAGTTCGAGGCAAGTGGGCACGAATTTCGAGGAGAGAAAACTGCAAATTTCAAGGGAGGCTGTACAGCCATTCCGGCATTGTTTTCGAGGCTGTTCGTACAATTTTGAAGGCTTTAATTTCTGTTGTAATTTTTCTGTTTTGTGGGCACGGAAACCGAGATGGAGTTTGGCATGGTTTTCGAGATAAGTTTTGTTTCGAAATTGCTGTAATTTTTTTGCTGTGTAAATTTTTGCATCACTGTAGAAGCAATATTCATAAAATAAAGAGAAGCTTTTGAACTGGTTTTTCCCAAGAGTTGTAGGGGGTTTTTTCCAGGGTCATGTTGACCAAAAATCACTGTGTTAAAATGTTTTGTGTGGCTGTTTTAGTCTGCTGAATTTTATTTCTGCAATTTCCAGCACTGTGAAAATTTTCCAGAATTTGTGTTTTCAGAAAATATTTATTTTCCAGCTTGTTGAATGTAAGGTTATGGGAAAGGGCATTTAACTAATTGGAGAAATAAGGTGAAACTGAAAACTGGGGTGGGAAAATAGAAATTTCTACAAGAAGCATTCATTTTCTTAGTTTTTTCCCACGATTTCTTCTATTTTTCAAGGGTTTAAACTTTATGCTTCAAAAAATGTAAAAAACGATTTTTCTTTACAGATTTGTTTTTTTTAATTTTTTGTGCAGCAATGGCTTCCAACCAAGGTTCAAGTTCAACCCCCAAGTCCAACCCAAGGGCTGAATATTATCCTCTTTGGAGGCATGTTCAGAAGCTTCAAAGTTGTGCAGGTGGTGGCTCATGGCAATGGCGATGTAATCTTTACAGTAATTCGTACAAGGGATTGCAGCTTGCACAAAAACAACAGACCCATTGGTGAGGAGGGCATATCAAAGAGAGCAAGATGAAGCAGATGAAATTAAAAGAAGGCATGAAGAGCTTACTCAAACTACTCCTCAAACTCCACCAAACATTGAACCAAGGATTGTGGTTGAAGCAAGGAAGAGGAGAGCCACTCAACAACAAGAACAACCACCATCCAAAAATACCAGAAGGGCATCCGCTTCAGTTCAAGATAGCAAAATTGCTAAATTGGTGAATGTGCAAGCGAGAGAAGAAGTTGATTTTATTGGAAAGTGTAACTAGGATCTATCTTCGTATTGACTATGTAATTATGTATTTATGTAATGAAGAAGACAATGATAATAAAATATATTTTGGGTATGCTTGCTTCATGGGTGTCATGAGCAAGGTTTTATTATAGATCAAAAGACTTCTTCTTGATGTCTGTTAGGGTTTTGTCATCTTGTCATAAATGTACTAATTAAGAGTCACGTTTATGAAGAGTCAAGTCACACTTGTATGCCTCAAGACCTTGCCAAATCAAGCTTGAAGACATGGCACAAATGATGCTCAAGATCGGCATTGGAATACCTCTCAAGTTAGCCTCCAATAAGCTCTACAAGTCGGCCTATAAATCAGTGCTCAAGTCAGGCTCATTACACATGGACAGGTCGGCTCAATTCCAGGTTGGATCAACTATATATACCCTATATATACCAATGTTTTAAAAAACGGAATCGGTCAGCTACCAGGTCGAGGTAATGACTCGGTAATGACTCGGAATCGGTAATGACTCGGTCGACCAGGTTTCAATGACTCGGTAATGACTCGGTTTTTGTAAAAAATACATTAAATATTAATTTTTTTGTACAAAAACATAAATTTAAAGATTTTTATTCATGTTTCCAAACACAAAGCATTACAATATAGGACAAAAGACAACATATGATAAAAGTAGGCTCATGAATATATCCATTATATCAAAATTGCACCCAGTGCACTGTCCAAGGACCAATACATGATGATGATATAGAGATCAAAACAAAAAACATAACTAAGGAGGCTCCAAATGGCCTCTACAACAAAACATGAATAGTCACTAGTAACTAGTAACTACTGGCATGTACTTGGTATGTGAAAACAATTTTCATATTTTTTGAATATTTGTTTTAAGAAGCTACTGTGTCCATGTTCCATTGTGCTGTACTGCAAGGAGCTGACTGAAATATCATATCGTGCATGTTAACTTATTGTAGAGAACAGGAATCTATTGATGTAGATCTCATCTCACTGTCATATTGAATGAATATAATCTGGTACCCCCACAAAATATTGCACATTTGTATGTGATTGAAAAATCAGAGGACATCATAAAAACATCTTTTTGATAAATTAAGCTAGACCCTTAAGCTACAAAAGCTAAATCTTAACTTGTACATATAGTGATCAGTAACTTATTGATGAGTTTTATCAAGCATCTGAATGATCCGGTAGTAAGTACGGCATAAATGGTATTGTCAACAATTTTTTTTGTATGTGAATGTTTTAGATAGAGAAAGAAAGAGTTCTTAAATAACAAGATCCTGCATAGAGGGCTTAAAACTACAGGGATTCAATTAAATAACAAGATGGCTGGAATGGTGTCAAAAAGGGTTTGGTTTGTGTTTTGGCAGAAGTCCCAAGGGGAAGTAATGCACTTTATTCGCCCTGTCAATAATGAATTAATAAGAGAGAACAAAAATAACTGAGAAGAATAGTCACCACAGTCAATATGCCTTTAAGGTTTGTATTTTCTCGGCTTTCAGGAAAGCAAGAGTATAAAAGGAGATGGGAGAATAGTGAAGGATACTCTAGGACATTAAATTTGGCAGAATCTATTCTTAGTTTTTAATTTTGGCATCGTATATGTCTCCTTGGGTATCTCATAAGTAGGAAGAAATTCCTCTATTATCAACCTCTAATAAAGAGAAAACATAGCTAGACCTCTTGTCAAAGGACAAACACAAGTATTACTGATATTTTCTGTTGATTTAAAATTCATAATCATCAAAATTATCAATGTTCCTGGCATAATTATTTATTTTGTCAAAATATTTATTGTATTTTTGTAACCCTCCTGTAGCAACTTATTTGAAATTTGTTGGCTTTACAAGTTCACAACTGAGTGGTACAATTTACGAGATTCTTAGTTCAAGAATTGGAAGGAATGCCACTACCGAGACATGAAACACCATGGACCATTTGATAAGGGTATTTGGACAGCTACCAGGGGCTTAGACAAGCTAAAAAAACCCTAACAGCGAATTAAATTTCATTTTCAAGTCCACAAAATCAGAAAAAATGGGCCCACCGGCCGGCTGTTATGACCAGGCCTGGTTGAATCGGGCTCGGCCTGGTCGGCCGGTTTATTACCGAGCCGGCCGAGCCATTACAAAAACCGGCCGGCTCGGTAATAAACTGGCCAGCCTGGCTGGTTTTCTAACTGGTCGGACCGGCCGCCCTACTGGCTCGGTCGACCAGGCCTGGTCGGTTTCGGTCAGGCCGTTTTTTAAAACAGAGATATATACTGCGCAGAAAAGGGGAAACAGAAATACAGAGACTTCTGTAATTTTCGGTAAAATAGTAAGTGATATAAATTGCGGTGAACTCAGGAACAGCTCTGTGATTTATTATGGATTTCTGGACAGAAATAAATGCGGACTTCGGGACTGAAATGCAAGTGCAAGTAAGAATAACAGAACTGCGGATTGAAGATGCTAAAAGGACGTTATATCAGCAAAGTGTAAAGACTAAGATTCGGGTATATAATTCTGTGATATATGATAAGTTGAAGTACGAGTATATGACTGTAATTTGATGCGTAGAAAGACTGAGTTTAGTGCAGAAAAAGGGTCAGTGATATAGTGCGAGAAAGGGTTGTGATAAAGTGTGAAGTTTCAGCACTGTAATAAGTGTGAAGGTACAGCACTGTGACAAACACAAAGTTACAGGACTATGATAACCAAATTGTGTAAGGGCATCACTACAAAATAGTGTGAACTATTCATCACTACAGTATAGACACGGTGCTGATATCTCAACCAAGAATCTAATACAGTCAAAGAAGAAAGAAGACAAGTAGAGACCGAGTTCTCTATTCTTGGTGCAGAAATGTGCAAAATGGTGCAGGAAAGAAGGATCAGCTCAAAGAGTCAATGGAAAAACAGTGACAAGGTCTTGGAGGCATACAAGGGTCAAGGGTCTATGTCAAGGTCATAGTACTTGTCATCTCAAAGTCTATAAGAAGAATTTCTTGTGGGTTTTCCTCTCCAAGAGGGAGAGGTTTTGGCCCTGGTTCGAAGAGCATAAATTTGTGTCTCTTGTATTTTGGTAATTGACTTGATGAAAGACATAAGTAAAAGAAGTAAGCTCACAAGTAATTATCAAGAAGAGAATTTGAATTAAACCTAGCCCTTCCTAATTCTCGACATGGTATCAGAGCTAAGATGTTGAAGACAAGGGCTACTTGACAAGGAGACACTCAAGGAAGAAAGGATCAAAGTCAGGGTCAAAGTTTGTGTTAAAAAGTCAGATCAGTTTGCAAGGAAGATTCTTCAATATCATTCAACGGATCCACTTATCAAGCAAATAATCTTTGCCATCAAAGATTTATGACATTGAAGACATTGTTGGAAGGCACATCATCAAGCTCCATCTTTCAATATCCAACACCTTTGAAGACATCATCATTCAATATCCTACCTTCATCTTCATCATCATCAAGGAAGCTGCTAGGAGGAGGAAGTCACCCTACGCAAGGAAGTATCTATGACCTCATCTAAATCTGTCAAAATGACTTATTGCAAAGAGAGCAACAAATTGGTTGGGTCATCAAACTTTAGTGCATGGAAGAAAATGATAGATTTGAATCTAATCGAAGATGAAGTTATGGGCTATATCAAAGGATCCATAGTTCAACCCTCAAAAGAAGATGCTCCAACTCATGCCAAGTACATTAAAGAAGAAATCAGAGCCCAGAGGATTCTCATAGTATACATTAAGGACTCTCTCATACCCTATGTATCAAAATTGGAAACTGGTGGAGCTATTCTCTGTGAATACTGCAGGAGAAGCAATCTCTTTGAGACAAGAACAATACAAGATGAAATTGTTAAGAGAGGAAGGAATCACTTCATATTTTATGAGGATTTCTGATATAAAAGACCAACTGCAGGAATTGGGAGAAGTAATGTCTAATAATGAGATGACTACAGTGGTGTTGAATGCTCTACCGGAAGAATGGGGAAACTTCGCTTCAAGCTTATTATATGGGAAGAAATAAGCAACACCATTCCACGATCTATGGTCTCTATGTAAAATAGAGGAAACGAGATTAAAAGCCAAAGCTGATACAGGATCAAGTGAAGGGAATCAAGCCCTTACAGCTATGTCCAAGAAGAAAGGAAGATTCGGTAAATTTGGTCCTCAGAATAAAAGGAGAAATATGGACAAAGTACGATGCTTTGGATGTAATGAACTTGGCCATTATAAAAGGGATTGTCCTAAATTTGGGAAGGACAAGAAGAAAAAGGAAGCCCATGTCACAGATGAATAGGAAGAAACTGATGCAAATAAATCTAAGAAAGAAGAAGCGAAAGATCTCTATTATGATTGAGATCATCTTCCTCTTTAAGTGATTTATGTTGGTTGTAAAATAGTATGATAAGAAGCAATGTATATTAATAGCATCATGATAGAAGCATGGAAGGAGCACTTGAAGAAGTAGTCCCTGGAAACCTCACTGATAACAACATTGATGGAAGGAAGTCATCATTCAATAATCAATATGGAAACACGTGCTGACATTTTCTAATAGAGCTCTCTATGGATTCACTGGTTAGAAAGAAAGCAAAAGGTTTCATCGAGAAATTATATGTTACAGAATTCTGGGATTAGGATATGATGACATATTGATGAAGCAGGGCAAGGGAATGAAGTTCTTCATTCTAGTAAAATTGTTGCAGGATGACTCAAAATGAAAAGGATGAGGTACATATATCTATACGCTGACACTGGATGTTGTGAAGTCATGTCATGCGGTTGTAGGTGATGGACTTCTATCTTTAGAAGTATGATCTATGGAAGGAAGATCTCTTCTGGTGCACAGATTGCCAATAACAGATGAAATTAAATATGTCCTCATATGGAATATGAGGTGATTGTATACAAACAAGGAACTGGATATTAGAAGTTCCTGGGGATGAAGCTGTGTGGAGAAAGAATGGAAGAGATCATGAATTGCAACCATGTAAAAAGGCAGTTATCATCCAGAAGCCTAGAAGATGTGAGTAAGAAGACTAGAACTGTGGATTGAAGATGCTAGAAGGACGTTATATCAGCAAAGTGTAAAGACTATGATTCGGGTATATAATTCTGTGATATATGCTAAGTTGAAGTACGAGTTTATGACTGTAATTTGATGCGTAGAAAGACTGAGTTTAGTGCGGAAAATGGGTCAGTGATATAATGCGAGAAAGGGTTGTGATAAAGTGTGAAGTTTCAGCACTGCAATAAGTGTGAAGGTACAACACTGTGACAAACACAAAGTTACAGGACTATGATAATCGAATTGTGTAAGGGCATCACTACAATATAGTGTGAATTGTTCATCACTATAGTATAAACACGATGTTGCATCTCAAGCAAGGATCTAATATAGTCGAAGAAGAAAGAAGACAAGTACATACTGAGTTCTCTAGTATTGGTGCAGAAAGTTGCAGAACGGTGCAGGAAGGTGCAGGAAAGAAGGATCAGCTCAGGGAGTCAATGGAGAAGCAATGACAAGGTCTTGGAGGCATACAAGGGTCAAGGGTTTGTGTCAATGATCCGGATTTATGAAGGAACGCAACAGAATACACATATACCCATAAATATAAAAATGCAGTGGAAATAACACTTCATTTCATTAATATCAAAGAACTGAAATTTTTTTACAAACAGAATGGAAATAATTAGCTAGGGCATTAGTAGCTTATCTCTAAGAAGAGATGTGGTGGCTACAGGCCTTTGAAGTCTGTGTTACAATGAGGCTCGAAGGCCTGTATATTATAGAGAAACAATGGAAAACCCTAAACATCCAAAAACCTAACCCTAGGAGATGAAACGCCAGAACATCAGCCCCATCAGGGTAAATTGGTACATCAATTTCCCGGGGTCGTAACTTTGGCATACTAGCTCCATTTGACGCACATGAGACATCGTTAGAAAGATCTATTCGAGGACTACATCAATTAACCACGAATATAGAGTCTGAAAGGAACTCATATGGAGGTTTGATTCCCAAAAAACATCGTATAGGGCCTCAAAACGACTCCGGAAGTTCAAGACCCAAAAAACTGCTAAAAATAGTAAATTGTGCTATAATTAAGGAAACTGAAAAACTGAAAGAAACAATGGTGGGGCCCCAAGTGGAATAGGCAGGTGGCTACCAATATCCACCTGAATTATTCCTCCCCCCTTATGAAGCAATGGTCCCCATTGCGTTGAAATCCTCCATGAGATGAGGAAACTTCTTTTGAACTTGGTCCCTGGTGAACCACTTGCCTTGATGCAGAAGTTGGTCAGCTTTGACAACCCGATACAGTTGGATCTTCTGCTGGCGAGTGTTCTTGATTTGCATGTCCATGATACAATCTGTGGTGGCCTATTCCATGCAGTCTAGGTTTAACTTTGTTTGTGTGAGTTGTTCTGCAATGTCAAAGGTGTCCAATAGAGGTGGGAAATAGGGCCGAAGGCGGTCCACATTGAATACTAGGTGCAGACCAAGGAATGGTGGAATACTGAGCTCGAAGGCATTGTTCCCTACAGCGTTAGTGATGGTGTACGGCCCATATCGGAGCGGTCGAAGCTTGCGGTGGGGTCCAGTGACGCGCTCCTTCTGCAAATGTAGCCACACTTTTTCACCCACCTGGAAGTGGTGTGGCACCCGATGTTGATCATGTCATTGCTTGTACTTAGCATTGGCTTTGTCCAATATGTCATGAACTTGCTGGCAAATGTGCTGAATGTGCTCAATGAAGTTGTTCGCTTTGTCAACTTCAGACTGGACATGAGCCGAATCGGCCTGAGTAGCCACAAATGGCATGGCTACGTCAATGGGACATAGTGGCTGGAACCCCATGCCCACCTGAAAGGGGTTGTGGCTAGTTGAGCTGTGGAGAGCCCGGTTATAACTATGCTGTACATAGGGAAGGCTCTCATCCCATGTGCGTGGATGCTTTGAATTGTACATGCACAGAATGTGTACAATCATCCTATTGACGACCTCTGTTTGGTCATCGGTTTGGGGATGGAAAGTTGTGGACTTGGTGAGTTTGGTGTCCAGCATTGACCAGAGGCTGGACCAAAATGTGCTGACGAACCTGCTATCCCGATCTGAGATGATAGACTATGGGATCCCAAAGTGCACCCACACTCGTTCAAAGAAGAGTTTAGCAGTGGCTTCTGTTGTGATATTCTTCTTGCAGGCCGACATAATGGCCATCTTCGAGAATTTGTCAGCGACCACGACAACACAGTCGTTTCCATGCTTAGTAGAAGGAAAGCCCGACATATAATCCATGGAGATGGATTCCCAAGGTAGACTAGGGGTAGGTAGCGGAGTATAGAGGCCTTGCTTCTTGATGGTCGGTTTGGCAATGGAGCAAGCAATGCAGGATCTGATGTACTTCCCAACATCCTGTCGAAGTTTCGGCCAATAGAAATACTTCTACAATATTGCCACTGTTTTCTCGACCACGAAATGCCCAGCGACTCGGCTGTAGTGTGCTTCCCAAATCATCTTGACACGCTCGCTTGAAGGAACACGAAGGTCTCCCAAGTGACATAGCAGTGCATCCTGGAGGTGAAAATTTGGAACTTGTGTACCCTCCAAGAGTGTCTTGTATGTGTGGCCGAATTGCGAATCGCTCTTGTAGAGAAGCGGCCAATCAGAAATCTCGTGCCCACAAGAGTTGAGAACGGTGGTTAGCACCACAATCGGTGGTCGACTGAGGCAGTCTGCAAAATTATTGGTGTTGCCCTTCTTGTACTTGATGTTCAAATGAAATTGTTGTAGATATGTGGACCACTTCTGATGGTGATCGTTCTACAACTTCCCTTGTGTCTGTATGAACTGCAGGGGTCGGTGGTCTGTGTGGATGACTGTTTCCTTCCCCAAAAAGTAATGCTTCCATTGGCAGCATGCCTGCACAATGGAATACATTTCTTTTTCATAAGTGGGATACTTGCGGATTGTGTCGGATAGTGTCTCACTGTGATATGTCAATGGATGCCCTGTTGAGTAAGAACTGCCCCAATAGCATAGTCAAAGGCATCTGTCTCGATCTCAAATGGTTGTTGCAAGTCTAGTAGTGTGAGCACTGGGGCAGAGTAGAGGCGATGTTTCAATTCTACGAACGCCTTTTGTTGAGATTCCGACCAAAAGAATTTTTCTTTCACTCCCCCTTGGTGACTTGACTCAAGGGCCAAGTGATATGAGAGAATCCCAACACGAACCTGCGGTAGAAATTAGCATGACCTAGAAAGTTGTGAAGCTCTATTAGAGTGGTTGGAGTCGGCCAATCCCGAATTACTTGGATCTTGGTTGGATCCACATGCACCCCTCGCTCATCAATAATGTATCCCAGATACTGAAGCTGGGTCATGCCAAAAGTGCACTTCTCCAAATTGGCACACAACTTGTGTTGCCGCAGTGTTTGGAGGACCTGTCGAATGTGGTGGAGGTGCTCTTCCCAAGTCTGGTTGAAGATCAGGATGTCATCCAAGTACACTACTACAAATGAGTTGGTGAATGGCCGCAAGATGTCGTCCATCAGCCTCATGAAGGTTGTGGGAGCATTCATCAACCCGAAAGGCATGACCAGCCATTCAAAAAGGCCCTCCTTGGCTTTGAAGGCAATCGTCCACACATCGGAGGGTTCGATTGGTACCTGGTGATACCCAGGCTTCAAGTCGATCTTGCTGAAATATTTCGCCCCTTTGAGTTGATCCAGAAGGTCATCAATCCATGGGATCGGGTACCTATTCCGGACAGTGATCTTGTTCAGCGCCCGATAGTCAATACAAAGTCTCCAAGTCCCATCCTTCTTCTACACCAATGGAATACATTTTTGTCATAAGTGGGATACTTGCGGATTGTGTCGGATAGTGTCTCACTGTGATATGCCAATGGATGCCCTGTTGAGTAAGAACTGCCCCAATAGCATAGTCAAAGGCATCTGTCTCGATCTCAAATGATTGTTGCAAGTCTAGTGATGTGAGCACTGGGGTGGAGCAGAGGCAATGTTTCAATTCTACGAACCCCTTCTGTTGAGATTCCGACCAAAAGAATTTTTCTTTCACTCCCCCTTGGTGACTTGACTCAAGGGCCAAGTGATATGAGAGAATCCCAACACGAACCTGCGGTAGAAATTAGCAAGACCTAGAAAGTTGTGAAGCTCTATTAGAGCGGTTGGAGTCGGCCAATCCCGAATTACTTAGATCTTGGTTGGATCCACATGCACCCCTCGTTCATCAATAATGTATCCCAGATACTGAAACTGGGTCATGCCAAAAGTGCACTTCTCTGCTGCAGTGTTTGGAGGACCTGTCGAATGTGGTGGAGGTGCTTTTCTCAAGTCTGGTTGAAGATCAGGATGTCATCCAAGTACACTACTACAAATGAGTTGGTGAATGGCTGCAAGATGTCGTCCATCAAACTCATGAAGGTTGCGGGAGCATTCATCAACCCGAAAAGCATGACCAGCCATTCGAAAAGGACCTCCTTGGCTTTGAAGGCAATCGTCCACACATCGGAGGGTTAGATTGGTACCTGGTGATACCCAGGCTTCAAGTCGATCTTGCTGAAATATTTCACCCCTTTGAGTTGATCCAAAAGGTCATCAATCCATGGGATCAGGTACCTATTCCGGACAGTGATCTTGTTCAGCGCCCGATATTCAATACAGAGTCTCCAAGTCCCATCCTTCTTATGCACCAATGGAATACATTTCTTTGTCATAAGTGGGATACTTGCGGATTGTGTCAGATAGTGTCTCACTGTGATATGCCAATGGATGCCCTATTGAGTAAGATTTGCCCCAATAGCATAGTCAAAGGCATCTGTCTCGATCTCAAATGGTTGTTGCAAGTCTAGTAATGTGAGCACTAGGGCAGAGCAGAGGCGATGTTTCAATTCTACGAATGCCTTCTGTTCAGATTCCAACCAAAAGAATTTTTGTTTCACTCCCCCCTTGGTGACTTGACTCAAGGGCCAAGTGATATGAGAGAATCCCAACACAAACCTGCGGTAGAAATTAGCAAGACCTAGAAAGTTGTGAAACTCAATATTAGAGTGGTTGGGGTCGGCCAATCCCGAATTACTTGGATCTTGGTTGGATCCACATGCACCCCTCGTTCATCAATAATGTATCCCAGATACTGAAGCTGGGTCATGCCAAAAGTGCACTTCTCCAAATTGGCACACAACTTGTGTTGCCGAGTGTTTGGAAGACCTGTCGAATGTGATGGAGGTGCTCTTCCCAAGTCTGGTTGAAGATCAGGATGTCATCCAAGTACACTACTACAAATGAGTTGGTGAATGGCCGCAAGATGTCGTCCATCAGCCTCATGAAGATTGTGGGAGCATTCATCAACCCGAAAGGCATGACCAGCCATTCGAAAAGGCCCTCCTTGGCTTTGAAGGCAGTCGTCCCCACATCGGAGGGTTCGATTAGTACCTAGTGATACCCAGGCTTCAAGTCGATCTTACTGAAATATTTCGCCCCTTTGAGTTGATCCAGAAGGTCATCAATCCATGGGATCAGGTACCTATTCCGGACAGTGATCTTGTTCAGCGCCGGATAGTCAATACAAAGTCTCCAAGTCCCATCCTTCTTCTGCACCAACACGATTGGGCTCCCACAGGGCGATGAACTCGGTCGGATGTGACCTTTCTGCAACAGCTCCTGAATCTGCCTCTTGATTTCATCATTCTCCAGAACAGAGCGTCGATAGATCGGTCCATTGGGCAGCGGCGCACCTGGGATCAGATCAATGGGGTGCTTGACCTGACAGTGCAAAGGCACCCCTATGGGTGAGGTGAAGATGTCCCCGTACTCCTCCACGACCTTGTCCATTTGTTGTTGTCAAGCGGAGGAGCCTTGTTTGGAGGCCGTGGCCACAGTCTTCTACTTGCCCTAGGGGCGGATCATCAAGAAAACAAATTTTCCGGTTTTGGAAATAAGCTTACTGCATTGTTTTGCAGTAACCAAAGAGATAGCCGCAGGCAGTGGTACCTCTAGTATCCTGTACAACGTATTTCCCAAAGTAACAATAACAGCACGAGTTCGAGACTCATACACAGCATGTCGCTTCCACAAGTATGGTTGGCCTAATAATACATCACAAACATCAAGAGGAGCAATGTCACATAATTCCACATCTGTGAAGGGCTTGATGCTGTAGGGAAGGCGGCACTGTTGGCTGACACAGAGATCTCGTCGTTGGTGAAGCCACCCGATGGTGTACGGTTGTGGGTGTGTTGTGGTCGTCAAGCCCAAACACTTCACAACCTCTACTGAAATGAGATTTTTTTGGCTCCCAGTGCCGACAATGAATTGTAGCGGGGAACCCTTTACCCACATCTAAGAGTGGAAGAGACGCTCCTCCTCCTCTGGATCTTCCAGTTCCTCCTTCTGGATCTTTGCAGTGGCAACGGTGGCGTTGGGCTCTGCATCAATAATTTGCTTCCCTTTGTCATTCCCCTTGTCGGGTTCTGATTCAGAGTCGAAGCATGCATCTAATTCAAAAGCCCTCATCTCAACCACCAGTGACTGCTTGGCCCGACACTCACTTGTGTTGTGAGTGGAGCTCTTATGGAACTCACACTCCCGTGTCCTTCTTCGACTTCGTGGGGTTGTTTTTTGCTTGCGGCTTCGGTAGGTTATCTTGGGCCGCCATGCTTTGGCTTTGTCCTTTGTTCTGCGGTTTGGGGCACCTCTCCCTTGCTTTTGATTCGCAGATCCCTTTGAATTTTTGCTCAATCTTGGCAACATACCAGTATGTCATACCAAGCAAGGAAATGTCGAGGAACTCCATTTCCTTCTGAATGTATCTGTGGAGACAACTGCAGTACTTCAACACCAAATGTTTCTTCGAATCTTTGATACCCAACTTTTGTGTGCAGGGTATGGAACAGATTCATCAGTTCATGCACACCTTGATCCCTTTGTTGCCGCAGCGTAGTCCATTGTATGTACTTGTCCTCATAGCTCCCCACAGGGTAATATTGTTCCTTGATGGCATCTCAGAAAGAATTCCAAGTGGGTACGACAGAGAACAGAGAGGGTTCCCCCTCGTCCTTTTTCTCACAGTAGGTTTCCCACCAGTCCTTGACATGCATGGTAGCTTTGAGGAGTGCAAAAATAATCTTCTCCCGGTCGAAAAAGTCATGAACTAAGAAATATCCTTCTAATAGATTCAACCATCTATCTACGTCGTCTGCATCTATTTGGCCCTCATATATGGGAATGTCAAAGTTTACTTGTACCTTAAAAGGAGTTGCGCCTCCAGAGAGGCTGTTGGATGCGGATGCAGATGCACCGCCAGTGGGCAGTCGTTGAAGGATCTGGGCAAAGTTATCCATCATCACGTTCCTTTGTTTTTCGAGGGCCTCCTCAAGCAATATTTTGATAGGATCTCCTGGTCCCTCAACTTTCTTTTCGTCCCCCATGGGCAGCCGTCGAGGTTTGTGAGGGCTGATCTTGCAAAGGTTCAACCAGATCGAGCCCTAACTCCTTATACCCCAACGTCGTTGGGGACATGTAAAGAAAGATCGAGAAAGAGCAGATCGCTCTGATACCACTGATCCGAATTTATGAAGGAACGCAACAGAATACACATAACCATACATATAAAAATGCAGCGGAAATAACACTTCATTTCATTAATATCAAAGAACTGAAATTTGTTTACAGACAAAATGGAAATAATTAGCTAGGGTGTTGGTAGCTTATCTCTGAGAAGAGATGTGGTGGCTACAGCCCTCTAAACTTTGTGTTACAATGAGGCTCGAAGGCCTATATATTATTGAGAAACAATGGAAAACCCTAAACATCCAAAAACATAACCCTAGGAGATGAAAAGCCAGAATATGGGCCCCGTTGAGGTAAATTGGTACATCAATTTCCCGGGGTCGTAACTTTGGCATATTATCTTCGTTTGACGCACATGATACATCATTAGAAAGATCTATCCGAGGACTACAACTGCTAACCGCAAATATCGAGTCCGAAACGGACTCATGGAGGTTTGATGCCTAAAAAACATCGTTTAGGGCCTCAAAACAGCTCCAGAAGTTCAGAACTCGAAAAACTGCTAAAAATAGTAAACTGTGCTATAATTAAGGAAACTGAAAAACTGAACAAAAAAAAAAAAAAAAAAAAAAAAAAAACAATGTTGGGGCCCCAAGTGGAATAGGCGGGTGGCCACCAATATCCACCTGGATCAGTCAAGCTCATGGTACTTGTCATCTGAAAGTCTATAAGAAAATTTTATTTTGCGTTTTCCTCTCTAAGAGGGCGAGGTTTTGGACCTGGCTCGAAGAGCCTAAATTTGTGTCTCTTGTATTTTGGTAATTGACTTGATGAAAGACATAATAAGCTAAGAAGAGAAGACATAAGTAAAAGAAGTAAGCTCCCAAGTAATTATCAAGAAGAGAATTTGAATTAAGCCTAGCCCTTCCTAATTCTAAACAGATTCCAGAGTGCCTAGGTGTATCTATGCATGTGGTATCCCATTCAATGTTGTTCACTCTCCTTACTGGCAAGATATGATAAGGGCAGTTAACAAAGCTCCCATAGGGTACAAGGGGCCCAACTATGAGAAAGTCAAAACTCAACTTCTCAAAAATGAGAAGGAGCTTTTGGAGGATATCTTATCACCAACTCGTTCTTCCTGGAGTAGCTCTAGGGTTAGCATAGTCTCAGATGGATGGACAGATACAAGGCGCAAGCCATTGATAAGTATCAATGCCACTTCACCAAAAGGAGCAATGTTTTTAAAAGCGGAAGAATACTCGGGAGAGGTAAAAGATGCACAGTTCATTGTTGATTTTTTTATAAAATCTATTGGACAAATAGGACCTAACAAGGTGGTGCAAGTTATCACGGATAATGCACCAATTTGCAAAGCTACAAGTTTAATTATTGAGGGGAGGTATGACCACATCTTTTGGACACCCTGCATTGTCCATAATTTGAATATGATCTTAGAGGAGATCGACAATAAAGATCCATGGATAAAGGAAATCACATGGGAAGCAAGGGAGATTGTTAAATTCATAACCAACCACCACCAATCTCGAGCAATATTTCGAGAGTACTCCAAATTGGAGTTGTTAAAAGTTGTTGAGACAAGATATGCCTCAAACTTCCTAATGTTGTGTCGCCTTGTTGAGATTAAGCAACCATTAGTTTCTATGGTGGTGAGTCAACTCTGCGCTGAGTGGAGACAGGCAGATTCAGAGCGAGGATAAATGGTGCATAGATTGTGCCTTAATGAGGAGTGGCAGAGCAAGATAGATTTCTTGCTAAAGTTCACAGCCCCTGCACTTGAGCTTCTTTAGAATGCTAACACTAACCAACCTTTCTTGGGAGAGGTATATAATGGCATGGATACCATGGTTGAGAAAACTATGGAAAACATTTCACAAGAGTCTCCACAGCTTTTATTTGTTGATGATAATTTTGTTGATTTAGTCAAGAAAATCATTGTTGATAGGTGGAACAATTTCAACACTCCATTCCACACTTTAGCACATGCCTTGAACCCCAAATTTTTTGATGAGGAGCTTATTGCTCAAAGCAATGGGAAGAGAAAGGCACCCCATAAGGATAGAGAGGTGGCTAATGAGGTGAAAAAAACCCTTATGAGAATGTTTCTAGCTCATCTATGCAGGGAGGTGAAGGAAGAATTTGTCAATTTTGTTGTAGGATTAAACGATTATTCAGATATATCAGCTTTGGAGGAGAGAAGCACCATGAATCCAATTAGGTGGTGGATTTGTCATGGAGCAAATGGTGTACAATTGCAAAACCTTGCCATTCGTGTTCTTTCACAATTAGCAAGCTCTTCATCAGCAGAAAGGAATTGGAGCACCTATGGTTGTATTCATTCTATGAAGTGCAACAGGTTGGGCTCACAGGAGGCAGAGGATCTTGTTTATGTGCACTCCAACCTTCGCCTTGCATCTCGTTGTCCAGAATATAACAGTGGTCCTTCTAAAGAATGGGATGTAGATTCAGAAAGTCTCGATTTGGAGCTCTCTCTTGTTGCCATGAATAATGAGGACTAGGAGCTTAGAAGTGGAATTGGCCAATCATCTTCTTCAGCGCCATGAGCAGAACATATATTTTGATTTTATTTTCCACACATGTGCATAGTCGACAAGATTTGTAATGTAGGCTCACAAGCCCTACAGATGTGTCACACACCCTCATTGATGGATATAAATTGGAGAGAGATCATGTTCATTTGATCATCAACTTAACACACATTCATCTTGTAATCTGATTGGTTCATGCAGCCTAGGAGAGGCTTCCCTCCTTCACACGTGTGAATTTGAACCTGAAGAAGCTGCTGCAATTTTCGGGTTGTTTATAGAGTTTCTGGACAACGTTGACCAGTGTTGACTTTGGGTCAACACTTGCACTTTGACTGCGTTTTTGGGGCAGAAATTCCAATTTTTGAAGGTCGTACTGTTGGGCACAAAAAACGAGGTTGAACGTTGACTTTGACCGAAGCCCCTTTGACTGCAGCATTGACTTTTGCGTTGACCAAATTGGGTTGACTTGCGTTGACGTTTGGAGCTATCTTTTAGGTGTGTGTGTGACACTTGTGGAACGCTGATTTGGCTGTTGGAGAATTTGGTTTGACCAACTCAAGACTTCCTGGCTGGGGCAACCTGTTGACTGTTGTAACAAACATTTATCTATTCATTTGCTGGACAAGGAAGAATTACAAATTCTGATATATTATTTGGCTTGTCTTCTGTTGATCTATTATTATGTTCTATCAGCATTTTACTTTCATGTTTATGTGATTGCTAAATTGAATTGGGCCTATAAGAAAGATTGAAGTTATACTGCATTAAGCATAGAACATACCATGGTTATATAAATTTAACATGGTATCAAAGCTGAGGTCAAGACAAAGCCCAAGATAGTGTGAAAAGCAATCACCGAAGAAGAAATCCTATCAAGGATCAATGGCCTCCACATACAAGGGTTTCAAGTCTGATGATAAGTTGACTGACGTCTGATTATCATGCATGGAAGATGTCCTTGGATTTGGCTTTGGAAGACCAAGATGTCATGGACTATGTGCAGGAGAAGATCCATGCTCCTCCATCAAATGCACCGGCTGCCACAAAGACGGAGTATAGATAAGGGGAAATCAAAGCAAAGATGATTATCAGGGATTCAATACATAAGCACTTGGTTGCTTACATCTTCGAGTTGGGCACATCTAAAGAGATGTATGATAAGCTGGTTAGCATGTTTAGGGCTAGCAATGCTAATCAAGTGCTTTTCTTCAAGAACAAGTTGAAGAATATAAAGAAGGGCAAAGATGAATCCAACCAATCCTATTTTATGAGGCTCACAGAAATCAGGAAAGATCTCCTTGCCATAGGAGAAGAAGTAGCTGATCGAGAGCTCGTCCTCATTGCTCTTGGAGGACTTCTCCGAGACTGGTATGTATTTAATACTACGATTCTTGATAATAATGTGATTCCTGATTTTGATGAATTGTTGACGAAATGCACTCAAGAGGAAACAAGAAGAAGAAGAACTATGGTTGCCCGAGAAATCAAAACCATGGAAGAGCGGGGCCCAAAGGAAGGAACGGAAGATGTTACACTTGTAACAAGACTGGTCACTATGCAAGAGAGTGCCCTAATAGAAGGGACTCTCCCAGGGATGATGACAACAACAACTTCAGGGGGAATGACAATCAAAGGAACAACAGGTTCAAAGGAAAGAGGAAGGCTCCCTCTGATTGTAGTGGAAATGGGCAACCTTTCAAGAGGTCAAGAAATTCCAGGTATGATGAATCTAATGTTGTTGATAATAAGAAAAATGAATATATTCTTGTATTTTCCCACTCTGCTGCATCTCCTCCCGCCAACCTGGATGTTTGGTTGATTGATAGTGGTGCTTCAAGGCACCTCACTGGTCATAAAGAAGCCCTCTCTGATTTGATTGAGAATGATACTAATCTAGAAATTATCCTTGGAGATAATGCCACCTATCCTGTGAAAGGGACAGGAACTATGACCCTTCATCTATCTGAAGGTCAAGTCCTCTGCTTACAATATGTGTTGTACATATCTTATTTGAAGAAAAACCTTGTGTCTATTTTGGCAATGGAAGACAAAGGATTCAAGGTGGCATTCGTTGATGGAAAGGTACGTATCTGGAAGAAGAACTTCAAAGAAGCTCTTACTATTGGTTTTAAAGTTGATACACTCTACCAGGTTGGAGGAAATCTGTTGGGAGCTATGTCATGTGATACAACTTTTCAAACAGAGTTATGGCACCAGCGGTTTGCACTCCTTCATTACAAAGCCCTTCCCGAAGCAAGGAAGGTGGTGACAGAGATGCCCGAGTTCAAAGATGATCATGAAGGCATACGTCAGGGTTATGTCGAAGGGAAGCATACAAGGGGACCATTCCCCTCAAGTGTCACAAAGACATCTGATATCTTGCAATTGATACATTCTCATTTATCTGGTATGCTGCCTATAACATCCTTGGGAGGATGTTCCTATTACATGACTTTTATAGATGACTTCTCCCGAAAGACCTAAATATATTTCTTGAAGAAGAAGGACGAAACATTCTAATGGTTTTGTACCTTCAAGGCCTTGGTAGAAAATCAAACCAGGAAGAAAATCAAAATTTTGCGGACCGACAATGGGATAGAGTATGACTCAAATGAGTTCAATGACTTTTGCAGGGAAGTTGGCATTAAGAGGGAGATCACAACTATGTATACTCCTAAGCAAAATGGTGTTGCTGAAAGAAAGAACAGGACCATTGTGGAAGTTGTCCATGCCATGCTATATGACCAAGGTCTTCCGAAGTTTCTACGGGGAGAAGTTGCGAACACTGTTGTGTACGTTCAAAATAGATGCCCACATTCCACTTTGGACTCCAAAACTCCCGAAGAAGTCTTCTCTGGTAAGAAGCCTAATGTCTCCCACTTTAGAGTTTTTGGAAGTCCTGTTTATTTTCATGTGCCGAAAGAAAAGAGAAGCAAGTTGGATGCTTCTGGAAAGAGGGAATGTTTGTGGGCTACAGTGAAACTTTGAAGGCATATAGAATCTATGTGACTGGTCAAAGAGAAGTGGAGATATGCCACGATGTCAGCTTCAATGAAGATGTTGCCCTCAAGAAAATGAGAAATCTTCCTAGCTCAAAGGAAGACAAAGAAGAAGAAGAAGAAGCTGGAAGGCAAGAAGAATCGAAGGATGAACCTATGCCCGATGTTGAAAGACCAATGGATCCTACTGATCCACCTCCTTCAAATAAGAAGCGACCCTCATGGCTCAGGGACACTCTCGAAGATGCTGAGAGACATAATGCCCCAAGGGGGATATTCCGTGAAAGCAAGAAGCCGAATAGGTACCCTTGCAGCCATGAGTACAATTATACAATCTGAGCCTGGATCATTTGAAGAAGATGTAAAGCATCAAGTTTGGAAGGATGCTATGCACGAAGAATATGAATCCCTTATGAAGAATGATGTCTGGGAAGTGGTCCCGAGACCGGAGGACAAATCTGTTGTCACCTCGAAATGGCTCTTCAAGATCAAGCATAGAACCAATGGAAGTGCTGAAAAGTACAAGGCAAGATTTGTTGCCTGAGGCTTCTCTCAAAAAGAAGGCATAGATTATGATGATATATTTGCACCTGTCACCCGCTATACCACGATCTGATCTATAATTTCCCTTGCTGCAACGCAAAGATTATCTCTCCATCAAATGGATGTGAAGATTACCTTTCTACATGGTTCAATAAAGGAAGAGGTTTATGTGGAGCAACCTCTGGGGTTTGAAGTCCAAGATAGAGACACCTATGTATGCATTGAAGAAAGCCCCTCTGTGGGTTGAAGCAAGCCCCCAGAGCTTGGTATGAGAGGATAGATAGCTACTTGATGAAGTTGGGCTTCACTCGAAGTAATGTTGATCCAAACATTTACTTTAAAGCTGATAAAGAAAGGCCTCTCATTCTGGTTCTCTATGTGTACGATCTCTTCCTAACAGGCGTTGACCCTCTCATTCATCAATGTAAGAGGGAGCTAGCTTCCGAGTTTGAGATGAAAGACCTAGGACTGATGCACTACTTCCTAGGCTTGGAGGTCTAGCAAAGGCCAGGCGAGATTTTCCTTTCTCAAGGAAAATATGTCGTGAACCTACTAGAAAGATTTGGTATGGTGGACTGTAAGTCTGTGTTGAAACCGATGGAACTCAACTTTAAGAAGTTGTGTGGAAGCGCTGTTGGGCCTGAGCTGGGAAATCCCACCGAGTATCGACAACTCGTAGGGGCCTTGATGTTCTTAGTAAACTCCTGTCCAGACATATGTTTTGTAGTGAACAATTCGAGTCAACATATGGTTGATCCTCATCACATTCATTGGATTGGTGCCAAGAATCTATTGAGATGTCTTCGGGGCACAATCAAACATGGGCTTAGATACACTGTCGGGAGTTTGAGACTCCATGGATATACTGATGTCGATTGGGCTGGCAGTGTGGTGGATTGCAAGAGCACATCCGGATGTTGCTTCACCTTGGGTTCTGCTTCGATATCTTAGATGAGCAGGAAGCAGAAGTCGATGGCTTTGAGCACCACTGAGGTTAAATACATTGCAGCGAGTATGGCCTGTTGTGAAGATATTTGGTTGAGAAATCTCTTCAGTGAGTTGTTTGGACACGTGTTAGATACCATCGTTATCCTTTGTGATAACCAGGGTGGGATTCATCTTTCTGAGAATCCCGTGTTCCACGATCGATCCAAGCATATTGATATTAGGTACCACTTCATTCGGGATATGGTACAACAGGGCGCCGTAAGGCTCGATCACATAAGAACTGATGAGCAGGTCCCAGATATTCTCACGAAGCCCCTGGGGAAGGTCAAGTTCCTAACCTTCCCTGAGAAGCTTGGAATTGTGGAAAGACCCTATTGTGAGGGTCCTGCTTGAGTTGGACAATGAGCTCTGGGAGCTCCAGGGGGCTTGGGGAGCTCCAACACCTTGATCTGGGATCAAGTCTGATGAGGTTCTTACCTCTAAACTGACTTCAGGTCAGTAAACTAAGTTCGGGTTAGTATGTGGCTCTTTTGAGTCTATTGAGGTTTTACCCTCTAGGTTGACTTTGAGTCAGCGGAGTGTGATGTCTTTGTGACCCACTCTCATTTGTTTGCCCTTGAGCCAGCAAAGCATGTTACAACAAGATGATGCAGGAACGTGATGATGATGATGATAGTACACGATGGCACTGATCACTGGATAGCACACATGGACAGATGGAGTTCTCCCTAGTTGAGAGGGAGTGTTAATTTTGGGCACCTAGGCCCAAACTCCATGTTGCACTGCTCATATGATGATGATTATATTTTTGTTGGATTCCTCTTTCGGAGAGGTGCAAGATTGATCAAAACATCATCCTGTTTGGATGAGCAGAACATATATTTAGATTTTATTTTCCACACGTGCATAGTCGACCAGATTTGTAATGTAAGCTCACAAGCCCTACAGATATTTCACACACCCTCATCGATGGATATATATTGGAGAGAGATGACGTCCATTTGATCATAAACTCAACACACACATTCATCTTGTGTTCTGATAGGTTCGTAGAGCCTAGGAGAGGCTTCCTTCCTTCACACGTGTGAATCTGAACCTGGAGAAGCTGCTGCAATTTTCGGACTGTTTTTAGGGTTTCTGGACAGCATTGACTTTGGGTCAACGCTTGGACTTTGACTGCATTTTTTGCGCAGAAATTCCCATTTTTGAAGGCCGTATTTCTGGGCACAAAAATCGAAGCTAAACGTTGACTTTGACCGAAGCCCCTTTGACTGCAGTCTTGACTTTTGCATTGACCAGTTTGGGTTGACTTGCATTGACTTTTGGAGCTGTCTTTACGGTGTGTGTGTGACACTTGTGGAAGGCTGATTTGGCTGTTGGAGAAGTTGGTTTGACCAACTCAAGACTTTGCTCGCTGGGGCATCCTGTTGACTGCTGTAACAAACATTTATCTATTCATTTGCTGGACAAGGAAGAATTACAAATTCTGATATATTATTTGGCTTGTCTTCTGTTGATCTATTATTATGTTCTATCAGCATTTTACTTTCATGTTTATGTGATTGCTAAATTGAATTGGGCCTATAAGAAAGATTGAAGTAAAACTGCATTAAGCATAGAACATACCATGGTTTTCTAAATTTAACAAATCATAATGTAATAAATTATAATGTATCATGTATCATGTATGTTTTATGATTGCTCATAACATTTCTTAAATGTCCTAATACATATATATATATCGTGTTTCCCCGTTTCCAAATTTTGGGGGGGTCATGTTTCGTAACCGTACCCATTTCGGAAACTCGTACCCGTTTCCCCGTATCGTGCAACTTAACCATGTACACTTGGATAGAGTCCAAAGGTATTATTACAGTGGCATAATAACTTCCAAAGCAAATGTTAGTTTGAAGATAAAAGAATTTAAGAAACAGGAATCCTGCACTTCTAGTAACAATTAGTGAACATAGATTTATCAAATGGAGCAATGATCAAAACAGGTAATCACCACAAACAGAATCCAGCAGAGAACCATGCCTGCTTCTAGTCATACTTTGAAGAAACAATGCACATTGCTAAAACGTTCATGAAGAGAAATGCTCACCAAATCTGCTATTACAAAATCTATCTCCTTCATAAAATTCTCTCTGCGGCGTTCTAGCTCTGCTGCTGTCTGCAACACAGTTGTGTATGATCATCAATAAACCTATGGTAATGAGACCATATCTGCAATTTCAAAGTCAGAACACTGCATACAAAATTTCATTCCTGGCACAACTCAGGGACAGACAAGCTCCTAGCATTTATAACTATTAACTTCCCATAAACAAAAGAAACATTGAATTTTTACAGTGTATTCTGCCAAATATAGGTTTATAGCATGTGCCAAGGCCTATCAAAGAGTTTGATTCCTAAAGGTCGCACCAAAACCAAACAAAATACAACCACCAAGTTAAAAATATCCATTATCCTTAAAGTAACAACTATATCATCAAAAAGGTCAATTTTGATGGTGCCAGCCAAGGGGATCTATCAATCAGTGGTGCAGGGGTTGTCAAATTCCTTTCTGATGTTCATATTATAAAGTTCAAGGTAGGAATGGATAAGGTTCAGAATGGGGTTAATTATTTACTATCCTTTGAGACCCGTGTTTGAAGAGGTACAAATTTCAAGATCAGTTTTTAATCATACGTACTTTCAACATGTCTTCATAGAAAGGAACTTGGAAGCTGATGTTCTTTCTAAGGTTGGATTGCAGTTGAATGCTGAATATGGCACATACAGGAGACTATTAAAGGCCATACTTCAGAATATTTTCATACTTCCTTTTATTAGGGCAGTTTTTGTTGTTCTGTTCTCTAGATAACTTTTTGCAGAGGTTGCACTGGGAGACTATTATTATGCTTTGATAGTCCTAGTGAATGTTTTGGACTGTATGTTCCTACCTTTTTATTACATTAAGGACCTTTCTGGCGGATACTGAAGCAATAGACAATGTATGACCTTATAGAGCTTTCCATCCGAAGACTTTCCTGAAATGCGAATGCACATCTATGTACTACAATTTTGTTATCATCTGATTATATTATGATTTTTTATCTGAGGAAAAAAAATGTTTGTATTAATAAGTATGATCAAGCTACAGAAATCACTATTTAGTGTATAAGCTGAAACTATTTTTCTTCCACGTTTGATATTTATTTAAGGAAATGCAAAGATATATTACTCTGATATGAAAACGCATAACCATAAAGTCATTTAAACTAAATACAGTGGGCCTGTCGGTGCCTCATCTCCAAATACTATGGGAATGGGGCTCATTCAAAAAATGTCCCAGGGTAGAAGGCAGGATTAAACAAGATAATCTTAATGCATTTTTATACCACAAAATCAAGGAATCTAGCATACAATACATCATTGGTAGTATGTTGATGTCTAATTTGTATTGAATATCTATTAGTATTAAGTCAGTTTAATAAGGATAATACTGATAAAGGATAACCAAAAGCTTCTCAGAAAAAGAAGGAACAGACATGGTTCATGCCCGCAGAAGGAAGAATCAAGTTAAATTTACAAAGGGTGATGCCACCTCGTAGAGAGATTTGCTCTAGATCCTAACACATTGCATGGTGACTAGGCTAGGTAATCTTAAATAACTCATTAGGCGTCACTTCAGGATATACTACTAATATCCTAAATGAATAATACAATCTGAGAGGGAGATTTATTCATTGGTGTAGCTGGAGATATTCTGCTGTAGAGACTATAGCCAGAGCAGGTACTACGCTTCAAGCAATTAAGCAGTCGGTCAAAGAGAAATGTGCTTCAACAATCAATGACAGATGAGCCTCCAAATCACTGAATTGATTGTGTCATCTCTCTAATCTAACTCGAAAAGAACTCAGGCTCCCATGCTGAGAATTTGTAGTTTTATCATAGTCGCTGCTTTTCCTTTCAAGAACCTTAGCAGGAATCTGATAAAAAATTGAATGTTCTAATCCAAAGGTGATTGCAGCAGTGGAGGTCTCAGGTTTAAATCTCACATTCCAAATTGCAGAAAATGTGCCAAAATTTAGGGTTCTGAAGTTTGGGGCATGCATCAATTAAGATACCGTGATATACTAGCTTCCCATACCTGTATTTTACGCCTTCGTAGGTGGATGACAATACCATGGACGCCAATATGCCTCTACTGCACCCATACAGGAATTGTGTTAGAAAGAGAAACCAATCTACTACTCAGCCACCACTGGTTCTCCAACCATCAGATGTGACAAATGCCAATACTATTGCAAAGCCTATGCACATTGCAAATCGTCTCAGTGGTGATGAAGATGGCTCACTGTCTTCAAACATTCCATCAGATCTTAGGACAGAATTCTCACTTGTTTTTCGACAGGTAACTCCATATCCATTGAACAAAGAATCAATTTATCAAGGGATCTCCACAAGACCAGAGCCATACCCATCATCTTTCAGGTTGCAGGATCAGATTTATTCACATTCAAATAGAATTTAAGTTAATACACCACCAAAGATCAACATAATGGAGATACACAATGCTGGTAGACAGAGTCGCCAAACTTGACAGACTTGCCTTCAACCAGAAATTCCAATTAGTTGGAACTTGGAACACTGATTTCACATACAGCAACTATCACACATCCATAGAACCATGCAGATCTCAATTCCCTTATAGATCACATGGTCCACTCTACACTAGAATTGACCAGCTTGTCAGATTTACATAATACTTCTCTTTGGAGAATCAGAGAGTTTTGCTATCTTCCAAGTTCCTAAGGGATCGGCAATAGAATACGACCTTATAAGATTTACTCAGAGATTTGAATTACTCATAGATCACTACCATGACGAGCTATCGGGCCCTAAGAACTATGGAGCTCCAATACCATGTTAATATATAGACATTAATGCACGAACAACAATATGATCAAAAATTCTTCAAGTCATCTCATATAATATTCACACCAATGCAACAAATATATAGTACAATGGATGATGCCACCTCATAGAGAGATTTGCTCTAGATCCTAACACCTTGCATCGTGACTGGGCTAGAAAATATTAACTCATTAGTCATCATCTGATATTTGTGTGTGTGTGTGGGTGTGTGTGTAGAGGAACTAGCAATTGGGCTAGTCTCTTACTGGTGTTACATAGGGTCGATTCCAACCACTACCACTATAACCTTTTGGTGTCTATGCATGCCCCTTCCGCAGGAACAGGTGAATCGGGGGGATTTGAACCTCCCCTCCTCGCATATAAGACTTCATTTTCACAGCTGTCGCCAATTGAGCTCCCCCCTGGGGGCTATATTCACTTGATATATTACTAATATCCTAAGTGAATAATACAATTAAAGGTGACAATTAGACTTAGTGATTGGGAAGGTAAGCAATAAGTTAACATGTCAATCTGCAGAATTTGGGCTCAAAAACCAACAACCACACATAAAATTAAGGCTTTAAAGGATAGCATAAATACCTGTATTAAGTTGGGATACAAATCTCTCACAGTCGAAGGAGACTAATTAACTAATATATTTGTAATCCAAGGAACCAAGAAACGATCCAGATTCCAACTAGAGCTTTGAAGCGTAATGTAAATGGATCAAAGAGGACATCACAAGAGAGATGGAAATTAAACATGTCCACATTCAGAGAACTGAGAACAAAGTAACTGGCTGGACTGGCAACAAGGCACTCTTGAATCTTGAATAACAATTGAAATAGTTATATGATAAGAGTACACAGTGGCACAGAAGGTGATTGAAAAAAGGTATTCAGTGGTTCAAATAAATCACACAGATCAAGTTATTGAATTACAAAGTTGGACTTCTAGTGCCAAAACGCATTTTTACTAGGATTTTATTTTCTTTTAAATTGGCAGCACCAATTTATGGGGATGTCCATTCTCATTAATGATATTTCCGTTTCCCTAATTGATGCCTTATATTTCCTTGCCCTTGCTCCATACTTTTCTCTTCAGGCCAGTTTTCTCCCTTCTACCGCATGACAGTCACAATGGTAGACCAAATTTGGAACAGGGAAGGCAACCTGTTTTAGGTATAAATTTATAAGCTGCAATATTTATGTGCCTAGGACATGCGTCAGTTTGATTTTCAGTTGTGTTGGCTTGCAGTTGGATTTTGTTGTTGGTAGTAACTTGGTACATCTAGGGCAGTGCTTGGTCACTTATGTCTGACTGATTTGACTGTTGGGCTTGATTGCTTCAGCTGTCTCTTCTGTTTCAGAACTGATTTGAGTTCAGGGAGTATTTTCTTTCCTGTTGAACAATTACTTCTCCTTGTTCTCTTTTGTGGAGACCCTCATACTCAGGATGCACCACACAGACATTCTAATACTTTTCTTCCCACCAGACATAATACTGCAAAGCACCTATATAATGTTGAACCAACCAGTGATCTTAACCAAGCCCTGATACCAAATGTTGTGGCTAGCAGGCTATAAAACTGAGCTCTGAAACCACTTGCTGAGTCAACCCAGCTTTAAACCAGACTCTATGACTCAATTACTTAAACCTTTACAAGAGAGCAATAAACCACAAATAAACAATAGCAAACACATGAAGATATGCACAGTACACAGAGAATTTTACCCTAGAAACCTTATTCAGGGAAACCAGTCAACCTTTGAGCTTCACTGCTCCTTATATTCTTCACCGAGTATACAACCAGAGCACACAACCTTGGTCCACCCCTAAGACCAAAGTACTCATTACACCAGTCAATTCATTTCATCATCTTCTTACAGCCTCACATCACGCTCTATTTATAGGCATATACTTATAAGAAACCCCAATTCATAGCACATAAATCAGTTACAAAGGACTGAATCTCATTGACTAAGATCCCAAGAATCTTGGGATTCCTAATTGTTTCTGACACAATTCAACTATAGTTGATCACTTCTCGACCACGAATCTCTCTCAACCATGTACATCCCCGACTAATTCCTTTAAAGTTTCAATTGTTCGTCGACAATTGACTTCTGTCACCTACTCTGTCAACCTTCGACTATGATCCCTGTTTCGACTTCATCATCAACCATTGACTTAACTTGACCATCTCATCAATTTGTCATCTAGTTGATTACCTTCGAATAAGTTGTCTAAGTTTCATCCTAGCGATCCACCTCGACCAGCCAGTTGACCAATTACACTCCAATCAATTGAGTTTCCTCTATAAAGAATATAGAACACCTCAACATTCTCCAACTTATTGTGTTCATTATAGGAAAAGAAGATATCATGTTTCACTGAACTAATGTCCCCTATGGATTAATTGCTCAAAAGAGAACGTAATAGCCTATCCAACCTTGTAGGCTATAGTCTTTGAAAAGTGGGAAACCTATTATCCAATATTTTAGGGCAACATTGGGTAAATTTTGGGGTGGTTGAGCCAAAAAGCCCATATTGGAGGTTGTGCATGAACCCCTCACATTTGATCAAGGAGGAGAAAACCCCATGAAGAAATTAATAAATAAAGGAGAGTTTGGATCACTTTATCATCATTGATGTGGATTGGATTTCCTCTATTTTTCTTGAGTTGAGGCTCAGAGGATTTTAAGACCCCTTCTTCTTGATTAGTTTCGGTGAAGGTGATCCCACCCTAGCTAACCCTGTGTCTAATTTCGATGGAGATGATCCCACCCTAGCTAGTCACTCCTTTTTTTTAATCTAGCATAGCAAATTATTTTGAAGCAGCTCGGATCTATCCTAGAAGCAGCTCACTAATGTTATTCGTTTAGTCAACAAGTGTCCTCTAAAAGCAACGAAGGGTTTTTGGGTCATTAGAGGTTTGGTCAAGGAAAGTTGGGTTGCAGTAAGGCCTCACTGAGGCACCAAAGGTTGTTGGAAATACTGAGAGGGGGATGAATCAGTATTTCTCTTCCATTAGTTAATTGTTAAATTTTTAGAGCATTAACATCAAATCAAAACATAGATCAGCAACACATCACAAGAACAATACACAAGAAATTTTAGGTGGAAACCCTTCCAGGAGAAAACCCACTGAACGCTTTTCTAATAATTTATGAGTACAATATTTATCAACTTCAACTGAATGGATGTTCCGACACCGTGGCTTTATCAGCTCCAACTAAAAGGATGCTCCAACACCCTGGAAGTTCTAACTTGCAAGTTGCCACCTTGAAGATTGAAGATGTTCTCAAGCTCCAACCTGAAGGAATCTTCGATCTCCTCCGTGCACCACCCAACCACCCTGAAAATATAACAATATAAAAATAATTGTGGGCTCCCGTACTAGGGACAATGACCCACTTATAATGATATTCAATAAAAACCCCTTATTGTTGATGTATGCTTCAGATGTACAATGACGTGCCAAAACCATATCAACTACCAAACTTCAAAACCGATCCTTGTATACTGCCAACAACTTAGTCATTAACTGAATAGGTTACACCAACTTGTCTCATACCTCAATTATGCTTGCTGAAGAGAAGTGTGCCACTTATGCTCTAAAGATGTCCTTTTGCCACTGATTTCCAAATCTTCAAAACAATTAGCTCAGCTCTTGTTCATGATCCGGATTGGATCATTATATTGCTTGTCATCCATCTCGATGCATTCGGAGTGGAAAAGGTGGAGGAATTAGCTCACGGGACCATTTTTACCAATAGGACCCAGTTTGGCAAAACAGAGTAGGAAACCTTCTAGGAGCGTTTTGAGGCATCAAACGACGTATTTTGGGGTAAAACGTTGTCACTTTAGCGCGGTACCTTTTCTAGCTATTCTACACACAGAGATCTTTCCAACGACGCAAGAAGCGCATCAATCAGAGTCCGTATGAAAAAGTTATGCCACTTAGAAGTTGACCTTCCTGTTTTAACACCTATAATTCAGGAGGATGTCGCATCAACCCCCATTATTCATGGAAAAGGGGCTAGCCACATGTTTGTGATGTAAAAGACTCTAGAAGAGTCTATATATTGTAACTCTAGTTAAGAGCTGATGTAGTCAAACTTAACCACTAGTATGCTATTGGGTTGTGTTATAACCCAGCCACTAGGAGGAAGAGGCATTTCATTCATTCGAGAGCATCTTGCTCCATAGTTGAGCAAAGATAGCCAAGAGGGATAGGAGGTAGAGCACACAGGGAGGATTTGTGCATTGTAGCAGCCCATGGGCCACAGGGATTACTTCTTTGTACGTGTAGCCTTATTTTCCAGACAAAGAAAGAGAGCGAAGCAGCGTCACCTTCCAGCTGGGTTTTCTCCCAAAAGGGTTTCCCAAAGCATATTTTGTGTCTTATGTGTGTGTGTGTGAGCTTATTTTGTCGTTCTCTATTTTTCTGCATAATTCCCATTTGCATGCATGCCTTGATTATAGTTAAATCCACAGATCTTAAAGTTAAATAAAACTGTAATAGTGTAGAATCTCATATTTTTAATATAATATTATCAAATTTGTTGGGACAAACTGTCCAGTGGAATATCCACGGCAGTTTACGAATCATATTGGTATCATAGCAAGTTTCTTTGGGTATTTTGTGGAGTTTGCAAAGGATCTAGGTCGACGAGGTCGAAAATAGTAAAACCCTAATCATGGCCGACAAATCTGTAAATGACCCCAGTGATCCTATAGAGGTGCAGTTTTCACAGTTGGAACAATAAGTCGCAGACATAAATCGCAATGTAAACCTCATCATGGCAGACATGAACAATAAGCTTGGGATATTTGAAGATGATGGGGGTTTGAATGCAGAGGATAAATCAGAAGGGGGATAGGGAAGACACGGAGAACCAACCAAAGAAAGAACCCAGAAAAGATCAACCCAATTCGAGTGTCGTGAATCAGTCCCTATTTAAAATGGAAGTAAAAGTCAATATCAAGTCGTACCACGGCGATATCAACGCTCTGAAGCTGAACCACTGGTTGCAGCAATTGGAAGTATATTCCAGCGTCCATCAGATCGAGGAAGGGCAAAAGATCTCATTTGCGCAGCTGAAATTGGAGGGCCATGCACTGACTTGGTGGGAGAGCCACATGGAAACCTTGAGGTTGGAGGGAGAACCTCCAGTGACTAAGTGGGAGGATTTCAAAACCCTCATTAAGTCACAGTTTTATCTCATTGGGTACATGAAGGAACAATGGATCCGATGGCATTACTTCAGGCAAAAGTCGGGCCAAAGCGTGCAGGAGCACACCACGGAATTTAGAAAGATGGTTATAATTTTGGGTATCTATCCAAAGAACCCAGATGTACTCTTCAAGTATTTGGGGGGTATGCACCGCCATCTGCGTGAGCAAGTGACATTATTCAAGCCCAAATCAGTGGACGAGGCTTCTGTACAGGCACAATACCTGTAGAACATAGGCCTAAAGAGAAAGTGGATCGAAGCAGAAGGAGCAACAGGACACTTCTAAGGAGGGAAAGAAGAAGCAAAAAGGGGAAAAGATAAATAGACGAGAACCACAACACATCAGTACAAAAATCCCAACAACCACTGCAACATTGATGGCCATACAGAGAAGTGATGGAAGTTGCATCCAGAGCTAAACTCGAAGAACAAGAAGGAGGATAATAAAAAAAAGAATCTCATAGCCATTGATTCGAGCAACCAAGTTGAAAGAAACTCGGACGTGGAGGGGAAGATAGTTTGTACATCAGTGTAGAAGGAGGTGAATCTGAGTAGCCTTCAGCAGCAGGAAGAGAAAGAAATGAACAAACTCTTCCATATAAATATACAGGTCAAGAAGACAAAGATTTATGCTTTGTTTGACTCGTGATCGCAGTCAAATCTCATTGCAGCAGAGTTGGTCAAGAAGTTGGGGCTAGAAGTTCGTGATCATCCAAACCCATATCCACTGGGATGGGTGAATAAGGATGCAGAGTTGAAGGTAACTAAATAGTGCAAAATTAGATTTGCTATCAGTGTTGATTTTATTGATGAAGTAGATCTAGATGTGGTTCCCCTTGATGTATGTGGAGTCGTGTTTGGGAATCCATATATGTACATGCGTGAAGCAATATTCATGAGGAGAGCCAACCAATACCAGCTCATCAAGGATGGAAAACCGTTCATCATCAACGCGCACAAAGGCAAGTCGAAAATTTCACTGGTAAGTGCCAACCAAGCCAAGAAATTGATCAATTCCGACAAGAAGTATGTTTTATTGTTTTTAATAGAAAGTCAGTCTGTAGAGGAGTCGATAAGAGGCAAGGCATCCCTGGAAGGGTGTACTAAGAGAAGTTGTTACAGGCATACAGAGATGTGTTCTAAGATCCTAAAGGGTTACCACCTAAGAGAGAAGTGGAGCACGAGATCCAACTAATGCCAGTCTCCCTATTGTCGAATATTGGGATGTACAAGCAGTTTGTTATATTAGCAACTGAGGTGAAGAAACAATTGCAGCAGTTGCTGGAACAAGGTGTTATTCGACCGAGTACATTACCATGTGGGTCACCAATCATCTTTGTGCCAAAGAAGGATGGGACTTGGCGGATGTGTATAGATTACAGGGCGTTGAACAAAATCACGCTCAAGAACGGATACCCCCTGCCCAGGATAGATGATCAGTTGGATCAGTTGCAGCAAGCAAAGTACTTCACCAAGCTGGACTTGAAGTTTGGATATCACCAGGTTCGAATCAAAGAAAAAGATACCTAGAAAACCATCTTCAAAACCAGGCAAGGTTTATATGAGTGGTTAGTCATGCCATTTGGCCTATGTAATGCACCAGCTACGTCTATGAGATCAATGAATGATATATTGCGCCCTTTTATAGATTCATTTGTTATTGTCTATTTGCATGACACACTAGTATAGTGCTACCTGGGAGGAGCATATTTCACATTTGACGCGAGTGATGGAAACATTGAAGAAGCACCAGCTGCTAGCAAATCTCAAAGAAGTGCGAGTTTGCATAGCAGTCCTTGGTGTATCTAGGGTATGTGATCAATGGAGGAGAGTTGAAGATAGATCCTTCCAAGATGGAGGCCATCATGAAATGGTTGGTGCCTACTAATGTTTTTGAGGTTAGGAGTTTCATTGGGGCAGCACAGTACCTGAGGAAATTCATAGCCTTGTTTTCAGCGGCAGCAACACCGCTCCACGCCACAACAGCAAGTGGCAAGAGTTTCCCGTGGGGAAAAGGTCAGCAGAGGGCTTTCGAGGAGTTAGAGAAAAAGATCAGTCAAGCACCAGTTCTGGCATTACCAAACTTGCAACGGCCCTTTGAAGTGGTGACAAATGCGAGTGGGTATGTTAATGGGAGTTGTCTTGATGCAAGGAGGAAGGACTGTATGCTACCATTCTGAAGTATTTCATGGGGCTGTCCTTAACTACCCTACCTACGATAAGGAGCTATATGCCATGGTGCCAGTTGTGAAGAAGTGGAAGCACTATCTGATGGGAAAGGAGACAGTAATCCACACAAAATACCAGTCGTTACAATACTTGCAGGCCCGGAGTAAGATACAGCAAACCAGGCATTACAAGTGGATGGGGTTTTTACAGTAGTTTCATTTGGTGATCAGTATAAGAAGGGTAGCAAAAACAAGTTGGCCAACATGCTTTCAAGGCCACCCACATCAAAGATTACAGCTTTGCGGACTTTTATGCACATGGAGCCATTCACCCATGATGCATACAGAGAGGCATATTCAGAAGATGAGGACTTCAAGGAGGTGTACCAGCAGTTGTAGAGTCAGAGTCATGTGCACGATGGCGATAGCACCGTTGACTATCATCTCCAGGATGGGTTGCTCTACAGGCTGGATAAGTAATGTGTTCCTAAAGGTGAGCGATTGCAGTTGATTAGAGAAGCTCACATATCCAAGGTTGCAGGGCACTTTGGTGTAGGGAGGATCGTGGCTAACTTGTAGAGGTATGTGTATTGGCTCAAGACGCAAGAGCAAGTAGCTAGGTTCATAAGAATATGCATGTTTTGTTGTACCAGCAAGCCTAGCAACAGGAAAAAGGGTCTATATCATCCCTTACGTGTATCTACTCATCCTTGGGAAAACATTTTCATGGACTTTGTGGGAGGTTCACTGACAACCAAGAAGGGACATGACTACATGTTCGTGGTAGTTGATAGGTTTAGCAAGATGTGTGTTTTGATGCCCTGTAAAAAGACCATCAACAGACAAGAAGCAGCAAACTTGTTCTTTGGACAGGTCTGGGTGCACTTTGGGATACCAAGGAGCAGTGTTACAAACAAGAATACAAGATTTCTCAGTGCATTCAAGACTACATTGTGGGAGAAGATGGACATGAAGTTGAAGAGATCTACAACATTCCATCCACAGACAGATGGGTAGACAGAAGTAGTCAACAAGACTTTGGTGCAGCTTCTGAGGGAATACAACCAAAAGCATCTTAAGACTTGGGATGAAATTGTGAAAGTTTCAAATCTGAAATCCTATTGCAACAACTAGAAATTATTCCTCTAATTGTTAATTAATTAAACAATTTATTTGTTGCGACAAACACTGAATAAATCACACTGCAACCTTCACAAATAAAACTGCGGAAATAATCGCACTGGAAACTGAGAAAATACTAGCGCACACAATAATTAACACAGTTATTTTTGGACAAATGTCCCCGAAAAAACCCAACTTGGGAAAACTGGTGCAGTAGCTGAGGGCTTTTATTATTAACCAGCAGTAAAATCTGAGTACAATTTATGGATGCCCAACTTGCAATCCAAACAGCAAGTAAATCTAGCAAAAAATACCTAAGGGAATTTCCCTTCCTCCACAAGCAACCTTGGCACAACTTTCCTTCGAAAACTTGTCATTTGGGACCCTCTGCGTCAACTTCTACACAATGCTTGCGCAAACCATTGGGCGTCTAAGCCTAGAACTGCCTTTGATGAAGCCATTTTTCCTGTCTTTGCTGAGGAAATTGAATCTCCGACCCTCTGGAAGAATTTCTCGGCCTCTGGAAGCTAAATCGATTTTTCCTCTAGCCAAATTGAATTGCTCTTCTGAAGGAACTGCGCAATCCTCTACGTTGCCTCATTGGGAATAACTTGGCCACTTGTTGTTGCCTCTCTGGATCTGGAAAACTTCCTCTAGATTACTATCTCTGCCCCTCACTGACGATGCTTCGATCTCTGGCTCTTTGGAAACTATTGTTGCTCTTTGGAAATCGATCTGCCAAGGAAATTAAACAGCTGAAGTATGTTCTCCAAGTGCCCATCGACTTCTTATAATCCTCTGTTGGGACACCAACGGCCAAGATTAAATCTTAATCAAGTGCTAGGATCATCTTGAAGTCGATCCGTGTGAGTTTCTAGATTATTCTCACCTTGACTTAATTAATTTTGATTAATTAACCATATTGCCTAAGTTTAGGCTTAGAAAATATATTAAAATCAGTTAATAATCTAATTAAGCCATCTCTAGGTGAAATTTCCAAAAACTATTTCTGGGTTTTGGAGATCTCGTGTATTCTAGCCTCTCCACCAAGTTTCGTGACTAGAACACATCGGATGCTATAAAAACTAACAAAAATATGGTATATATACAACATTCTTACAATAGAGCAATCCACACTTCTACATAAAAGTCCCCATTTGAGACTTGTTTTGGATATTTTCCACCTTCACCTTTGGATATTGCATATGGACAACAAGGAGCGAGGGAAGAACTTACAGGAGATGCTTTGAGGGCTGAAAATTTTATATAGAAGATTAGGCAGATCCATCTACAGGTACAAGAAACACTATAAAGGTCACAGGAGAAGTATAAGGCCAAGCATGATCAGCAGAGAATAGACAAAGCGTTCAAGGTGGGAGATAGAGTATGGCTATTGTTGAACAAGGAGAGGCTACAGGGACCTAGTAAGAAAATCAAGGCTCTAAAGTATGGTCCCTTTGAGATACTAGAAAAGGTGGGTAATAATGCCTATCAACTCAGCCTACCACCATATATGTCCATTTACTCAGTTGTGGATGTAGAGAATTTGAAACTCTATGAGCCTTCCATGCTAGATCAAGAAGAGGAACAGGTCCTACCTTCTATGGAGGATTTGGCACAAAATGCTCAGGCAGAGTTGACAGAAGATACAGTTTTGCAGAAGAGATCTAGAACTACAAGACAGAGGCAACATAACCTTTGGCAGATTGGGTTGAAGGGACAACTTCGAAGCAAAGCTAAATGGTACACCAGAGAGAAGGTGGAGGAAAAATTCTCACCTCATTCAGTAGAAGCTTTTGAGGACCAAAAGCTTCCCAGAATGGGGAGGTGTGATCCGAATTGGATCATTATATTGTTTGTTATCCATCTCGATGCATTCAGAGTGGAAAAAGTGGAGGAATGAGCTCACGAGAAGGTTTTAACTGGCAGGACCCAGTGTGGCGAAACTGGGTTTGAAACCTTCCGGGAGCGTTTTGAGGCATCAAACGACGTTTTTTGGGGGTAGAACTTTGCCGCTTTGGTGCAACACCTTTTCATGCTATTCTACACAAAGATATTTCCAACGACGCAAGAAGCGCGTCAATCGGAGTCTATATGCAAAAGTTATGCCACTCAAAAGTTGACCTTCCTGTTTTCACACCTATAATTCGGGAGGATGTCACGTCAGCCCCCATTATTCATGGAAAAGGGGTTAGCCACATGTTTGTGATGTAAAAGATTCTAGAAGAGTCTATATTGTAACTTTAGTTAAGAGTTGGTATAGTCAAACTTAACCACTAGTAGGCTATCGGGTTATGTTATAACTGGGCCACTAGGAAGAAGAGGCATTCCATTCTTTCGAGCATTTTGTTCCACAGTTGAGCAAAGATAGAGAAGAGGGATATGAGGTAGAGCACACAGGGAGGATTTGTGCACTGTAGCAGCCCACGTGCCACAAGCATTACTTCTTTGTACCTGCAGCCTTATTTTCCAGACAGAGAAAGAGAGCGAAGCAGCCTCACCTTCCAACTGGGTTTTCTCCTGAAAGGCTTTCCCAGAGCATATTTTGTGTCTTAGGTGTGCGTGTGTGAGCTTATTTTGTTGTTCTCTATTTTTGTGCATAATTTCCATTCATATGCATGCACTGATTATAATTAAATCCACAGAGCTTAAAATTTAATAAAATTGTAATAATGTAGAATCTCAGATTTTTAATATAATATTATCAAATTTGTTGTGACGAACTATCCAGTGGAATATCCATTGGCAATTTACGGATCAATTCAACTGTCAAATACAAACCTTAACTACAACCTTTCAACAAGCCTGAGACAACCTTTTAGAACCTACCCTCAAATAACCCTTAAACAATTCTGAAGTGTTCTCATGGTCTATCCACAAAAATGCTAGGAGTCTGCAATACACCAATGCTCTACCCATCAAACAAGGTCAAGGATAAACATTACCTTTGCTTTTGGTTACACTTTCCTTTTGAAAGCGGACTTAAGAATCTTAGATCAAGTCCTAATCAGGTTGCTTCTTCATCCTTATACTTCTTCTACAGTTGCCCTAATTCGGATGTCAATCAATCCTCTAATTGATCATGTATTAATCTCCAAGCCTTGCCTTTTAAAAAAGCTTTGGATTAGCTTCAAAAAGATCTTGATAAACTTTGGTCTGAGCTCAGAATGCTGGGTATACAACAAGGTGACTTGAACTTTGTCTTTCACTTTTGCCCAAAATTTGTTCAAGGAACAGCTTTTGTCCTCCCACAATAGCCTGAAATTATTCAACAGACGTGACTCAGGAGGTGTCTTCAAAAGAGGGCCAAAGAACCTCGGAGATATGCTTTTAGACGTGCCTTTCAAACACAGAAAGTAGCCCTTAGAACGCTTCAAAATGTTGACCTCAAAAATGCCTCAAATAGACCTACAAACTTGCCTTAAGACTAGTCTTAAAATTCAACTAAGCACTCCTCGGATCAATGAGAGATTAGCCTCGGAAATAAAATAAAAAACATTCTAATTAAGCAAATATCTGCCACAAAACATGCTTCAAAAGTGTGCCAACTTAAGCCTTAAGACTTGACTGAAATGAACCTCAAGGATGCCCTTAAACTTGTGACATAAACCCTCAAAAAGGTGTGAAATAGCTCCGCAAATCTGGCATGAAGAAACCCTAGACCAGAATCTCGGAATGTGCATTACGATCCTCAGAACAAGTGTAGAAATGATCCACAAGCAGCCTCAAACAAGTTCAGACTTAGCCTTAGAAAAGGCCGAGATCAGGCCTCAGAAAAACCAACGAAAAATGCCTCAAACAGGTCGGATTTGCCACCAAAAAATTTCCCTAGTCTTGTGCGAAGATGTCTCCAAAACTACCTTTGTTCAACGAAGAATAAGCACCATAAAAATCAATCCTTCAAGCTTAGAGAATTCGGCTTAAACTGCAAATATGCGTGACCACTCCAAGCTTCTGAGATCAGATAGATAGATAGATAGATATATGCGAGATAATTTGATAATTAACTAATTGAAGAGAATTATAGATTCACCCCCCTCTTAGTATTTCCAACAAAGCTAACTATAGGCCAACAAGGCCCCAACTAAGAAGCAAAGTTTTGTTCCTATTGTTTATACAACTATCGAGCCTTAGTCCAAAAGGCAAGGGCTCCCAGTCTGAGGTTGTTGGAGAACAACAGAGGCTTAGTTGAGGATCGTTCTAGGCATCATAACAATCAGCAAAGTAGTCGAATTAGTCTAAGGACTATTCTGAAGACAGTGGTTGGTACTCGACCCTTCTAGGGCAGCAAATAGCCACAATAGGTTAATCATATCCTATTTCAAGGACGATTAGGGTTTTCGGACTATAGCAATCCCGTAATATAGCAACGGCTCCACATTGGGCATTCGTCTACTCCTACAACCAACTATTGTGGTCTCCACGCAGTTCTCCGCAGCAGTCAAGGATAATCCTACAGCTAGTAAGGCTTCCTACGGATACCCACAAGGAGAAGATTAGGTCTCCTAGTGCAGAATCTCAACACAGCACAATAGTTAGTAAATTAGTGTAGTTTGGATTGGACTAATCATACTGATAGTTGGATATTGGTTCATTAAGTTGTGATAATTGCAAATCAGTGGAAGGTTATTGGCTAGACATATTCACTTTTATTGGGCAATTGGTCCTTATTGATGTGATCTGATTAGGGAATTATATTGTTATGGAAGTCTTTATATTCATGTATACATAGAAGGATACCTACTGCTAAATGTATGTGCATTACTATTACATAGTCTATTCTGATTTATTTGGAAAACCCTAATTAAGAATAGAACCCTAGGGCATTGCAATGGTATCAAAGTTGTGCATCCTGCTAGCTTGTGAGTGTATGAGCCTTGTATGCTTCCAGAAGATACAAGTAACATTACAATCAGAAAGAAAAGAATTATCCGCAGTACAACCATGGGACATAGAGAAGGACAAGGAGGATTGGATACTAATGAGCTCTTGCATGTGCTAATCCATGGGCATGCAGAAATAACCAATTTGCTAGAGAAAGGGCAGTAGCAAATGGCCCAGTGACAGCAACAAATGGTGTAGCTCATCCAAACCATAAACAATTTGAGTGACAACATTGCTAATAGTTTGAATGTTGGTAATAGAAAAAGAGTTGAAGGGAGCAACAGTCATAATCCTGACCCTTTCAATACTTTTGCATAGTTTAACGCCCATGCAACAAATGGAAGTAATCATAGACCCTTACTTCTTCGATTTTTAGACAGGCATCCAAAGGAAACCCAAGGAACAGCAAAGCAGAATGGACTCTTCAACAAGCACTTTCGAGAGTATGCAGCACTGGAAGAGAATACATGGGCAGCCATATCTTTCCAAGAATACTGCAACATCAAGTACAAGAATAGACTCAGGGGGCAACATAATCAAGATCTGATTCGCAAGATAGGAAAGCTACCCATCCCCTCCTTTGATGGATTATCTAAATGTTAGAAAATCAAAAAGGTAGAGAGATTTTCTTGTACTTGATCATTTACTTGTGATGTTCCAGTATTCTTATTAGTTTTCTTATTATCTTCTTTTCTCTTAATTCATCAAGCAATTACCAAAGAAATAGCATATAGATCAAGGACACCAGATATAGGCAAACAGCCAGGGAAAAACCCCACTCTAGGGGAAGACCCAGTCAGTAATCCTGGTGTGGAGGAAGTTTGTGTCAAGGTCTAGATTCTTCGATTATCTCAGGGAAAAACCCCACTCTAGGGGAAAACTCAGTCAGTAATTCTTCCTTCAATAGTGTTCCTGAGATAATCGAAGAATCTAGACCTTGACACAAACTTCCTCCACACCAAGTCAGCCTTCTTCTTCCTTTGCAGATGATCCTATTTCGACCTGCCAACAATCGCAGTAACAACTGTCAGCAGCACTATGCAACACTTTCTTGGACCCAGAGACTTCGATCTTGCTTTAGAGACTTTGATTTTGACCCAATACAATTTCTTGAGGCAACAGCACCCAGCAACAGCAACTTCGACCTATACTTGTCTTGGTTGCGCATCATGCAGCAACTGGCAACGGCATCAGAAAGAGAACTTCGATCTTCCAATCTAGGGCACGAGTGAGAGAGATAGACGCACCAAAATTTCGATTTTCCTTTTCTACTTCACCTTGAACAAACTCGCACTTCTTTAGCCTTCTTCCTTCACTTCGCACTTTTTTCGGCTTCCAAAGAGATATCGAACTTGCTTGAGATGATGTCCTCCAAATGAATTCGATTTGCTTCTTTTATAGCCTCTAGGTGAGGTCAAATAGCCCTCCTCGAGCCTGACTTGATCATCTTGAAGCCGACTTGGTATGGAGGTGACATAATTCATATTTGACTCAATATGAAACCCTTTTACATGATTCAAAAGCCCAAGAAGGGTCCTTTTAAATGTACAATAGACTCAAAATAAATCCTAGAAGTCCTCAATGGGGACTTTGACCTAAAACATAATGACCCAAGCATGAAACCCATGCTTTAATAAGTCATTGTAATAATAATAAAAAAATTATTTTCTTTATTCTTTTGACAAGTACATTACATAGTGACTCAAATACATTAATGAAGACCGAACCTAGTTACATTCTTCAACACTAAATGCTCAGCAAGGGCTTGGGTACAAAAGTTGGACACTTATTTCCGACTTAATTCCATGCAAGAAGCAGACGCTATCCAATTTGCCACACTACACTTAGAAGGGGAGGCACATGAATGGTGATACCATGGATTAGTCACATTGGGGCACTCCAACATAACCTCTTATGTGGACTTCTCCCATAGGTTGATAGAACGTTTTGATCCAAAGGACCTTGATATACATTTTACTATTTAGAGAGTTGGCACAGCTCAAACAAACTGGAACACCAGAGGCTCACATCGCAGAATTCGAACAAATAGCAATCATGGTGACGGACATATCCGAAAAAATATTAAGTATGTTTTTCATGGAAGGGTTAGATGAACCCCTGCATGGTTGGGTCAAGGTCTTTAGGCCCCCTACCTTACAGGATGTTGAAAAGTGTAACTAGGATCAGTCTTCATATTGACTATGTAATTATGTATTTACGTAAAGAAGAAGACAATGATAATAAAATATATTTTTGTTGTACTTGCTTCATGGGTTTCATGAGCAAGATTTTTATTATAGGTCAATAGACTTATTCTTGATGTCTATTAGGTTTGTCTTCTGGTTACAAGTATAATTAAGTGTCATGTATACGAAGAATCTAGTCATCAATATATGTTCCAAGACCTTGTCATGAATCCTTGAAGGAATGGCTAAAGACAGACTTCATCATCACCTCATTAACGTTGGAAATTATGCACTCCAAGTCGGCCTTCAAACAGCAAGTAAAGTCGGCCTACAAACAGTGACATAGGTCGGCTTATTAACTGGCAGGAACAACTATATATACCCCTGCATATGCTGCACAGAAGACACAGAAAAAGTGTGGATTTTCTCTGAAGTTTCACAGTGGTTAAGATGCAGATTTTAGGAAGGTTAAGGTGCGGATTTCAGGAAGGTTAAAGTGTGGATTTCAAGAAGGTTAAAGTGCAGATATATCTGTGATAAAGTGCAGTCTTCAGACAGATTCAAGTGTGGACTTCTCTGAGGTAATTACCAATGTTGCGAACATCAGCATCGGGATAAAATCGGCAAGGGTTCAGAAAACCAAAAAATCGGGAAATTCGAGAAAATATCGGTAAAAATCGGCAAACATCGGCAAAATTAAGATACCATAAAAATATTTTTAAAAATCGGTAAACATCAGCTAGGCCAAAAAATCGTGATTTTGAGATAAAATCGAGATGTTATCGAGATGTTCGCAACACTGGTAATTACAGCGTGAAGAAGTCTGGAGATAAGTGTGGATTGCTCTGAGATCAAGCTATGGATTTCAGTTTGGATATATTTGAGTTTCCACAGTGTGAACAAGTCTGAAATAAGTGTAAGTTAAGGCAGTGGACAAGCATAAGGTGTGGACATGTTTCTTGAATTGTTTTAAAGCAGTGAATACCAATCTGTCTGAAGAAGCTAAAAGGTTGAAGTCTAATATAATAATATCAGAGTAGAAGGAAGGTAAATCTGTGATTTACCTTCCCATCTTCAGTACACAAAAGGAAAGCAATATATCCCAAGTGAAACAAGAAGAAGTATAACCGAAGACTAAATCAAGGAAGATATAATTAGAGACCGAGTTCTCTAGTGGTGGTGCAGGTCAATGCAAGTTGGTGTAGAAGAGAAGGATCGGCGTTGTGAGCATACAAAGAAGCATTGATAAGGTCTTTGAAGCATTCTGAGTTCAAGGGTCTGAGTCTTGGTCATGGTACTTGTCATTTGAAGTTCTATAAGAAGAATCCCTTACAGGTTTTCCTCTCCAAGAGGGAGAGGTTTTTCCCTAGCACTAGGAGCCTAATTCTTGTGTCTCGTGTATTTTGATAATTGACTTGATGAAAGACTAAATAAGCTAAAGAAGAGAAGACATAAGTAACTCAAGTAAGCACACAAGTAATTATCAAGAAGAGAATTTGAATTAATCACCAGCCCTCTAAATTCTCAACATGGAATCAGAGCTAAGGTGTTGAACACAAGGGCTACTTGACAAAGAAGACAGTCCAGGAAGCGAAGATCAAAGATTGGGTTGAAAAGTCAAATCAATTTGCAAGGAAGACTCTCAGGCTATTTCAAGAAAGATCTTCTAACTCATTCAAAGAATCAACTCATTCAAGAAAATAATCTTTGCCATCAAAGATTTACATTCAAGACATCGTTAGAAGAGGACATCATCTTTTGAAGATATCCTCTATCATCAAGGATCCAAGAACATCTACATTGGAGATTTCAATCTTAGAAGAAGCTCCTGACTTCATCTTCATCATCATCAAGGAAGCTGCAAGCCACTCTACTGAAGTAAGTATCTATAACCTTACATAAATCTGTAAAGATGACTTATTGTAAAGAGAGCAACAAGTTGGTTGGGTCATCAAACTTTAGTGCATGGAAGAAGAGGACAGATTTGAATATAATTGAAGACAAAGTTATGGACTACATCGAAGGATCTACAATTCAACCACCAAAAGAAGATGCTCTAGCTCATGCCAAGAACATGAAGGGAGAAATCAGAGTCGAGAGGATTCTCATAGAATCCATTAAGGACTCACTCATTCCCTATGTATCAAACTGAAGTCTGCAAAAGAAATATATGAGAAACTGGTGGAGCTATTCTCTAGTTCTTACAGTTGAGACAAGAACTATACAAAATGAAATTGTCAAGAGAAAAAGGAATCACTTCATACTTCATGAGGATTTCTGAAATAAAAGATCAACTGCAAGAACTAGGAGAAGTAATTTATGACACTGAGATGACTACAGTGGTGTTGAATGCTCTACCAGAAGAATGGGTAAACTTCACTTCAAGCTTATACGGGAAGAAAGAAGCCACATCATTCCATGATTTATGGTCTCTATGTAAAATAGAGGAAACAAAATTGAAAGCCAAAGCTGATACAGGATCAAGTGAAGGGAATCAAGCCTTTGCAGCCATATCCAAGAAGAAAGGAAGATTCGAAAAAATTGTTCCTCAAAATAAAAGAAGAAATATGGACAAAGTACAATGCTTTGGATGTAATGAACTTGGGCATTATAAAAGAGATTGTCCTAAATCTGAAAAGGACAAGAGGAAAAGGGAAGAAGCCCATATCTCAGATGTGAGGGAAGAACCTGATGCAAAGAAATCTAAGAAAGAAGAAGTGAGAGAACTCTATTATGATTGAAATCATCTTCCTCTTTAAGTGATTTCTGTTGATTGTAAAATATTATGTTAGGAAGCAATGTATATTGATAGCATCGTGATAGAAGCATGGTATGAGCTCTTGGTGAAACAGCTCTGGAAAAACCCCAGTAATAACAAAATTGATGGAAGGCAGTGATCAAGATCAAGGGTCATCATGGAAACAGATGTTGACATTTTCTAATGGAATTCCCTATGAATTCACTGGTTAGAAAGAAAGCAGAAAGGTTTCATCAAAGAATTCTAAGCTACAAAATTCTAAGATTAGGATGTGATGGAAGATTGATGAAGCAGGTCAATGGAATGAAGTTCCTCATTCTAGTAAAACTGCTACAGGATGACTCAAAGAAAAGAAAAGAAAAAGGTATGAGGTATATATATTTATATGCTGACATTGGATATTGTGAAGTCATGTCATATGGTTGCAGGTAATGGACTTTTATATTTGGAAGTATGATCTATGGAGGAGGATCTCTCACAATGCACTGACAGATGAAATCAACATAATATATCCTCATATGGAATATGAAGTGGTTGTATACGAACAAGGAACTAGAAATTGGAAGTCCCTAGGAATGAAGATGTGCAGAAAGGAAGAGATCCTGAAGTGCAACCATGTCAAGAGGCAGTTATCATCCGGAAGCCAAGAAGATGTGACTAGAATATCTCCTGGGAGGATATGTAGACTATGATAAAAGTCTGGTAAAGAAGAAGACCCTTGACAAGATATATCATTAGGAGATGTGTCAATCTGAATAGAGGATGCCTATGCCTACAGGAAGATGTCATGGTGAAAGATCATCGCTGAGGTAACTTTTGTTTTTAAAAGTTCATACGTATATGACTATCTGGATGAATTTGTTTAGGGTTGCTAATCATGTGAAAGGATGTAAGATCCTTGGAGATGATTCGAAAGAAAGCAGCATGGCATTAAAGGTGGACCAGATAAGAAAGACTGATGAATCACTTTCTGGTAGATGACATAACTCATGAATGAAAGTGATGGATGATCCGTGCCCTATGGATCTAAAGTTGAAGATTCCTCAATATCTAAATTCATGACATCGAGGGGAGGAATTCTTCATGAGCAGCTGGGTGTCTCACCATTGCTGTTGCAAGTCCCTAAATGAAAGGGAGCCTGGTGATAAGTTTCTTTCTTGGATGAAACTGGTTAATTCCTAAGAATGAGGTTAGGTACATTCCTTATACAGGAATGAGTACATTCACTTGTGGAATAGATCCTCCCTAGCTGAGAGGGAGAGATAGACACATCATTCTGGTCTTCACTTGGGAAGACAAAATGGAGGATTGGGTAATCATCTAGCATTCGATACTCTTTGAGAATGTAATAGGGCATTCAAGATAAGAGTAGTCGGGGACCGATATTCTTTGAGGGCTAGCTACCCAAGAGAAGAATAGTCCAAGAAGGTCATACTTTGGGAACACCTGGCTGGAGTATGTACCTTGGAGATACAATGACTATGGTGTCTATAAGTCATGTGTCTCACCAACATTGTAGCCCATTGTCTCGTTGAGAGATGGGGTTGTTAGTCAAGACCTTGCACTAGGACAATGCTGGTTGATATGATGTTATACAGATGCAATTACCAATCTGATTCTTCTTATGAGATTCTTCAGTTGGAAAGTGACTATGTACCTATATGAATAACTCCCTAGTTAAGAGGGAGTGTTGAAAAGTGTAACTAGGATCGTTCTTCATATTGACTATATAATTATGTATTTACGTAAAGAAGAAGACAAAGATAATAAAATACAATTTTGTTGTACTTGCTTCATGGGTTTCATGAGCAAGATTTTTATTATAGGTCAATAGACTTCTTGATGTCTATTAGGGTTGTCTTCTGGTTACAAGTATAATTAAGTGTCATGTATACGAAGAGTCTAGTCATCAATATATGCTCCAAGACTTTGTCATGAATCCTGGAAGGAATGGCTAAAAGCAGCCTTCATCCTCACCTCATTAACGCTGGAAATTATGCTCTCCAAGTCGGCCTTCAAACAGCAAGTAAATTCGGCCTAGAAACAGTGACATAGGTCGGCTTATTAACTGGCAGGAACAACTATATATATCCCTGCATATGCTGCGCAGAAGACACAGAAAAAGTGTGGATTTTCTCTGAAGTTTCACAGTGGTTAAAGTGCAGATTTCAGGAAGGTTAAGGTGCAGATTTCAAGAAGGTTAAAGTGTGGATTTCAGGAAGGTTAAAGTGCGGATATATCTGTGATAAAGTGCGGTCTTCAGACAGATTCAAGTGCGGACTTCTCTGAGGTAATTACAACGTGAAGAAGTCTAGAGACAAGTGCAAATTTCTCTGAGATCAAGCTACGGATTTCAGTGTGGATATATTGGAGTTTCCACAGCGTGACCAAGTCTGAAATTAAGTGTAAGTTAAGGCAGTGGACAAGCATAAGGTGTGGACCTGTTTCTTGAATTGTTTTAAAGCAGTGAATACCAATCTTTGTGAAGAAGCTAAAGGGTTGAAATCTGATATAATAATATCAAAGTAGAGGGAACGCCCATCTTCAGTACACAAAAGGAAAGCAATATATCCCAAGTGAAACAAGAAGAAGTATAATCGAAGACTAAATCAAGGAAGATATAATTAGAGACCGAGTTCTCTAGTGGTGGTGCAGGTCAGTGCAAGTTGGTGTAGAAGAGAAGGATCAGCGTTGTGAGCATACAAAGAAGCATTGACAAGGTCTTGGAAGCATTCCTAGGTCAAGGGTCTAAGTCTTGGTCATGGTACTTGTCATTTGAAGATCTATAAGAAGAATTCCTTACGGGTTTTCCTCTCCAAGAGGGAGAGGTTTTGCCCTGGCTCTAGGAGCCTAATTCTTGTGTCTCGTGTATTTTGATAATTGACTTGATGAAAGACTAAATAAGCTAAAGAAGAGAAGACATAAGTAACTCAAGTAAGCACATAAGTAATTATCAAGAAGAGAATTTGAATTAATCACCAGCCCTCTAAATTCTCAACACAGGAGGACATCACCAAGATTCGAGATATGAGAGGTGTGACACCAAAAGTGAAGACTCCACGCATACCACAAATCCCTCTGAGGGGAAAGGACAAGAAGACATCTCAGAAGGATGAAACCAAGAAGGATCGATTGGATGAAGAAACCTGAAATGAGCTTAGAAGAAAGAAGCTTTGTTTCTCTTGCAAAGAGACATGGGAACCTGGTCATCGATGTTTGGGAAAGGGAAAGATTCACTACATTGTCATATCTGATAGCGATAGTGAAAAAGACATGACAACACCACCAAGCAAGGAGCCTAACATTTCCGAAGAAGTACTACCCTTGGAAGAGACTAAGGGAAACCAGAAACCACATCCAAAAATTGAAGGACGCACCATCGCCACCCTCATAGGAGTCCGTAAATATCACACCTTCAAAATCAAGGGTGTCATATGAGGACAACGAACAATAGCATTGATTGATGGTGGAGCAACATACAACTTCATTGATGTGGCCGTGATGGTAAGGACGCATCCCTACCCAAGAATTTGAAGGTTTTGAAAGAAGGGCAGCTTATGGGTATAATATGACATGCAAGCAAGTAGTTCCACATTTGTGTCACATTAGGTAATTATACACTTACAGAGGATTTTTATGTGATAGAATTGGAAAATACTAATGTGGTGCTGGCAGTACAATGGTTGTACTCACTAGGAAGATTCATAATGAACTACAAAGTGATGGAAATGGAATTCTGAGACCCAAAAGGCAGCAAGGTAGTACTAAGAGGGATGACCAATGGTGACCCCCAAGTTGTAACAACAAAGCAAATGGAGGTCATACCTAAGCAGGATGAAGTAATTCGCATGGCAGCTTGTAGGAGTGCAAGGCCCAGATCATCAAGTAGTAACTTACAAGCTTGTGAGCTGGAATGCAAAGTGGATGTGAACATGACATATGCACAATCTTGAGAGATTGGAGAGCCCACCTCTTAGTGGAATACTCCAAAATTAAGCTTGCTTGCAAATTGTTGGACAGAGTCATCTGTGATGATTGGTACAAGGTAGAAGATGAGATCATCTTCTATGAAGATCAGATATATTTTGTCCCCGTATCTGCACTCAAGGAAAAGCTCATTAGAACTACACGACAGACCAGTTAAAGTCACATTGGAGTCTCACCCTCAAACCAATGATTGCACAAATGTGTTACAAACAATTGGCAAAAACAGGCCAAAGATTGATGACAAAGACCCCAAAGAAAATCTGATCGCAGCATGGCAGTTTTATAAAAGGGGGGAACAGCTTTATGGAAGTTGATGGCAGATTCTCCTGAAGATTTCCGTTTTGTGTGAGAGCCACTGTGTATAGAGTTTGGTAGCAAAAGCTGTTGATATTCAAGGAGGGCCTCATACCTTTGAACTACGTACCAAATGTTGTTATGGGATTATTATTGCACTCAATGCCAACAATGTTGTTGCAGTTCGTTGTGCTGCAAATTATCTTGGGATAACAGAAGCTATGAAAAGGGGAAATCTGGTCCATAAAAGTGAAGTCATTTTCAGATTATGGAAGGGTGCTACAATTGTATTACAGGCTGCCAAATCATTCTTACCATGGTCAGGTGACTGTAAAGTTGCAAGGAGAAGTATTGTCATTAATCCCGATTCCCTCTCAGGTTGATGGGTCCTTCACATGCACAAGGATTAAGTTATTAAAAGGCCAACCATAAAACAGTGCTTTAAAAATGGGCAATGGGCCATCTTCAAATGATGTGGAGACAACAGAAAAACAAAGGCAGTTTCTGGGAACTATTGTGAACTTATTACCTCCAACAAAGGGATCAACTTTTGGCGGCCTATTTTTAGAACTATGGACGACTTTTACTACACCAAGAAAAGAAGCTTCATCTGAAGTAAAATTTACTTCAGCAATAGCACACAGTTGTACATTATTCACCTATAATTTGGAAAGTGCAAGCAACAACTATTGCACAATGATATCTTCCACCAGCAGTATGTTTATTGGGCTGCAAGGAGAAAGAGGAGGCACCGGTATGGCAGCTGTAAGGATTGAAGGAAGCCCTTTGTTCTTAAAAATTGAACAAACAATTATGCAGCACCCACACATACAATTGCTTGAGGACAACCAATGTCAAGAAGGGGGGGACTGTAATGTCCTCCCCTATGGATTAATTGCCCAAGGGAGGATGGAATAGCCTAGCCAACCTGATAGGCTATAGTTTTTGATAACGGGGGAAACCCATTATCCAATGTTTTGGGGCAACATTGGGTAAATTTTGGGGTAGCTGGAGCAAAAAACCCAAATTGGGGGTTGCACATAAACCCCTCACAATTGATTAAGGAGGAGAAAACCCCATGAGGAAATCTATAAATAAAGGAGAGTTAGAATCACTTTATCATCATTGATTTGGATTGGATTTTCTCTGTTTTCCTTGAGCTGAGGCTCTGGGGGTTTTAAGACTCCTTCTTTATTAGTTTCGGTGGAGGTGATCCCACCCTAGCTAATCCCCTGTCGTGTTTCGGTGGGGGTGATACCACCCTAGCTAGTCACTCCTTTTCTTTGTTCTGGCACAGTAAATTATCTTGAAGCAGCGCGGATCTATGCTAGAAGCAGCTCTATAAGGTTATTCGCCTAGTCAAGTGTCCTCTGAAAGCAACGAAGGGTTTTTGGGTCATTAGAGGTACGGTCAAGGAAAGTTGGGGTACAGTAAGGCCTCACTTAGGCATCAAAGCTAACTATAGACCAGTGAGGCCCCAACCAAGAAGCAAAGTTCAGTTCCTATTGTATGTACAACTACAATAGCCTTGGTCCAATGAGCAAGGGCTTCTAGTCTGAGGTTGTTGGAGAATAGTGGAGGCTTAGTTGAGGCTCGTTCCAGGCATCATAACAATCAACAATGTAGCTGAATTAGTCTGAGGCCTATTCTGAAGACAGTTGCTCGTACTCAACCCTTCTAGGGTTGTGGATAGCCACAGCAGGGTAATCAGATCATATTTCAAGGACAATCAGGGTTTCCGGACTGATTTTTGAGGCAGCAATCCTGCACTGTAGCAGCGGCACCACACTGGGCATTCGTCTACTCTTGCAACCACCTATTGTGGTCTCCACATGGTTCTCTGCAACAATCAAGGGTAATCCTGTGGCTGGTAAGGCTTACTGCGGGTACCCATAGGGAGAAGATTTGGTCTCCTAGTGCAAATGCCAAAATCTCAAGACAACACAACAGTTAGTAAATTAGTAGTCTGGATTTGACTGTATGGCATACTAACAATTGGATATTGGTTCATTAAATTGTGATAATTGCAAATCAGTAGTGGATTATTGGCTAGACATGCTCACCTTTATTGGGCAGTCAGCCCTAATTGTTGTGATCTGATTGAGGAATTATATTGTTGTGGAAATATTTATATTCACGTATACATGTAAGGATACCTATTGTTAAATGAATGTGCATTATAGTTACAGAGTTTTTTTCTGATTTACTTGGAAAACTCTAGTTAAGAATAGAACCCTAAGGGAAAAAATCACCCTGGGACATTACAAACACCTCAACATTCACCCACTTGTTGTCTTCTTTATAGATATAGAAGATATCATGATTCATTGAACTAGGAAAGCAATTCCCATTGTCTGTCTACACCAGGAGAACTTCACAGCACTCCCCAACTTTGTCAAAATGTCTACAACATTTTCCAAAGTGTCTACCTTCTCCAATAGCACTTTATTGTTTTCCACTTAGTCTCTTACGAAAAGGTATTGTACATCAATCTGCTTTGTCTTGTGACGGACAGCCGGGTTCTTTGCCAGGAAGATTGCTCTTTGGTTGTCACACCCTATCCTTACCACTCATTGTCTAAACCCAATCTCTAAACACAAACTCTACAACTAGATTGTTTCCTTGCTTGCCTGGGTGGAAACCATTTATTCAGCTTCCGTCATCGATAAAGCCACAAGCAATTAAAACGTACTCATCCAATTGATAGCTCCACCGAACAATTTGAACATGTAACATTAATCCTATTCTTTCCATTGTGAAAGCCTGCTTAGAACATTTTGGAAATTTCATTAACACTTCACCTCAATGACCAACATAATTTTCACAATGGAAAGAACATTTTTTATCAATTCATGTAAGTTCATTAAAATTTGTTATCAATTCAAATTCCTTTCTAAATTTTGCCTTTTCCCTATTTCTTTTATTTCATGCTTAGCCGAATTGATTTAGAGGTAATTATTTTCCTTTCAACCAATTACAAATGCATAATTTTTTCATTTGTAAACTTCTATGATTAATTTTTCCATGTTTATTATACCCAATACACCAACTAAATTTCCTTTATTATTTCTTTATCAATTGTTTTCCTTTTTCTAGATGAAAAAACACATTTTGATAAGAAATAGGATGATAAATACCATAAATTGTTGGCATTGATGATATAACTATCATTGAATTATTAGTAACTAAACAAGATTTAAACGCAATTTGGAAATGCCAGCATGGTGCCACTTCCTCCCCACTATAGCTATTTGATTGAATTATAATCTCCAATTGGTACTAATCAAAGTAAGATAAGTATTAGTTTGCTAAGTTATTAGGGAAGAACCCTTGCATTTTTAGTAGATTCGCATGGCTAGAGTTTCATTATGGATATAATTAAAGTTGGTTTTTGATAATGTTACCCATATTAAAAGTTTATCAGTGTTTTTAGTTACTAACAAAAATTGTTCTTTAATATCATTAACTATTAGTATTATTATTATTATTTTCAGAGTTTTCAAATAGTTCCCTTTTGGTTGAAATCAAAGTTTTTAAATGCATTTGGTTTTTGATAATGTTACCCATATTAAAAGTTTATCAGTGTTTTTAGTTACTAACAAAAATTGTTCTTTAATATCATTAACTATTAGTATTATTATTATTATTTTCAGAGTTTTCAAATAGTTCCCTTTTGGTTGAAATCAAAGTTTTTAAATGCATTTGGTACTTGTGAGTCTTTTTGAGTCAACTTGAAATCACATACTCACCTAGAACTTGTCTAGAAACTCATCGTTGACTATACCAAACTTTCCAAAAATCAGGAATCAGGTGTCAAATTCATGAATCAGGGAAGTTTTTCAAGTCCATCGGCCAATTTTCATTACAAATGAAAAATGCAAAAATAGGGGGCAAGGGAAATGGAGAAAAAGAAGCCTAAACCCTAATAACATAAAATGAAACCTCATATCACTTATATTTCATCATTTTAAGTTTAGAAAAGTAGTTTTTTAGTTGGAGAGGGTTTGAGAAACATTTTTAAGGAAACTGAGGTATTCTTGCATGGAGATCTACTGGAGAACGATAGCATTTTCCAAATGAAGACCAATTCCAAGGTGGAGAGCCATAGTGTTACACCTTTTTTATCTTTGGTTTCCATTGCATTCTATTTTTAAAGAAAGTATTTTTTGGTTTTTAAGTTTCCAGCTACATTTGTGATTTCAAAGTATAGTTTCATGCTTGAGCTTTAGATTTCTTTATCTCGACTCTCCATGGCTCCAAAAAGACAACTAGATCAAGCATTGGAACATGCCATCCAAATTAATCCAAACAATGATAGGAAGGTGAAGTGTAAATATTGTAACTACCCTATGAATGGGGGCATAAACAGGCTCAAACACTACCTAGTATGAATAAAACCCAAAGATGTCTTAATTTGTGATCAACGCCCTTTTGAAGTTACAACCCAAATGAAACATGCTTTATAGATCCATCACATAAAACAAAGCAAAGAAATGAAGAAAAAAGTTTGAAATTCCCAAAGGTGGTAGAAGATCTGAAATACCAACGCTAGTAGTTCCTCATCTAATAGAGAGATCATAGTAGCCTCGCCTTTTTTAATTCTTCACAACCCCAAAAGCTCAATCATCCTCAGAAAGTTTTAATGAAAAAAAAAAAAAAAAAATGACCAACGGTGGTAGGAGAGGGAGGAATCTTCACAATCCTGAAGGAACTCTATAAATTCTTTTTGCCTACAGTATAGGAAACGTCTAAAATAATTTGGTTGAATCATATGCACTATGATGTGGCCTTTTAAATGCAAAGCGAGTAAGTATTATAACTTTAACAATCTATGAGGATTCAATGATTGACATCAAGGCAATGATAGGTAAACTAAAAATCATCATCTCCAAAATCAAGCAAGAACATAACAGTCATAACTCCTTTGTCTCAGTCTCCCTCACATAAAAATAGATTTAAATTTAGAGGCAGATCAATGGGCCAAACGAGAATCTAAGCCCAACCCTTGCACCTTGGTTAAAAATGGGGCTAATGACTTTAGAGCCATCCCCTAAATCATTGCTTAAGTGGTTTAAATGCTTGTTAATTTGGTAACGAACCAACCTCTAAATGCAAGTTGGCAAAGCCTTGGAAAGGGCAACCCAAGGACGTATTTCATTCCTCTCTTAAATCAAGTGAATGTTATTCGATGTGTTGGAACACTTAATATGGAATAATGGCAAAGCCTAAGGCCAAGCGTTGGGGTATTTCATGTTGGCATTGCATCCAAGGTACCCGAATATGTTGTTCTAGTTGGTTTTCCAATAGTCTCTAGGTTGGTTTTTTGTTATCAATTTGTATGTGTGAGAAGTCGAATGTTCTAATTCCCTCTTGCCACCCCTCTTTGGCTTGTCAAGGCATGCTAGATATCTACTTCTCTGAGTCATCAGATTCTAGAGTGCTTGCAACATTAGGGTGGTGGAATTTACAAGAAGGCATAGCAATTGGAATTGGGGATAATATACATCGATCTTTTGGAAATCTGGGAGCTTGTTATTTTCAGGAATTGGTAAATTTTGTTTGTAGTTTCTCACTAAGGAACTGGGTTAGTGCAAATATCAACCTATATATTTTTCCTTTTGAATTTGTTCTTGGTTGTTGAGAAGATGCTCTAGTTAGTGTGACTGAGGGGGAATTTTAGATCCCTGTGGGCCGGTTTTTAATGTGAAAACCGGCCATCCTAACTCTGGCCCCTGGTTACAAAGTCTCTTAACCTCAAGCTCTTTACAAGGTGACTTGAGTCCTCCAAGCTAGGTGTACATGCCATTGGAAATTGTAATTTAGGTTCCATGCAATACTTTTTTGTCGGTGTGCTTAATCTTATTGGTATGGGCGAAAGATTTGGTTTTCATTTCTTTCTTAAGTCTATCGTGCAGATCTTCTTACCATGGGCAATGGAGATGTCCGAGAGCTCTGAAAAGTCATGTGTTGCCAAGAGGAACTCATTTATGCTAATCATGGCACTTTGCTAACTGTATCCTCCAAAATTATAGAGATTGAGCAAGCTTGCACCACTTAACCTACCAATATAATGAGTATTCTCTTACTCCATTGAAGTAAGTGCAATAGGTTGTGAACCCTCACCCTCACCCAATGCATGGATACTTTACCAATGGCACATGATAGGGAGATAGAGAACTCAGTCTGGGCTACATTCAAGGAAAATGAGACAGTCCATCAGTTAAGAGACCCCATGGAAATCAAAGGACAAAGCTCCCCTCAATCTAATGAGGGACAAGAAGATGAGGGTAGTGCTCTTTTACATCATTAGTGTTATGTTTTGAAAGTCAATTGTATCTTAGTAGTATATGTGAAATAGGCCACTCATAAGCCAACCTAGAATATATTTTTTGTAGTTTGTTAGAAGGTTTTTGACGTTTTTTCTAGAAAATGGTCTTATTCTACTGAATAATATATGAAGCTACCTTGTGTAATTTGCTATATGCTTCAACTACAACCTTCTTTTGAATGAATTAAACTTTTGTTTTGGTTTTAGGCGAGAGAGAGAGATAGAGATATTGTATTCCGGAGATTTTTGTACAATGACAGCCTCCCATTTAACCTAACAAACCCTCCTTATTTTCATTCGATAGTAAATGATATTGCAATAGTCAAACCTAGATACAAAGCCACCTTTTATCATGAACTTAGTGGAAAAGAGAGGCGGAATTATTCTTTGTCAAGGAGATATTGGAAGACCTTAAAAATCATGGGGGATTAACAATTGCACAATTATGTCTTATGGGGGTGGATAGACACATTGAATAGAAAAATAATAAATTTCCTAGTGTCATGCTCGAAAGGAACCATGTTCCTAGAATCCGTTGATGTACCAGTTGCATGATTATGTCATATGGGCAGACATACAGAATGAATAGAAAAATAATAAATTTCCTTTTGTCATGCCCTAAAGGAACCATGCTCTTAAAATTTGTTGGTGGATCATCACATGTCAAGGATGCAAATCTATTATTTTCACTGCTAGCAAAGATTATTGAAGATGTTGAGGTAAAATATGTTGTCCAAGTAGTCATGAACAACACTACAAATTATGTAGCAAATGGATGATTATTATGTGGGAAATATCCTACCATTTTTTGGACCCCATGTGTTTCCTTGTATAGATTTGATTTTGGAGGGCATAGGTAAGACAAAGTGGGAGTAGGAAATTATTAATGAACATAACCAAAAAATAAAAACCAAGAACATATATAGCCCAAACCATTAAACACCAAACATGCAAAGTTTGCTCATGTATCCACCATACTAGGATCTTCATCATAACCACCTAGCTCTAATTCATCCTCTAGCCTCAACATCTATCCTATGGAGGCACCAATAGTAGTGCTCAACATCTATCCTATAGAAGCACCAATAGTAGTGCTCACATTGAATCAATTCTCTCCACTACGAGCTCCACATTCTCCAAATGCTCACAAATGCTCAATGACGAATGAATGGGGCAAATAGAAAAAGGGGGGGGGGGGTCATTGAATATTGATAGATTAGGGTTCTAAGGGGGGCAACACCGTTAAATTTTTTCTTTACCTTGATAGCACATGCCACAAAGTTCAGCCCAGCCAATTTACGGCTCCTCTAGATTGAAAACCACCTCTCAATCCAATTCAACCCCTCACTAATGTGTCCATTTTGGTTCGAGCAACTCCAATAATCTTGATATAACTATGCATGGGTGTTCAGCTTTATGAGAGAGTTCACAAATGGAAAACTCATTCATCCAACCATCACACAAATTGCAACAAACTTTCCTTCACTACAAAATATTTTAACCGAATACATTCCATTCAGTGAAATATTTGTTAGTCATGAATGGCTAGGTTGGAAAGATAGCAAAAAATTGGATGAATCTCTTGTTTCAAAGTTATTTTTTAGAGACAAATTATGGACTTCTAGGACTAAGGTTGTTAGCATCATTGAGCCTCTTATGAAGGTGTTGAGGATCATGCATAAAGAAAAAAAAACACTAATGGGATACATTTATGAGGGCATACCTAGGGCCAAAGAGGCCATAAAGACTTTGTATAAGAGGCATGACACTAAATGCGGTCCCGTATGGAGAACTATTGATTCCAAGTGGGACAAAGAACTAGATTCATCAATGCATGCAACAAGATCATACCTTAGTCATGCATTTTATAATGGTACCCCTAAAATTAAAAGAGAGCATCAAATAATAAGAGGTGCAATGGTTTGCACTGAGACAATATACATGAATCCCACAAGTCAAGAGAAGATCAATATGCAGTGGGGTTTGAAGAAGGAAGCAGTTGGCATCCTTGGACTTGGTTCAACTATTTAACTGAAGGGTGAGAAATGTTATGTACTATAACAAGTCTAAAATAGTGAATCCAAAAACTCCAGTCGAATCTGCTCCTGGAGCGCGCTCCGAGCGGGGGCAACCTTGAGAACATGGAGCACGCTCCCTAAAAAAAATTTTGTTCCTTTCCTATTAAGGAGTTATTGAAGATTGGAAACAATTCTTTTTTAGTGGGGAAGCCTAATGGTCAAGCCTATGGCCCTAATGTTGATATGTAGTTCATGGTCATGTTAAATTCTTAAAGTATGTAATATTCCCAATTAGCAGCAGCTAATTGGCAATATTAAATTTTGCTCAGATTTTGTTTTTCTAATGTTCAGCCATAAATAAAAGGGTGTTGGGACCCATAACCCAACTTAGGAGAAATAAACTCCCTAAAGTCACTTAGCCAATGTTCTAATTTCAGCATGGGGCCCACGGGGACCAAGTGACAGCGTAGGGAGAGGAATAGCGCAGAGGCAGCGTAGGCCAGGACAGCGCAGAGTAGGCAAGGCAATGTGACAAAGGAGGACAGCGCAGCATAGTGTGGCCTAAGGGAGAGTTAGGGGGGCAACACTGTTTACTTTTTTCTTTACCTTGATAGCACATGCCACAAAGTTCAGCCCAGCCAATTTACGACTCCTCTAGATTGAAAACCACCTCTCAATCCAATTCAACCCCTCACTAATGTGTCCATTTTGGATCGAGCAACTCCAATAATCTTGATATAACTATGCATGGGTGTTCAACTTTATGAGAGAGTTCACAAATGGAAAACTCATTCATCCAACCATCACACAAATTGCAACGAACTTTCCTTCACTACAAAATATTTTAACCGAATACATTCGATTCAGTGAAATATTTGTTAGTCATGAATGGCTAGGTTGGAAAGATAGAAAAAAATTGGATGCATCTCTTGTTTCAAAGTTATTTTTTAGAGACAAATTATGGACTTCTAGGACTAAGGTTGTTAGCATCATTGAGCCTCTTATGAAGGTGTTGAGGATCATGCACAAGGAAAAAAAAACACTAATGGGATACATTTATGAGGGCATACCTAGGGACAAAGAGGCCATAAAGACTTTGTATAAGAGGCATGACACTAAATGTTGTCCCGTATGGAGAACTATTGATTCCAAGTGGAACAAAGAACTAGATTAATAAAATGCATGCAACAAGATCATACCTTAGTCATGCATTTTATAATGGTACCCCTAAAATTAAAAGAGAGCATCGAGGTCTAATGGTTTGCACTGAGACAATATACATGAATCCCACAAGTCAAGAGAAGATCAATATGCAGTGGGGTTTGAAGAAGGAAGCAGTTGGCATCCTTGGACTTGGTTCAACTATTTAACTCAAGGGTGAGAAATGTTATGTACTATAATAAGTCTAAAATAGTGAATCCAAAAACCCCAGTCGAATCTACTCCCGGAGCGCGCTCCGAGCGGGGGCAACCTTGAGAACGTGGAGTACGCTCCCTAAAATCTTTTTCATTCCCTTCCTATTAAGGAGTTATTGAAGATTGGAAACAATTCTTTTTTAGTGGGGAAGCCTAATGGTCAAGCCTATGGCCCTAATGTTGATATGTAGTTCATGATCATGTTAAATTCTTAAAGTATGTAATATTCCCAATTAGCAGCAGCTAATTGGCAATATTAAATTTTGCTCAGATTTTGCTTTTCTAATGTCCAACCATAAATAAAAGGGTGTTGGGACCCATAACCCAACTTAGGAGAAATAAACTCCCTAAAGTCACTTAGCCAACATTCTAATTTCAGCATGGGGCCCACGAGGACCAAGTGACAGCGCAGGGAGAAGGATAGCGCAGAGGCAGCGTGGGCCAGGCAGCCCAGTGGCAGCGTGGGCCAGGACAGCGCGGAGTAGGCAGGGCAGCGTGGCAAAGGAGGACAGCGCAGCATAGTGGGGCCCAAGGGAGAGTTAGGGTCTCAAGCATAAAAGGGAGTGAGGGCCTAGCTTCTCATTCATTCAATTATGCATCTTCAAAATTTTGTCTAACAGATATTGAGCACGCTTACGCTGTTTAGCTAAGTCTACAAGTGTTGTTCAGCACACGAGTGTCTCCGAGCAGAGATCCCAACCTCAGCCTCGGGGGACATCGAGTGCCCACTCAGGTGAGGAGCTTTACCTTGAGTTTTCAAAGCAGTTCACGCAGATCTATACTTCAAGGAGTTACGCAGTTCCTTGGCAGCGCAGTCTCTCCCAAAGGTTACGCAGTTTTGGAGGAGGGCAGCTCCAAGAGTGAGGGATCTTCAGTAGTTTCAGTCCGGGAGAAGTGTGAGGGGATCAGCCCTTCACAAGTTGTCTTTTGGAGCAAATTGTGGCCAGCATTTCCAACCATTCAGTTTAGAGGCCAGCGTACTCACCAGGAGTGCATAATTTTCCCAAGAGGGTCAGATTCTGAGGTCAGCCTTTCCGGAATTCCTTCCTGGGATTTTCTGGGTTTTTGGAGGAGAGTTCATAGTTGGAGTTTCAAAATTTTCTAAGCAGGGGAACAACCCCAAAGAGCAGCTCCATTCCAGCCAGAAATAGCACTTTCCAGTAGCAACAACAGTTCAGAGAGTTACGCAGTCCAGTGGAGAAGCAGCCATCCATAGCGAGGTTTGGAGAGTTATTTCAGCTTGCCTTGAGCAAGCCAAGGTGCCATCATTCTGATCACCTTCTTATACTCATTCCCTATTTCCAGATTTATAATAAAATGGCTCAGCTTTTCTAAATGTTTGCGGTGTATTTCATGGTGTCTCTCTATTAGTTGTAGTTTTTGTTTATGTTGCTTTGTATTGTTGTTTATTTCCTATTCAGAATATTTCAGTGGTATCAGAGCTCATAGACTTGGCTCAACCTATGGAGCATATCAGTCTATGACACTCGGAGACAAAGAATACATCACCTACCGGAAGCAGTGGTACAGGAGCCGAGAGCATAGGCTCGAGCCCACATTTGGTAAAGGGGACTACGTTCCAGTAGAGGACGCATAGGAGCAAGCACCTATAGCAGAAGAAATAGATGACAAGAAGGAGTTCGGAAATCTCCTCTTGAAGTCTGTATAGGAACTCTCCAGGAAAATAAAGGAGATGGGTCAGAAGATTGCTAGGGAGAACAAAGCATGTGAAACCCCAAGGGAATTTCACACCGGAGAAGGGTTTGACACTTCCCATCACACGCAGGAGCAAAACACAGCGCAACAAGTGGTGCTACACAGTCCCCCACGTTCAACTATGCCCACATTTCTTGACTGCAGGTACAGGAACGGGAGGACCCCGGGAGCCGGAGATGGCTCATTACGGGGATTATTTTGCAGAGTATCAGTCATATGGCCTAGAGTTTGGTAAGGCTCCCTCTTTCCACGATTCCTGCCAGCTAAAGAACAACAGCAGAGCCCGCAACCAGAACAGAGGAGGTGGGTACACGCAGAGAGGTGAGCTGCAACGTACCATGGGCAGATTTTTCTTGCCAACTTATGACTGTTTATCTAAATGTTCAACAAAAGCTTGGGTAGAAAAGTTGGACATTTACTTTCAGCTAAACCAAATGACGAAGGTGGAGGCCATCAAGGTGGTAACGCTGCACCTTGAGGGGGAAGCGCATGACTGGTGGTTCCATGGGATGGCCACACTGGGTCACTCAGCAGTGACAACGTAATCAGAGTTCACTTGGAGATTGGTGGAGAGGATTGACCGGAAGGATCCGAAAGAGCATTTTGTCGAGCTGACCAAGCTCAAATAGACCGAGAACCCAGAAACTTACATTTCTAAGTTCTTGAGACTTTCAGTGATGGTCCCAGACTTGTCTGCAGCCAAGAGGATTTACATGTTTATTGATGGGTTGGCAGAGCCTCTGCATGGGTTAGTCAGGTCCACTTGGCCTGCTACACTTAAGGATGCAGTCGGGAGGACAAGGGACTTGCAGAATGCTTTGCCCAAGACTAGAGCTCCTTTCCCCCAGAGACCGGCATTTCAGCCGAAGGGGAAAGACACAAGAGTTCCAATGCTGAAGGGGAACCAGGGCCTAGGGCCTTTGGGCGATGACACCCTGAGAGACTTGAGACGGAGGAAGCTATGCTTCACATGCCAGAAGCCATGGGCACTGGGTCATCGATGTGCCACAGGGAAGGCACATTACATCGAGGTCTTCTCCGACAGTGAGGGAGAAGAAGATGCGTATGAGGAGATAGAGGGAGAGGCCAACGTTGTAGCACACAGAGGAGATCATCCACCACCACCTCCCCCAGGAGCAAGAGGGGCAGCGTTTGCACCCATAGGAGTCATTACATCTCTGCGACGAGTTCCGAAGTATTTGACACTGTGTGTCTGAAGCACCGTCTAGGGACAGCGTGTTTCAATTCTGGTAGATAGCGAGGCCACTCTAACTTCATTAATGCCCAGTTAGTAGAGGAGGGGCATAAAAACAAAGAGTTTTAATGGCTTCTTAGTGTTGGTTCCGGGCACCAGAACCATGCAGTGTATGAGGTATGTTTCAGCATTGGCAATGACCATGGGGATGTACACGATGACAGACCACTTCTTTGTGGTTGACATCCCAGATACCAATGTGGTATTGGGAGTGCAGTGGTTGATCACGCTGGGTAAGGTCACCACAGACTAGGAGACACTGGAGATGGAGCGGACAGACAAGAAGAGTGGGAAGCATGTGATGATCAGAGGCATGCACATACCTTCCGCAGACAGTTTCAGCACACTGGATGGAGGCAGACTTCCAGAAGGGAGACATAGAGTGGGCAGTAGAACTGCGTATTTCAGAGGCAGGAGCCACAGGGCAGTTAGTACACCCAGATGTGTAGTCGATATTGGAGAGATACTCCACAGTTTTTGGGGAGATACCACCGCGGTAGCCACCGAACCGAGGGTTTGAGCACACCATCGAGTTGGAGCAGGGGATTCAGGCAGTGATCACCACCCCTATAGGCACCCCAAGGCCTACAGGGATGAGATTGAGAAAGCTATCCATGAGCTCTTAGCACTGTGACACACGCGGCCCAGTACTAGCATGTTTGTTTCTTCTGTTGTTCTGGTGAAGAAGAAGGATGGCACATTACGGATGTGCATCGACTATAGGGCACTCAACAAAAAGACCATGAAGAACCGATACCCCATCCCCAGGATGTTGAGATTTTGTGTATTTGGGGTAGCATCAGTTGTGCTCTAGCTCCCAAATTTTGTGGAGGGACTAGAGTACACTTGATCTACAAGACCCAGAAATTGATTTGAGAAATTTCATCTGGTTTAGGAGATATTAAATTAATTAATTATTTTAATGTATTTCCTAAGTTAAAACTTAAGGAACTTAAATAATTAAAGTGAATTTAATTATTAATGTGATGAAATTGTCTCAAGTCACACGGATCAAGCTTTCTTTTAATCTTAGCCATTGATTCAAGATCTGATCATGGTCGTTGATTTGTCAACGAGAAAAGTATAAAGGAAAGGCTTGGGGTCATTTGTTAGGACACACAGAGGCAGAGCACTGAAGCTAAGCTGAGATTCTAGGGCGGGTTTGCTAAGAATTCTCAGAAGTGTTTCAGCTGCAGAGGGGAATTTAATCTGATCCCGGGGTCTAGAATACACAAGAGGCAGAGATCAGCTCAAGGACAGCGCAGAGGAAGGCAGTAGCAAGGACAGTGCGGTTTCTCCAAGAACAGCGTGATTTTCAACAGGAAACCCTCTGGGGTTATGCAGAGACCCTTCAAGGGCAGCGTAGTGACTGTGTCACCCGGTCTAGGGTAACGCAATCCCTTCCGGAGCAGCGTTGAGGGTTTGGAGGACTTCCAAGGCTGACGCATAGGCTTTAAGGGGCTTTAGGGGTTGATGCAGAGCCTTTCAGGGACAGCGCTGGGGTTTCTAGGCCCTAATCTTGGCTGAGTTTTGTAAATCTCATTTGAGGGTGTGGATCAGTGATTATTTTGGACCTAGATCAGCCAGTGAGTTGTAGATCTAGCATTTTCTCTGTCAGGTTTTCCAGATCTGGAACCTAGATTTGTGTATTCGGAAATATTCTTAATAATAGAACCCTCCAGCAGCCAGAGACCGGTTTTCCCACATTGGGTTTTTCCGGAGACTATTTGTCCAGAAATAACCGTGTCACTTTGTCAATGTGTGCATATGCTTATTCTAGATCCAAATTGGTAGAGATCTGTTATGTGTTTTGCTTCGATGTTAACTTGAATTTATTCAGTTAAAAACTTATCTAAGTAGAAAGAGCTTAACTGGATTAACAGTAATAATTTCTGCATAAGATATAAGATTCAAAAATTTCTACACGGGATTGATGAGTTGATGGATGAGCTGAGCGGATCGAAGTTCTTCTCCAAGATCAATGAGGTTGGGGTACCATCAGATCAAGGTGAGGGACCAGGATGTCCCCAAGACTACATTCAGGTGCCACTATGGCCACTTCGAGTTTTTGGTGATGCCCTTCGGGCTAACCAACGCACCAACCACCTTTCAGTCTTACATGAACCACATCTTACGTGGTCAGTTGAGGAAGTTTGTGTTGGTGTTCTTTGATGACATCATCACATATAGTCGCACTTGGGAGGAGCACTTGCAGCACATTGAGGTTGTACTGCGTATTTTGGAGGAGCGACATTTCTATGCTAAGCTCTCCAAGTGCGAGTTTGGGTTGACAAAGATGCTCTACTTGGGGCATATCATTGGTGTGGACGAAATGAGAGTCCATGAGGAGAAGATCTGGGCCATCCGGGATTGGCCAAAACCGAAGAATGTGACAGAACTCCGGGGATTTGTAGGCCACTACCGAAAATTTGTCAAGGGATTTTCCCAACTTGTTACACCCCTCACAAATCTCACCAAGAAGGGGGCATTTGGCTAGACTGATACTGCGCAGAGGGCCTTTGACAGACTCAAAGAGGTGATGAGCAGTTGTCTGGTGTTGGCCTTGCCAGATTTCACGTAGCCTTTCATTCTAGAGTGTGATGCTTCGGGGGAGGGAGTAGGCACAATATTGATGCAAGGGGGGGCGCCCTATAGCTTTCGAAAGCAAGAAGCTACTGCCGCATGAGAGGTTGTGTCCGATATACGACAAGAAGATGCGGGCCATTATGCATGCATTGGCCAAGTTTCGGCAGTATCTGGTAGGCAATAGGTTTCGGGTGAGGACTAATCACAACAGCTTCTGGTTTTTCCTTGAGCAGAAGTAGTTGTAGGAGAGGTAGCAGAAGTGGGTCAATGAGATCCAGGCCTACAACTTTGACATTGAGTATGTCAAAGAGAAGAACAATGTAGTGGCGAATGCTTTGTCACGCAAACCAGCAGCGCTGTCCTTGATGAGCCTAGATGCAGACTGGAGGGCTCAACTGTTGGTGGAGTACTCCAAGGACCGCTTTGCTTGTGAGGTGTTGGATGGCCAAATTTCAGATGACAGGTACAGGGTGATGGATGAGGTCATTTATTACAGAGACAGGATCTTCTATACTGGGGATTCTCATCTCAAGGAGAAGATATTGTGTGCATCCCACAATTCTCTGCTATCAGACCATCAGGGATTCACCAAGACCTACAGGGCCATCAGGGAGAGGTTCTCTTGGAGAGGCCTCAAGGAGGACGTACTCCGGCATGTCAAGGAGTGCGAAGTATATCAAAGGAACAAGGGGGAGATGAGCCACCCAGCCGGATTGCTACAGCTGCTTCCCATTCTGAAAGGAAAGTGGGAAAGCATTTCGATGGATTTCATTACTAGGTTGCCCGCAGTGCAGGGCAAGGATTACATATTTGTGGTCGTTGATCAACTAACAAAGTATGCCCATTTCTTCGCCATATCAGCACGATACACAGCTGCATAGGTGGTCGAGTTGTTCTTCCATGATGTTTTTAGATTACATGGTCTTCCTGAGACCATAGTCAGTGACAGGGACAATTGTTTCATGGGCGGCTTTTGGCAGGAGCTCTTTCGTTTGGTGGGTACAAAGTTAACTCCTAGTACCAGCTATCACCCTCAGACGGATGGGCAGATGGAGATAGTGAACAAGTGGCTGGAAGGCTACTTGCACAACTATGTCACAGGGCAGCAAAAGGCATGGTTGTGTTGGCTACACTTGGGAGAATACTGCTAAAAACACTACTTTCCACATGTCTATATGTATGTCTCCATTTTATGCTTTGTATGGATATCATGCTCTGACTTTTGCTGATGTGTTATGTTGGGAGCTAGCAAGGCCCCCCAGGGCCAAGGACTGGATCCAAGAAAGCCAAGATATACTCCGAGCTCTTAAGGACAAGCCACAACGCAGAACCAGCAGAAGTTGTATGCCGATAGAGGGTGAGTAGAGAGACAGTTTGAGGTACGTGACTTGGTCTACCTCCGACTTCAGCCTTACCAGCAGTCTACGCTGAAGCAAAAGGGGGCCGAGAAGCTCAAGCCCCGCTTCTATGGACCTTAAAGGGTGCTCTGTCGAGTAGGAGAGGTTGCTTATGAGTTGGAGCTGCCAGCACGGAGTAGGATACATAACATTTTCCATGTATCATGCCTGAAGAAGGCATAGGGGCAGCAAGTGACTGCAACAGAGGAGCTTCCACCTACAGATGATGAGGGGCATTTGGTGTTACAGCCAGAAGCCAGACACTTGGGAGAGACAGCTACGAAGCAGGACAGTCAAGGAATATTTGGTGAGATGGAGGAATCTTCCGGATGAGGATGCCACTTGGGAGAGTGAGAAGATCCTGCAGCGTCCATCTTTGCAGTTGCTTGAGGACAAGCGACATTCTGGCGGGGAGGACTGTAATATTCCCCATTAGCCGCAGCTAATTGGCAATATTAAATTTTGCTCAGATTTTGCTTTTCTAATGTTCAGCCATAAATAAAAGGGTGTTGGGACCCATAACCCAACTTAGGAGAAATAAACTCCCTAAAGTCACTTAGCCAGCATTCTAATTTCAGCATGGGGTCCAGGGGGACCAAGTGACAACGCAAGGAGAGGGACAACTCAAAGGCAGCATGGGCCAAGACAGCGCAGAGTAGGCAGGGCAGCATGGCAAAGGAGGACAACACAGCATAGTGGGGCCCAAGGGAGAGTTAGGGTCTTAAGCATAAAAGGGAGTGAGGGCCTGGCTTTTCATTCATTCTATTATGCATCATCAAAATTATGTCTAACAGATATTGAGCACGCTTACGCTGTTTAGCTAAGTCTGCAAATGTTGTTCAACACACAGGTGTCTCCTAGCGAAGATCCCAACCTCAGCCTCGAGAACTTCCGAGTGCCCACTCAAGTGAGCAACTTTACCTTGAGTTTTCAGAGCAGTTCACGCAGAGCTATCCTTCCAGGAGTTACGCAGTTCCTTGGCAGCGCAGTCTCTCCCAGAGGTTACGCAGTTTTGGAGGAGGGCAGCTTCAGAGTGAGGGATTTTCAGTAGTTTTCATCCGGGAGAAGTGTGAGGGGATCAGCCCTTCACAAGTTGCCTTTTGGAGCAGATTGTGGCCAGCACTTCCAGCCATTCAGTTCAGATGCCAGCGTACTCACCAGGAGTGTGTAATTTTCCCAAGGGGATCAGAGTCCGGGGTCAGCCTTTCCGGAATTCCTTCCTGGGTTTTTCTGGGTTTTTGGAGGAGAGTTTATAGCTGGAGTTTCACAATTTTCTACGCAAGGGAACAGCCCCAAAGAGCAACTCCATTCCAGCTAGAAGCAACACTTTCCAGCAGCAGCAACAGCAACAATTCAGAGAGTTACGTAGTCCAGTGGAGAAGCAGCCATCCATAGCAGGGTTTGGAGAGTTATTTCAAGTTGACTTGAGCAAGCCAAGGTGCCATCATTCTGATCACCTTCTTGTACTCGTTCACTATTTCCAGATTTATAATAAAATGCCTCGGCTTTTCTAAATGTTTGTAGTGTATTTCATGGTGTCTCTCTATTAGTTGTAGTTTTTGTTTATGTTGCTTTGTATCGCTGTTTATTTCCTATTCGGAATATTACAAAGTAAAAGTGACAGTCTCCTTTATCTTTCATTTTCATCCTTTTACTTAAATTTTTAACATTACCATGAAATGACTCGGGATGTTTGAGAGTGGTTTCGACCTCATTGGATTTCATATGGAGAAAGTAGGATTTTAGATCTCTCATTTTTTCAGGATTTCGGGATTGTGGGGGATTGCAATGTTTCCATTGGATTTTGTCATGTACTAGGGTATGGAACTTGTATTCAATCAAGAGCACCAAGCCCTCTTTGCGAGGGAGACTCCCAATAATCAAGAGCGCCTAGGGTATTGGGGTATAGAACTTGCATTTAATCAAGAGCACCAAGGTCGTTTGACTATGCAGGAGGAGACTCCCAATAAAGCACGAGACAAGAAATTAGAAATTTCTCATGGCCATAGGGTCAAGCAGTAGATAATAAATTTACTTGTCTTTTCTAGTTTCTAGTACTTTTTATAACTATTGACTCTTTCATATTTATTATGGTATTTTTTGTAAACAATATATGACAATTTAAGTTTGAAGTTTGAAGATGACATTTATAACTCATTGGTAATGAATTATGAATATGATGCTTTATGAAAGTTGAAAGTTGAAACATTTCATTTCATGTTAGATATTCTTTGTTATCGTTTGGCTACTTGGTAATGGTAATGGTTACAAGTACAACCTACAACTTTAGTGATCAATGATGATAAATGTTATATATTGAATTTTGAAAGCTTAAAACTTTAAGATTGATGAATCATGAGACTTAATATGTTGTATGTTACTAACTTGTGGACTTGGTTGATGAAGATTATAACTTCTAGATGATTGATGTTATATTGTTCAATCCATGTTTTTATGTTTTTTATATCTAAATAATCATTCTACATGCTTTTGTTGACATATACTATGTTGCAGGAAACGCTGCCCAGGGGGTCGTTTCCACAAGGAAACAAAACTGAAACACATATTGTACGGCTTGGAAACGTGTTTCAGGTCGTACTGCCACGTTTCGCGTGGAGGAAACGTGGCCCAGTACGTCCTGAAACATGTTTCCAGGCCGTACAGCCATGTTTCCTCCTTTTAATAGTTTTTAATTCGGTTTTTTTTTTTCCGTTTTTTTTTTAATATTATTTTATTTGGCAAGTAAAGTATCTTTTGGATGCTTCTAAATGGCTCTCTCAAGTTATAAAAAGACTCTCGCCTCATTCCCTCATCACACGAATTGAGCAAGTCGTTTCACTTGCAGACATGCGATTTTAGCAAGGAGAAAAGAGGAAGAGAGCGGTGCTTCAGCTAGGGCGTTTTCAACAGTGAGCAAAGGAGATTTCAGCAACAACAGAAAGAGATTTCACAAGCAGACTTGGAGTAGGAAGTTTCCGACTACTGCATTCTTGGTTTTTGGCTCAGCTATAGCCATATTTATCATCTTTTGTGGCATTTTGGGGTAGCTTCAGCTACAAAAAATTAATTGGGTAAGAAGCATTCATTTTCCTAGTTTTTTCCCACTGTTTCTTCTATTTTTCGAGGGTTTATGCTACCAAAAATATGAAAAAACTGTTTTCTTGACAGATTTGTTTTTTTATTTTTATTTTGCAGCAATGGCTTCCAACCAAGGTGCAACTTCAAGCCCCAAGTCCAGCCCAAGGGCTAAATATTATCCTCTTTGGAAGCATATTCAGAAGCTTCAAAAATGTAGACATGGTGACTCATGGGAATGGCGATGTAATCTTTGCAATAATTCGTACAAGGGCTCCTACCCAAGAGTGAGGGCACATCTTTTGCATGGAGGACAAGGGATTGCAGGTTGCACAAAAACAACAGACCCATGAGGAGGGCATATCAAAGAGAGCAAGATGAGGCGGATGGAATTAAAAGAAGGCATGAAGAGTTTAGTCAAGCTACTCCTCAATCTCCACCAAACATTGAGCCAAGGATTGTAGTTGAAGCAAGGAAGAGGAGAGCCACTAAACAATAAGAACAACCACCATCAAAAAATACCAAAGGGGCATCATCTACAGTTCAAAATAGCAGAATTGCTAAATTGGTGAATGAGCAAGCAAGAGAAGAAGATGATTTCGCAGTGGCTAGGTGCATCTATGCATGTGGTATCCCATTCAATGTTGTTCCTCTCCTTATTGGCAAGATATGATAAGGGCAGTTAACAAAGCTCCTCAAGGGTCCAAGGGACCCAACTATGAGAAAGTCAGAACTCAGCTTCTCAAAAATGAGAAGGAGCTTGTGGAGGATATCTTATCACCAATTCATTCTTCCTGGAGTAGCTCTAGGGTTACCATAGTCTCAGATGGATGGATAGATACAAGGCGCAGACCAATGATAAATATCATTGCCACTTGACCAAAAGGAGCAATGTTTTTAAAGGTGTAAGACTGCTCAGGAGAGGTAAAAGATGCACAGTTCACTGTTGATGTTATTATAAAATCAATTGAACAAATAGGTCCTAACAGGGTGGTGCAAGTTATCATGAAAAATGCACCAGTTTGCAAAGCTGCAAGTTTAATTATTGAGGGGAGGTATGACCACATCTTTTGAACACCCTGCATTGTCCATAATATGAATCTGATCTTAGAGGAGATCGACAGTAAAGTTCCATGGATAAAGGAAATCACAAGGAAGTAAGGGAGATTGTTAAGTTCATCACCAACCACCACCAATCTCAAGCAATATTTTGAGAGTACTCCAAATTGGAGTTGTTAAAAGTTGTTGAGACAAGATATGCCTCAAACTTCCTAATGTTGTGCCGCCTTCTTGATGTTAAGCAACCATTAGTTTCTACGGTGGTGAGTCAAGTTTGGGCTATGTGGAGACAGGCAGATTCAAAGCGGGGATATATGGTGCGTAGATTGTGCCTTGATGAGGATTTGTGGAGCAAAATAAATTTCTTGCTAAAGTTCACAACCCTTGCATTTGAGCTTCTTCAAAATGCTGACACTGACAAACTTTTCTTAGGAGAGGTATATGATGGCATGGATTCCATGGTTGAGAAAACTATGGAAATCATTTCACAAGAGTCTCCACAAATTTTGTTTGTAGATGATCATTTTCCTGATTTAGTTAAGAAATTCATTGTTGATAGGTGGAACAATTTCAACACTCCATTGCACACTTTAGCACATACCTTGAACCCCAAATTTTATGATGAGGAGCTTATTGCTCAAAGCAATGGGAAGAGGAAGACACCCCATAAGGATAGAGAGTTGGCTAATGGGGTGAAAAAAGCCCTTATGAGAATGTTTCCAGCTCATCTACACAGGGAGGTGAAGGAAGAATTTTCCAGTTTTGCTGCAGGATTAGATGATTATTCAGATATATCATCTTTGGAGGAGAGAAGCACCATGAATCCGGTTAGGTGGTGGACTCGTCATGGAGCAAATGGTGTACATTTACAAAACCTTGCCATTCATGTCCTTTCACAAGTGGCAAGCTCTTCATCGGCAGAAAGGAATTGGAGCACCTATGGTTTTATTCATTCTATGAAGCGCAACAAGTTGGGCTCACAGAAGGCAGAGGATCTTGCTTATGTGCACTCCAACCTTTGCCTTGCATCTCGTAGGGGTCTAGAATATAGCAATGGTCCTTCTAAAGAATGGGATGAGGATCCCGAAAGTCCTGATTTAGAGCTCTCTCTCGCTACCATGAATATTAAAGACCAGGGGCATAGAAGTGGAATTGGCCAATCATCTTCTTAAGCTCCACCATCCACTGTTGAGCATGCTTCTGCTTCTATTTTTTATGAGGATTATGATGATGAGTATTAGTCTTTTGTCTTTATAGTACATGCAGCCTCATAGTCTTTATTGTACTTGCAACCTCATATATAAAATAAAGGCTGATTTTGAGATTTAGATATATAATAAAAGTTGATTTTGGATATTCCGATATTGCAATTTTCATTATGTGTTTGTGATCATTCATGAGTCAATGTGATGTAAATTTAAAGACTTATTGTTTATGCATTGCCATTGGACAATTTAATCATAATGTTTAAACTTTAAATGTAATAAATTATAATTTATCATGTATGCTTTATGATTGCACATAACATTTCTTAATTGTCATAATATATATATATATATATATATATATATATTGCGTTTCCTCGTTTCCAATATTTGGGGGGGTCATGTTTCGTACTCGTGCCCATTTCAGAAACTCATACTCGTTTCCCTGTTTCGTGCAACTTAGATCAAAATATATAAATTACATATTATATAGAATTTCGCTCTCGAATTGAGAGCATTTGAAAATGTCACTCCCCGCCCCCACTCCCAAGTAACCTTGGGCAAACCATGTAATAGCAGGGCACACCAACTCCTTGTTAATGGTCAATGTTCTCATCAAAGAAGAACAAATGCATGATTATATATAGATTTTCTAATGTTTTTTGATGATTCAACAATATCCCTGACAAAAGGAATTTTTTCTATCCTCCAACATCAAGTCAATGCAGTGTGCAGCACAAGGTGTCTAAAATAAGTTAGGATGTCTCTCCATAAGCATCCTTCCAGCAGCAAAATAATTTGCAGCATTGTCTGTCATGACCTGGACAACATGTTGTGGACCCACCTCCTAAATGAACACATCCAAAAAATCACATAATAATCATGCATCTTTGATATGTGCAGATGCATCAACAAATTTCATAAACATTGTCCCCTTGGGACAATTAACCAAGAAGTTAATAAAGGTTCTACCATTTTGATCAATCTAACCATCTGATATCACAGTGCATCTCTTTTGTGCCCATGATGCCCTGAACTCCTCCAATCTTACAGTGCAATCAGCCTTTTCATTTTGAAGAATATGTTCCTCAAGTCATCTTAGGAAGAGGCGTTGTACCCCGGGCCAACAATAGCAATAACATCAACAATGGGCTAGTAAAATGGATTGTTCTTGGCAATGGTAAAGAGAATGTCACTCCATAGAAAACACGTGCCCACCAGCTTGTCAGTTTCTTCCTTCTCTTCTTTTTAAGAGTTGACCTAATAGATGGTTGTACACCAAGTATGGTTCTAAGAACAAAAAATGATGAGGCAGTTGTGGGGTTGATTGTAGAAACTGATGTTGAAGAAGAACCACTCTCACGATCACCTCTCACCACTCCACACCATGCCATTTGATTCTTCATAGCTTCTTTGTTCAGTTTGATTGTCTCTATATTTTCCAATGATTTGAGTGCTCTACGGATGACTTGTGGAGTTGTATTTGTGCAAAGTCCTACTTCATGTCACAGAATTTGTGCATCGTGGAATTTCAAATGGTATACTCTCCCTGTCATATGGTACCCACATAACTTGCAAGTCAAATTTGATCTATCAAACCCCCCATTGAGTTCAACATATTCCCACAGAGGGTCCAATTTTCTTAGCATGTTTGTTGAACTCTTAATGTAAGATTGAACCTAGGGCACAAGAAGAATATAAAGTTAAACAAATCAAATTAACAATCTAATATTTTGAATTTTTGACCAAAAAAACCATCCACTCAATGCAACAATAATGGCAAACAAAACACACTTAAACCTAAGCAAAAATCATGGAATTTACCTAGGGCACAAGAAGAATTTAAACAAATAAAATTAACAATTGGCATTTTGACTTTTTGACAAAAAAAAACCATCTCCACTAAATGCAACAATAATGGCAAAAGAAACACTCAAACCCAAGCAAAAATCATTGAAAATAAATGGGTGATTGAAAACTAAGGAAAAACAAGGAGAAAACAAAAAAATAAGGTCGAATTGATGCCCATACCTGAAATCCACGCCTGTTGAAGAAACTCGATCCAAATTCAAAATTTCTTTGCTTGGGATCCTAAATTCCCACGATTTTCTCCTCTCTCTCCCTTGTAGATTCGTTCTCCTCCTCCTTAACTCTCACACTTGCCCTTTGATTGCAAAATTAAACCAAAAAAACCCAATAAAACCTTTTAAAAACTCGTTGTTTTGCAGCCTCGCGATTTTTTCACGTCGGATCATGATTTTTTCAAAACGAAAAAATCGTCAATAACATCAACCGATTAAATCACCACGCGGAAAAAATAAAAAATAAAATAAATAAATAAAAATATTAAAAAAATAAAAAAATTCGCGATTTTCAAAACACTGCTATAAAGACTCATGGAGAATTACCAACTATCCATGACTTCTATATGTCTCAATATAATATACACTCAACAGTTGGCAAGTATGAGCAATTGGCAATTGCAACCATTGACATAACTTTCAACTCATTAATACTTGATTACACAATTTTATGATGCTTTCTTTACAACTTTTAATGGATAAATACAATTTTCTATATATGCTTTTAATGGACTATCTATGCTTGTAGCAAAGCCAAAATTGTTTCTTTCACGAAAATCATAAAATTTTAAGTTAAGAAAAAAATCATCAATAAATTGAAAAGGAAGAAAATGACACAAAGAAAAAGAGAAAAGGGGTAGCTCAAGATGGAAAAATAAATAAAACTAATGGATGACCTCTATCAACAAGATTTGTATGATGCAAAAAAGGAAAACATAAACAACCATTATTTGAGAAATATACAAAAATAAACTTCAGCAATAGTTAGTAGAAAACAAGACTTCTTTATCACGTACTTAGATCAAGGCTAGCCCCAAGGGTTAGCTCAATTGTTCATGAGCCAGACATGATATCCCTCCCCCCTGTTGAGGAGCTCACCAATTCAACTCTCTTCCTCCCCTTAGGGTTAGGAGTTTGGAACTTGGTGTTAAATTTCAATACCATGGCGTTCTATGCTTGATGCAATTTTACTTCAATCTTTCTTAGGCCCGATACACAATAGGAATCATCTAAACATGAAAGTAAAATGCTGATAAAACACAATAATAGATCAAAAGAAGACAAGCCAAATATAGATCAGAGATACAATTCCTTTTGTCCAGCAAAGATATGAGATATTGTTGTGTTATGAGAGTCAACAAGATGCTTCAGCCAGCAAAGTCTTTCTCGGTCAGCCAATCCTTCATGTGTCATACCCACAGCCCTCAAAGACAGCTCGTCACAAGTCAACGTTGGTCAACCCAAAATCAACGCAGAAAAGTCAACGCAGGACAGCAACAATAAAGTCAACGCAACAGATTAGGGCTTCGGTCAAACAGCTCAGATTTCCTCGATTTTAGTGCCCAGCAATACGGCCTCCTAAAATCGGAATTTTGGCAGAGATTTGAGGTCAAACGACCAAGGGTTGACCACAGTCAACGCTAGTCAATGTTGCTGCAAAAGAGCCCTAAACAGATCCACAAATTTCGGACTTCAGCGCCACATGTGTGAGGGGAAAAATGCCTCCAAAGGCTATCGAACCAATCAGATCACAATGAGAGAATGTGTGATGAGTTGTTGAGCAAATGACCTCCAAGTCTCTCCAATTTATATCCTATATCCATCAGTGAGGGCGTGTGACACATCTATTAGGCATGTGAGCCTACATTACAAATCTGGCCGACCTTGCACATGTGGAAAATAGATTCAAAATAAATATTCTGCTCATCCAAACATGATAATCTTTAGATAAATCTTGCACCTCTCCGAAAGAGGAATCCAAAAAAAATATGACCATTGTCATATGAGTAGTGCAACATGGAGTTTGGACCTAGTTGCCCAAAATTAACACTTGGGCACCTAAAATTTTCCCTAGTTACCAACTATGAATGGTGGTGAAGTGTACAAGGGTTTCCCATGTATGGTTACATGACGAAAATAATATTTAGATCAACGCACTGGAGCTGCAAGCATAAGCTTTACTGAAATTATCATGATTAGGGTTTACCTAATATTTTTAGATGGAAAGGAGACTCTAATCATTTCTTTCCTTTGGCAAAGTTTAATGCTCTTAAATTTTGTAATATTGTCATATCTTATGGTCAAGCCAAAAGATATGACAATTAAAAGAAAATGGTAAGTTGTTTTTTGGTGAAAGAAGGTACAAGTGCTATTTACCACAAGATGTTTGTAAATTGTTGTAGATGTTCTATGCTTTATGCAACTGTACTTTTTATCCCCAATATCAAACAACAATCACATAAACAAGAAAGTAAAATGTTGATAGAACATACCAGAAGATCAACAGAAGACAAGCCAAAAATATATATTGTGTTGGTGCGTTACGGCGGTCAACAAGATGCTTCAACCAGCAAAGTCTCAATATGGTCAACCAACCAAAAGTGTCACATAACCCTCTCGGACAGCAATATTAGTCAACCCAGAGTCAACGAAAATCAACGTTGTCACAGTCAACGGTCAATGTAAAACAGTAGCAGCAAAAATTCAACACAACCTGGTCAAAGTCAACAGTCAACCTCGATTTCTGTGCTAGAAAATGCGGACTACAGAAATCGGAATTTTGACCAAAGTTGGGGTTACTTTGACCATGCGTTGACCAAAGTCAACGCATGGTCAACTCTACGCTGAAACCCTAGGTCGAAAAACAGAAAATTCTTCTTGCTGCAATTTCCCACATGTGGATGAAGAAGAGCCTCCAAGGTGATCGAACCAATCAGATGATGAGAGAGAATGTGTGAGGATGGATGAGTGAAAATGACCTCCAACGTTGACCTATTTATATCCATCAGTGAGGGTGTGTGACACAACTGCTGGGGCTTCAAGCCTACATTTCATTTCAAGTCGACCTGCACATATTTTGAATAAATTCAAAATAAATGTTCTGCTCATCGAATCAAGATGATCTTTAGATCGATCTTGCACCTCTCCGAAAGAGGAATCCAATAAAAATATTAGCATCTTCATCTGAGCATCACAACATGGAGTTTGGACCTAGTTGTCCAAAATTAACACTCCCTCTCAACTAGGGAGAACTCCAACCACCTACGCCATCCAAACATTGTGCGTCATACCACCGTAACTTGCTTTGTTAGCTTCTTTATTTCAGAACAAAAGTGGGTCAGTCACAAAGACATCATTCCCGGCTGACAGATTCAGCCCAGAGGTCCGAAACCTCTATAGGACTCAAAAAGAGTCTCATACCAACCCGAAGTCAGTTGGAGGTCCGAAACCTCACTAGACTTGATCCCAAATCAAGGGGTTGGACACGTGCCATCCTAGAAATAAAGAGTACGGCAACCTCTGATGCGTCCATCAGTCTTTGCTACTGGACTCTAGCTTTTCCCACCTCACTGGCCAAATGAGAGGTACTTTCCATGAGTCCGGAACCCAATGGGTAGGACGCATATGGGGCACAAATCATGAGAGGAGAACCAACTCAACATCATAACGGTGGGGCAGAAGCACCACAAGGTTCGGCAAGCCTAGCCCCGTGAGTGCTTATAGCTCCGAGAACCTATCCCCAAAGCCCCCCAGAGCTCCAAGAGCTCATCGTCCAACAGGACCCTCAGCATAGGGTCATTCCACGATTCCAAGATTCTCACGGAAGGTTAGGAACTTGGCCTTTCCCAGGGGCTTTGTGAGAATATCCGTGACCTGCTCATCAGTTCCTATATGATCGAGCCTTACAGCGCCTTGTTGTACCATATCCCGGATAAAGTGGTACCTGATATCAATATGCTTGGATCGATCGTGGAACACGGAATTCTGGGACAACCAAATCCCACTCTGGTTATCACAGAGTATCACGGTGGTATCTAGCACATGCCCGAAGAAGCTCACTGAAGAGCTTTCGCAACCAAACTGCTTCACAACAGGCCATACTTGTTGCAATGTATTCGGCCTCCGCAGTGCTCAAAGCCACCGACTTCTGCTTCTTGCTCATCCATGATATCAAAACAAAACCAAGTGTGAAGCAATATTCCGATGTGCTCTTACAATCCACCACACTGCTAGCCCAATCGGCATCAGTATATCCATGAAGTGTCACGCTCCCGGCAATGTATCTCAGCCCATGGTTTATCGTACCCCGAAGATATCTCAACGTATTCTTGGCACCAACCTAGTGAATGTGATGAGGATCAACCATGTGTTGACTCAAAGTGTTCACTGCAAAACATACGTCCAGACGAGTGTTCACTAAGAACATCAGGGCCCCTACGAGTTGACGATACTCAGTAGGATTTGCTAGCACGGGCCCAGCAACGCTGCCACTCAACTTCTTAAAGTTGAGCTCCATCGGTGTCGACACGGACTTGCAGTTTACCATTCCAAATCTTTCCAGAAGCTTCACAATATATTTTCCTTGAGAAAGGAAAATCTCGCCAAGTCTCTGCCACACCTCCAGGCCTAGGAAGTATTGCATCAGTCCTAGGTCCTTCATTTCGAACTCAGTAGCGATCTCCCTCTTGCACTGATGAATGAGAGGGTCAGCACCTATAAGGAAGAGGTCGCCCACATACAGCACCAGAATGAGAGGCTTTTCTCTATCAACCTTGAAGTAAAGGTTCGGATCAACATTACTAAGAGTGAAGCCCAACTTCATCAGGTAGTTATCTATCCTCTCGTACCAAGCTCTGGGTGCTTGCTTCAACCCATAGACGGCTTTCTTCAACCTGCAGACATGGGTGTCCCGATCCTGGACTTCGAACCCAGAGGTTGCTCCACATACACCTCTTCCTTTATCACACCATGCAGAAATGCGGTCTTCACATCCATCTGATGAAGATTCCATCCTTGTGTAGCAGCATGGGCTATGATAGATCGGATGGTGGTATATTGGGCCATAGGTGCAAATATGTCATCATAGTCTATGCCTTCCTTTTGAGAGAAGGCACGGGCAACGAATCTTGCCTTGAACTTTTCAGCACTACCATCAGATCTATGCTTGATCTTATAGAGCCATTTCGAGGTGACAACTGCTTTGTCCTCCAGTCTTGGAACCACATTCCAAACATCATTCTTCATAATGGACTCATATTCTTTGTGCATAGCATCCTTCCAGACTTGATGCTTTATGGCTTCTTCAAAAGATCTAGGCTCAGATTGTACGATTGTACTCATGGCTGCTAGATACCCTTGGTATCTATTCGGCTTCTTGCTTTCATGGAATGTCTCCCTTGGGGCCATATGATTCTCGACATCCTCGAGAGTGTCCCTGAGCCATGATGGTCTTTTCCTCATTGAAGGAGGTGGATCAATCGTGTCCATCAATCCTTCAACATCAGGCATTGTCTCATCCTTCGGTTCTTCTTTATTTCTAGGCCTTGCTTCATGATCCTCCTTAGATCTCAAAAGATTGATTACTTTCCTCAGGGAAGCATCTTCGTCAAAGGTAACATCGTGGCATATCTCCACTTCCCTTTGACCAGGTACATAGACTCTATAGGCCTTCGAAGTTTAGTTGTAGCCCACAAACATTCCTTTCTTCCCAGAAGCATCCAGCTTGCTCTTCTTCTCCTTCGGTACGTGAAAATAAACAGGATATCCAAAAACTCTAAAATGTGAGATGTCAGGTTTCTTACCAGAGAAAGCCTCTTTGGGAGTTTTGGAATCCAAAGTGGAATGCGGGCATCGGTTTTGTATGTACACAGCAGTGTTCACAGCTTCTCCCCACAGAAACTTCGGAAGACCTTGGTCACATAGCATGGCACGGGCAGCTTCCACAATGGTCCTGTTCTTTCTTTCAACAACGCCATTCTACTCAGGAGTATAGACATTTGTGGTCTCCCTCTTGATGCCAGCTTCTCTGCAAAAGTTCTTGAACTCGTTCATCTCATATTCAGTGCCATTATCGGTCCTCAATATCTAGATCTTCTTCCCTGTTAGATTTTCCACCAAGGCTTTGAAGGTACGGAACCACATGAAAGCCTCATCCTTCTTTTTCAAGAAGTATATCTAGGTTTTGCAAGAGAAGTCATCTATAAACGTCATATAATAAGAACATCCTCCCAAAGATGTCACGGGCAGCATACTAGACAGATCAGAATGTACCAATTGCAAGACATCAAATGTCTTTGGGACACTTGAGGGGAAAGGTCCCCTTGTATGCTTTCCTTTGGAACAACCCTGACATACACCTTCATGATCATTCGTAAATTAGGGCATCCCCATCACCACCTTCCTTGCTTCGGGAAGGGCTTTGTAGTGAAGGTGTGCAAACCTCCGGTGCCATAGTTTAGTTTGTCGGATAGTATCACATGTCATCACTTCCAGTGGACTTCCTCCAACCTAGTAGAGTGTAACAACTCTAAACCCAATTGTGATAGCTTCCTTGAAACTCTTCTTCCAGATACGCACCTTCCCATCAATGAATGCCACATTGAAACCTTTGTCTTCCATGGCCGAAATAGACAAAAGGTTCTTCTTCAAATCAGGTACATATAGTACATCTTGCAAACGGAGGACTTGACCTTGAAACAAGTGGAGGGTCACAGTCCCTATCCCTTTCACGGGATATGTGGCATTATCTCCAAGGATAATTTTCAGATTAGTATCCTTCTCAACCATATCAGAAAGTGCTTCCTTGAACCCAGTAATGTGCCTTGAGGCACCACTATCTATCAACCAAACATCCATAGTGTCGGGTGGAGATGCAGCAGAGAGGGCAGATACAAGAATAAATCCATTTCTTTTATCATCAACAACATTAGATTCCTCATACCTAGAATTTTTCGATCTTTTGTAAGGTCGCATATTTCCACCAAATGGAGTCTTCCTCTTTCCTTTGAACCTGTTGTTCCTTTGATTGCCATTCCTCCGATTGTTGTTGTTGTCGTCATCATCAGGAGAATCCTTCTTGAAAGGGCATTCTCTAGCATAGTGGTCGGTCTTGTGACATGTGTACATTTACCTTTCTTCCCTTGGGCCCCTGCTCTTCCTTTGTTCCTCGGACCACCAAAGTTCTTCTTCTTAGCACGAGCAGTGAAGGCAGCATTTCCTTCATTTTGATATTCCTTCATCCTTGTCTCTTCTTGTACGCATCTCAATAGTACTTCATCAAAATCAGGTATGACATTGTTATTGAGAATGGTAGTGTTGAATACATGCCATTCGGATGAGAGACCTCTAAGTGCGGTGAGAACCATCTCTCAATCAGCGATTGTCTCCCCAATAGCCAGAAGATTATTCCTGATTTCGGTCAGCTTCAGAAAATATGATTGAACGGTTTCATCCCTGCCTTTCTTCAGATTCTTCAATTGATTCTTAAAGAATGGGACTTGATTTGCATTGTTAGCCTTGAACATGTTGACCAACTTATCATACATCTCCTTGGATGTGCCCAACTCAGAGATGTAGGTAACTAGAGTCCCTGATCATCAACTTTGCTTTGATTTCCCCCTTCTTATACTTTGACTTGGTGGCACCAGGTGCAGTGGATGGAGGCTTTTGGATTTTACCCTGCACATAGTCCATGACATCTTGGTCTTACAACATAAGATCCAATGTCATCTTCCAAGCATGGAAGTCTTCCTTCCCAGTCAATTTGTCATCAACTTTAAAGCCATTGTAGTTTGAGGTACCCATGCTCTTCTTCGATGATTGCTACAAACTTGGGCTTTGTCTTCACCTCAGCTCTGATACCATGTAAATTTTTGTAGATGTTCTATGCTTTATGCAACTTTACTTTTTATCCCCAATATCAAACAGCTTTCACATAAACAAAAAAGTAAAATGTTGATAAAACATACCAGAAGATCAACAGAAGACAAGCCAAAAATATATATTGTGTTGGTGCGTTACGGCGGTCAACAGGATGCTTCAACCAGCAAAGTCTCAATACGGTCAGCCAACCTGAAGTGTCAGACAACCCTCTCGGACAGCAATATCAGTCAACCCAAAGTCAACGAAAGTCAACGTTGTCACAGTCAACGGTCAACATAAAACAGCAACAGCAAAAAAGTCAACGCAACCTGGTCAAAGTCAATGGTAAACCTTGATTTTTGTGCCAGAAAATGCGAACTGCAGAAATCAGAATTTTGACCAAAGTTGGGGTCAGTTTGACCATGTGTTGACCAAAGTCAATGTTGGTCAACTTTGCGTTGAAACCCTAGGTCGAAAACAGAAAATTCTTCTTGCTGCAATTTTCCACGTGTGGATGAAGAAGAGCCTCCAAGGTGATCGAACCAATCAAATGATGAGAGAGAATGTGTGAGGATGGATGAGTGAAAATGACCTCCAACGTTGACCTATTTATATCCATCAGTGAGGGTCGTTGACCTATTTATATCCATCAGTGAGGGTGTGTGACACAACTGTTGGGGCTTCAAGCCTACATTTCATTTCAGGTCGACCTGCACATATTTTGAATAAATTCAAAATAAATGTTCAACTCATCAGATCAAGATGATCTTTAGATCGATCTTGCACCTCTCTGAAAGAGGAATCCAATAAAAATATTGGCATCTTCATCTGAGCATCACAACATGGAGTTTGGACCTAGTTGTCCAAAATTAACAATGTTTCTAATTAAACAAAAGGAGATTTTTTATCATTATGTTCTCATATTGGAAGATATAAAAGTTAGGATTTCTTTCTCCAATTTCTTCTCAAGCCAAGTCTTGTACTTCCCACTTTCTAGATTCATGTTAGGCACTCTTCCCTTTTTTTATATCTTTAATCCTTTGGTCACATTGACCAAGTTTGGCCACTGTTACATTAATATTAAATCTGAAAACTTAGAATGGCAGAGAAACACCTTTTTTCCATTAAAATGTCTTTCTTTCGGGTTATGAGTTGGAAACATTCTGAAATAGTGTTGGGTTGCCATAGGGACAAGATCCAATTCGGTTTTTGGTTAAGGAGACATGTCCACACGAAGCAGTCTCCCATTTCGTTTTTTCCTGCTAAGGAAACATGTCCACAGGTAAAAGGTATGGATGGGCTACTACTAACTTCTCCTACATCTCGAGATAGCTATATTCATCCATGCTTTCTTATTTATTGAGACCAAAAGGTGTGATATTTTATGACTAATCGCATTTCTGTTTACTTGTTGGGGTATTTTTCACAGCACAAAGGCCAGTAGGTGAAAGAAATGTTACCCAAATCAATCTTAAAGAAAGAAAGTGGTGTTTTCACTAACCAAGACACTGAAGTCTCCTTCAACACAGACATTAGATTATATATATATATATATATATATATATATCAACATTGTTAGCCCCAAGGGTCAGCTCAAATGGTTTGACTTGCCATGCCAAAGCCGTGTTGGCCAAGGAGGTCACAAGGTGGAATCCACTTCATCCCTTATAGTAAGGCATACATGTTTTCCGTCAGTGGAATTTACCCCAGGTACCATTCACAGAATATGAGAAAGTTCCTAGAGGGTTTGCACATGGAAACGTTCCTTGGAAACTTTCAAGTAACAATGCTAATTTACTCGAAAGTGTGTGTGTGTGTGTGCACGCGTGTGTACCAGCATTGCTAATTAAATGAATGTATATATATCAGCATTGTTATATTCTTGCCACTACTAACTTCTCCTTCAGAGGCAATGATGGCAGGGTATTGGGATGTTACCAATGCAGAGAATGTAAAGAAACTGTCAATCAAATCTTCAACCACTGTCATTTAACGAAAGAAATGTGATCAGCAGTAAAAAGATTAACAACAGCGAAAGGCAATCACGGTATGGTCCTGGGATGATACCTATGCAGAGAATGTACAGAAAGTGTCGATAACATCTTCAACCACTATCATTTAACCAGAGAAGTGTGAGCATTAGTTAAAGGATTAACAGCAAGAGTAAACATGGAGGAAGGTTTGAAGGCATGGCTGGAAAACAGAGATGTGAGAGATAACCATTCCCTTCCACACTTTTGTGGTTTGGGTGCTATGGCTTACTCGGAACAAAGCCCTGTTCCAAGGGAAGAAAATTTGGCCTCTCAAAACATACTATAGAATAAAAGGAAATACCAAAACTTTGAGAGGACAAAATCTAAAACAAAAAGGGGGGATTGAAGAGAGCCAAAGATCATCATCAACGGTCCACATGGGTTTTCTGACAAATCCTCAAATTAAAACCTACAAATGTGGAGCAGAAGGAATTCTAGTCAATTCAGAAGCCATAAGACTGAATTTGAATGTGAACTTGGGAAGGGCACAATAACTATGCAGAGAAAATGTAGCCATCATACTCGTGACTATTGCCGGAGAAGAAGGTACAAAGAAAATTAGCATCCATCGGGAGTCAAAATTATTAATGGAGTCATTAATGGGGTAGAGAAGGCAGAGGAGTTTAGGACTGTGTCACAGACTTCTATTAGCTGAGGAAAATGAGGACAGTTTATAAGAGATAAAATTGCATCACATGATCCATATTCCATGAGCACAAACAGGAGATGGACAGATTATCCAGACAAGCATGCAGCGAAGATCCAGGCTCTTTGACAATGAGAGTTTTTCATGATGGGGATGAGTAAATCCCCCTATCAAGATCCATTGGTATAAATTGATCAATGCTAATGTATGCCGGTATGCAAGGGAAACTGTTCTGCAGCCTGCCTTTCGTTTTATAAAGTTCATGGAGATTGATGTCTTAGAGAATGACCATCTTTCAGTAGAAAATAAGAAGAATGCTGAACTTTATTGACAGCACCTTTGAGGATGATGAATATTACATGTAAATTTTCTATCTTTACTGATGGAAATGTTTACACTGAAAAAATATATCAGCACGTAAAACCTCATTAAGGCAGGTGAACATTAAGCACCCCTCATAAACACTGCATGGAACACTAAGGTGACAGTGTTGGACACTGGGTTCAGGAATCAGCGCTTCCCGTGTGTTTCGCAACATGGACTAACCTCCCGTGGATCCTAACTCTAGTGATTGTAACGGAGACTAATGTTTGCGGGTTTTGGTCTAACCACACTTATGATTCCAACAAGTGGTATCAAAGCGACAGGTATCCAGTTTGAAACTCGAGCGGCTCACACTAGGGGGATATTGTTGGACATTGGGGCAAGTGACAGGATTTGCAAGGACTGGGTCAAGATTTCTGAGGGGTGGATAATTTTTGACCTTATAGCATACAATCTTGTGATAGTCTTGTGAAGTACCAATATGAAATAACATACATTGTGAAATGCACCCCTCGGAAATCCTGCCCGGAGTATTGAAGTGATGCACCAATATGCATTCATTCTTGTCATTTACCAATATGCAACGCCTAACAAATTTTTATGTCATTTGTAGATAAGAGGCACAACATTTCACTCAGATAGATTTTCACCTGCTGATGAATTCCACATCAATTTCGCTGGAAGAAACATAGATATTGAAGTAGAAATGAAGAATCCTTGCAATAGAATGATAAATACCTTGACAAAAATGCCCCCGCCGCATTCCATGATAAGCTTGGTGAGGAAGAGGTCGTCAGCAAGTAAGCGTTCCTTGAATCCTCCGAACTGAAGAAGCCATCGAAACAGGGCCGATTTCTCCAATTCGGCATATCGATTGATAATGGCAGCGGGAACGTGCCCCTCAGTCACTGCCACCGCCAAATCACTCGGAATGGTCTCCAATGACTTCCCCAGCACTGCCAACGCCAACATCGCTTCCTCTTTGTTCTTCTCATTATCGTTCTCATTCCCCTCGCCACCTCCACCGCCGCCACTCCCACTCCCACTCCCACTCCAGTCCCCTCCCCCTCCCCCTGAGGCCGTGGAGACCACTTTATATGCTCCTCTCCATCTACCCTCCACACTCGGTCCAAGCCTTCGAGCGCTTATTCTTACTCCAGAGTTGAGAAAGCCTACCCTCGGCGTCTTAACAGGCGTGGATGCTCTGTAAGAGTGAGCATCGTACAATGAGCACGAGTTCCACCCGGCCCTTGCAACAACCTGACAAGTCGACAAATGCACTGCCATTGCCAATTGCAACAGTCTTCAGGCAGGCTTCCCTTTTAGGGTTCGGTTAGTTCCGAAGGATATTTCACAACATAGGAAGCCGCTGAGAAAACTGTTTGGGCATATATATATTCAAAGCCAACCAATCCATCTCTTCTTCTTGCTTTCAAGAGACGAATGATTAGCTGTGGTCCAGTCCCATGCCACCTATCTAACGACCCACTTACCTACCGACCGGATGACCCAATCTCAACCTCCCGTCGTGCGTGAACGAAAGATAAAATAAAATCTAACCATAAAAGCGAGCCATGCTCCCCACGAGATACGGGCCGTGTTCGACTTCAGCTCCAACTATGAAGCGGAATTAAACCAAGATCTTCTGATATATTCCAGTCAAAACAAAATCTGCTGATATATTTTTCCACCATGGCGCTTTGAACTTTTTTTTTCCTTCATTTTATATTCATTTTACTTGGAATAAGTGAAATTTTGAGAGAAGATGAACTTATTCTCGTTTGATTTCAGATCCATGGAGTGTTGTTGGAATAATTTTCACAAAGATGAAAGCATAAGGTCTGCTTTGTAAGATTATTTTGAAGTTTTATATTATTCTAAGAACACTATGTAACTCCATATCGGCAACCAGTTATATTTCCATGCTTCAGATTATTAGTAAAACTCAATTGTTTGACATTTTAACAAAATAATGTACATATTTTTATGTTAAATCGTTTGACTACATCTTCAAAAATAAATATTTTTAACTTTATAAAATTATTTAGTTCCATTTAACTTTTTAAGTCAAATAATGTACATATTTTTATAATAAACAATATCTTCAATATAATTTTTTTGAATTTAAATATATTGCATTGTATAAGAAAACTTAACACGATTTTATAACTAGAGGATAAAAATGAGATGTTGTTTAATATAGAGTGAGATTAATTTTTTGAATTTATGTTTTTTTTCCAATTTGAAAATTCCAAATGTAATTTGTGTACACGTTCTGTGAATCCTTTTATACTAGTAAATTTTTTCTTTTAATTCAATCACGGATATTAAAGCACGTAATCCATTAACACGTAAAGGAAAAAAAGCCATTTCCACCCAAAGTTATAAGAAAGGGAAAATCAATTATCTTAACCATAGTAAACATCATGAGAATTAGGCCTCCCACATGCAAATCCATACCCCATCTTTATGGTCGATCCCATTTTCAAAATAATAATCGTGATTTACTTGCTTTATTTTGATAATATGATAAAAAAACTTGATTATATTGGTATCATTACTATATATATGAAATAATAATAATAAAATATTGCCAAAGGACATTGTTGATGTTTATGACATAAAGTTTTATATAAAGTATATGGTTTGAGGTTCAAATTCCTTGATTTATCTAGTGGGTCATGTGTGGGGTGCACATATGGGTTAATGAGAGATTATAGTGAGAGTGATCAAAATCTCATGGTAAGAAGCCTTATGTAAAGTATGTGGTTCAAGGTTCAAATCCTCTGATATATCTTGTTGGTTGTGTGTGGATCAAGGCGTACAAGGGTTCACTTAGAGATTATAGTGGTAGGGATCAAAATCCACCCTGTGTCACACAAGTACAAGCCCGGCCTAATTTTCAATTCAATATCCACCATATACAAAATATTTGAATATATAATAATAATAATCTAGTTTTAATGTAATGAGATAATTTTACACAAGTTGAACATGTGACCTTGTAAGAGAAAGCATGTGTTCTTCACCATTAGGCTCATATCCCCTCTCTGAATTTGAACTTGTGGTCTCTTAGGAGAAATCACATGTTCTTCACCATTAGGCCCACATCTTGTATGAGTAAGCTTAATTGTGTGAAGAATATGTGATTCCTTCTAAGAGGTCACAAGTTCAAATCCAAGGGGTTAGAGTTATGTACACCTCTATAAACTACTTTTTTTTCTTCTTCTTGTTTACCATGGTGAATCGGTAACTCGTTGGTGTAATCAAAGGTCTTGTGCAAAAGGGTGTCCCTTGTCTACAAATAAGATGATCCCATACACTAATTTGGTGTTTGTGACCTTAAAATTAGAATATATTATTATTATTATTATTATAAAGTAACTGAAACTAAAAAAAATGTGTTTGAGCATTTAAATGGTATTGTGCTATGTTTTAGTTGACATGTTGAGACGTCTCATGCACACAAGGATTTATCATGCACTAAGATAGATGAAGTCCCTAGAGGAGAAAACCTTTTTCTTTTTGTTAATTAAAAGAACTTGAGGAAAGATTTGCGCATCAAGGGATCTAATCCCTAGAGGTGTAATTCGTTTATGCTTAACATGGAATTAACATGTCACAAACACATGCCCCCGCGCACACACACAAAGAACCAATGTAGATCTATTTTATCTCTAATTCTATCATACACTCTCATGTTTCAAGTCCCTCAAGGTAAAAACTTAAAAACTTTTTTTTAATTGAAAATACGTGAAGAAAGATTTGTGCATCAAGGTATTCAATCCTTCTCAATGCATGTTATATTTGATGTTAAAATAGATATACGCTAGTAATAATATCAATGGAATACATTAAGGATATTTTTAAAGTATTTAAATATTATACTTATATATTGTATTCAAATACGATGTTTAAGTATATAGTATTTTAGGTGGCTATTTCAATATGAAAAATCATTCATATAGATATGTAGGCAAATATTCAATTAAAAAACACAATTCATTGTTAGAACTTGTAAATTTTGGTCAATGCTATCAATTTAAACCTTGTTTGGGACAAATTTTAAAACAAAAAAGGATTAATTAACAAATCTACTTTTTGAAAAAGAAAAATAAAATATATATATATATATATATATATATATATATATTAGTGAACAATCTCTCAAAAATACTCTATCAAACTCATCAAACTAAATTAATGGGCATTACCATATGTCCAATTGTCAACCCAAGTTTGATAGCTATTAATATTTGCACCATTTCACTATTTTATATTGAAAGAGTACTCAACATTGAAAATGTCCATTTAAATACTTCTAATTAGATTGTTATAGGAATAATACTCTCCAATCCCATTAGAAGGCCTATCACTTGATGGATTTATTCTCAACATTTTCTAGCATGGATCTCATTTTCATTATTTTTCAATTGCAACTTCTAACTTTCTACTTTTGCAATGAGCCCATTCAATAGCTAATGTAGCTCTTCATAATTATTGATTGTGTTTGAGAATTTTTCCACATCCTTCTCATGAGGAGATTCCTTACTCTCCAATAACAATGATTAGAGGTGAGGCTAATATCCTATAAACTTTGCATGTCATAGAAATAGATCTCATAATTCAATATGCTAATCATCATTTCACTCATTTCTCATACTTGGAACACCTATTGCACTCAAGCTTTCACTTGTTATCCATGCAAGGGGAGACTGCGATGTTAAAATTTTTGAAAGGGCCCTACATAAGAATACAGTTTTGTTGCAAGGTCAACATATGGCAAATTACTAGGTGGGCCTAGACTTTAGATATTGAAATGAAAACAAGGTGATCATGAATGCATGATATAATACAAATTGTTATCCCCAAGGGATTCATTTAAGGAAAGCATATATATGTGGCTCCATAGTTCTATTTATTAAGGAAGGGTGTTGTTCCACTACCAACAAGCATCCATGGCCTTGGTAGAGTCGCTACCATGACAAAAGAATGTTCTATTATCAATTAGGCATCCATAGGCCTGATACAACTTATTTGCATGTCCCTTATTGTCAATCTTCATTTCCCCTTTAAATGCTTCATCTTTTGCCTTTTTTTTTCTCCGTATAAGCACTAATAACATTTTCATAGAGTCATAGGGGTAAGAAATGATTGGTAAAACATATAATTGAGAGGTGTCACCTTCTAATGGAGATTAAAGTCTATCACATAGAGGATAAAGTACCCGCGTGAAGATTTGACTTGGGGTCTTTTGTCCATATCATTATGCTACTGTGCTAGTACTACCCTTTGTAAGATGGGTTTTTATTAAGGGTTGTTGATTGGATCATGGTTTATTTAAACATTTTGGTAAGAAACCTATTAATGTCTGCCTCTACACTATACCACACTTACACTAGCCCAAGAAGTATAGTGAGTTGGGACCTAAGCTACTTCATCATGCTTTATTGAAAAAATAAACTATCTTGAGGATCCAAAATTATTTACACCTAAGTAAAGAAAGCAAGGCACTAATATACAACTTATCATGGAAGCAATTGAAAGAAACCATGATGGTAAGCTAAAGGGAAAGGTCGTTTCACATATTCTAGTCATAAATACACTATGAAAGGCTTGTAACCATGATGGGAGAAAATTTAAATATGCATTCTATTCACAATAAAATGGCATCATACATTATTTCTTTATTATGCCGACCATCATTTTGAGATTTAGGTTCAAGATCTAAGGTACAAGGTGGAATTGTTAATAAACTAAACTTTCATTCTATTGTCTAAGAATGGTAAATGTTGTTACAATTGCCTCATCAATAACAACATTACATTTCTATTGAAACAATATTACATTTCTATTAAAACACTTTAAAAAGTATTAATGGTCTTGAGACTAGAAGCATCCATATAGGAACATAGCTCTATTGATTATTAAACATGTTATTTTTTACAATAATTCAATTAAAATTTATAAGAAAAAATAAAGTTGAATGAATTGTCTTTATCTAGGATATGCACCCTAAGCTTCGTTTCCTTTGAATATATCACAAAACCACATGAGGAAAATTGTAACTTTAAAGAAATTAACAATGGTATGAGATTCCCAAGGATTGGGAAGAGAGAGGATAGTAACCTATCATCGTGAGAATCACTAAATTACCCTCACAAGCATATCCTAAAAAATGTAGACAACCAGAAAAGGAAAAACCATTTTGACTCTCGACATTGAGATAACTGCCATATCCCAAATTTCTGCAAATGCCAAGTCCTACGTTAGTGTTTAAAGGATTTTCAAGAGATGGATTTGGCTTCGAGGATAACTTTTTTTGGGATATTTATTCCATTATGGAAATATTCAATGCATTGCTTTAATTCCAAAGAAACATCTCTAATTGCACCATGGTTGACAAAGTTTTCATCTACTTCTTGACACCCTGTTCAGAAACAATAGGTTGCTCCATAAAACATTAACAAATGTTGTGGGGGTGATTGGATTATCAAATTTGGCATTGTTATAAATACAAAGTCGTTTCCCTACGTCGTTAAGCTCCATGATTAAATCATTCAACGATTGATCACATTTCCTTTCATTTTGAGCATATTGGTGCATTTGACACCAATACCCCATAACCATTCCACATAAATCATTGTCGTTATTGGCCATTAGAGATTTTGACTTAGGGTAAGCACTATTAATGTTATTTGTCTTGCCAAAGTTGTTCAAATCCCTATTGTATGAAGAAGGAACGTTTGGAGGCATGACTGGAAAGCAGAGATGTGAGAGATCATCATTCTCCTCCATGCTTTGTTTGTTTGGGCACAATGGCTTACTAGGAACGAAGCTCTGTTCTAAGAGAACGAAATCCGGCCTTGCAAAACGTACCATAAAAGAAAAGGAGAATACCAAAACTGTGAGAGGACAAAATTTGAAAAAAAAGGAAGAATGCAAGAGATCCAAACATCATAACAACAGTCCCCATGGGTATTTTGACAGAGCCTCAGGTAAAAACCAGCAAACAGCAAACATATGGAGCAGGGGGGATTTTAGTCAATTCAGAAAACCATAAGATTGAATTTGAATGTGAACTTGGAAAGGGTACAGAACCTATACAGAGAAAAGGAAGCCACCATATTCATGACTATTGCCAGAGAAGAAGGTACAAATACGATTAACATCGATGGGGAGTCAAAGTTTATATGGAATCCCTAATAGGGAGAGGAGGCAGAGGAATATAGGACTACTGAATTTAATTCAATTTCTAAAATTTGAGGGATAGGAGCTAAGTTAAACAGTTCAATTCACCCTTATCCCTCAGATCTCCAAACTATTATGGAATCTGCAATCTAGATAAAAATGGCAGTTTACAATGGCAGTTCATGACAGACTTCTATGAGCTGAACAGAATAAAGAGAGATTCCAAAAGATAATATTGAATCACATATTCTGCAAGCACAAACAGGAGATGGAAAGATTATCCAAATAAACATGCAGCAAAGCACCAGGTTCATTGACGATGAGAGCTTTTCACGATGGGATGGAGAATATCCTCCCATCAAGATCCATTGGCATAAATCGATCAATGTTGATATATGCCAGTATAGTAGGACAGTTGTTCTGTTTTTCGTTTTATAATGGTTATGGAGGTTGATGTAAATTTTCTATTTTTATTAATGGAAATTTTGATGCTGAAAAAATATATCAGCTTGTAAAAGCTCAATATGGCAGGTGAATATTATGCACTCCTCATAAATCCTTCATGGAACATTGAAGTGACAGGTGTACTCTCCGAAATCTTGCCCAGAATATTGAAGCTACAGATTCCCTGGCCAGAACCTTGTAAATCCTGCCTAGAACATAAAGATTAAGTGACAGGTTCTCTCCCCAAAATCTTGCAAATCCGGCCCGGAACAGGACTTGCAAGAATCAGGGTAGGATTTCTGAGGGGTGGATAATTTTGGCCTTGTGAGATACACTCTTATGATGTACCAATATGCAATAACATACATTGTGAGGTGCAGCCCTCAGAAATCCTGCCCGGACCATTGAAATGATGCACCAATATGCATTCATTCTTGCGATGTACCAATATGCAATGCCTAACAGCCTTTTATCCGGATCAATTCTACCTGAATTTTACTGGAAAAAGTTTAGATGTTGAAATAGAAATCAAGGATCCTTACAATAGAAATGATAAATACCTTTGTGAAAATGCCGACGCCGCATTCCATGGCAACCTTGGCGAGGAAGAGGTCGTCAGCGAGTAAGCGTTCCTTGAATCCTCCAAACTGAAGAAGCCATCGAAACAGAACCGATTTCTCCAATTCGGCATATCGATTGATAATGGCAGCAGGAACACGCCCCTCTGTCACTGCCCCCGCCAAATCACTCGGAATGGTCTCCAATGTCTTCCCCAGTGCTGCCAACGCCAGCATCGCTTCCTCTCTGTTCTTCTCATTATCGCTCTCATTCCCCTCACCACCTCCTCCACCACCACCACTCCCAATTCCACTCCCACTTCCATCCCCTGCCCCTCCCCCTGTGGCTGTGGAGGCAACTTTAAATTCTCTTCTCCATCGACCCTCCGCAACCGGACCAAGCCTTTGAGAGCTAATTCTTCCTCCACAGTAATTAGGGAAGCCTAACCTCCTCCTCTTGACAGGTTTAGATGCTCTATGAGAGTAGTAATCATACAATGCGCACGAGTTCCACCCGGCTCGTGCGACTGCCGGACAAGTCGACAAATAAACCGCCATTGCCAATTGCAACAGCTTTCAGTCAGGCTTCCCTTTTAGGGTTCGGTTAGTTCCGAATGATATTTCACAACATATGAAGCCACACAGAGAACTGTGTGTCCATATATATCCATATTCAGAGCCAACCATTCCTATTCCTCTTCTTCCTTTCAATATACGATAGATTAGCTGTCGTCCAGGCCCATGTCACCTATCTAACGACCCACTTACCTACCGACTGGATGACTCTATCTCAACCTCCCGTCGTACATGAACGAAAGATAAAGTAAAATGTAGCCATTAAAGCCATCCATGCTCCCCACAGGATAAGGGCTGACTCCAAGTGTGGAGGAAAATTAAATCAAGATCTGCTGATCCGTTTATTCCACTCGATTCCATAGACGCTTTGAACTTTCTTTTTTTACATTCATTACATCTGGGAAGTGTAATTGTGAGAGAAGATGAGCATATTGTGGTTTGATTACTATTTTACATTCATTACATCTGGGAGTGTAATTGTAATTCTGAGAGAAGATGAGCATATTATGGTTTGATTACACTCTGAAAAGGAAAAGAGACCATGGAGCGTTCTTGAACAATTTGCATAAAGACTTTATTTCAAATTTTAGCCTCAAGGTTTAGCTCAATTGGTTGAGTCATCGCTTGAAAGTACTCCCAAATTGAAAAGTCACAGGATCAAATCTCTTAGACCCCTACGAAGTTAGGCCTCAGTGTTAGTGTTAGATTCCTTAGAGAAAATTTATTGCTATTTATTAAAACCATGAATGTAGCTAATACATTTTAATACTTCACATTATAAATATTTCAATTATTTGCAACATTTATTTGACTGACTAAACTAATGTACTTATAATACATAAAAGACTGTATCCAATATCGTTTTCAAATTTAAATAAATGACTCTACATAATTCTATTCAAATCAACTATCTCATTTTAATAATATTGAACTATTGGTTTGTGGATATTTTAATTGAAATTAATTATTTTTTTATTTTTATTTTTTAAGTTTGATTGGTTGGATTGTACCAGAAACTTGCATGGTTCTATTCAAAATCAATTATGGTATTAATATTGATTTAGAAATATTTTATTTAAATAAATTAATGGTATAATGAATTCATTTGAATATTAAGTTTTGGAAAATATATATATTCTATTCTCTTTAGTATATATTATATTTTTTTTAGTTTTGAATTTCATACTATTTAGAAAAAGACACATACTTTTAACCATTAGATCTATTCAAATAGTATAAAGTAAAGATAATAAAATATTTTTTAATTAAATGATATTAATGTGGTTTATGTGTGTGTTAAAATTAATTATAATAAAAAAATTAATTAAATTATATTTCTATAGAATTTGTATGATTATATTCAATATAGAATTAAAATATAATATTTGAAAATTTTATTTTATATATATAGATATAAAATTTTGAAGATGTAATTCTGTTAAATGGGAGATTTGGTCCCCACAGGTCTTGTGGTTCAATCTTGAGTGAGACTATGTATGTTTATATCTAAACCCAATTTCTTTGGTTAAAAAATTAATTATATTTAATATATAAATAAAATATAGTATTTGAAAGAATATTATTTATTAAAAAACTCAACATAAAATATAAATTAAATATTTCAATAGAAATTATATAAAACATTTCAATGGTTTATTCTTTAGTTTAAAAAATATATGGAAATATTTGTGTGTTCAATATTGTAACCAACTCATTCAATCTACTTAAATTAATATGGTAAATTCATTTTTTGACTTTAACTGTTTTAAATCAAGAATTGGTTGAAAACCGAATTCTTGAATTGGTTGAGAATAAATAGGTGATGCGTCCAGCATTTTGGAGGAGGGATGGTATGACATCCTTGTTTCGTGACAGGGAGAAGGTGGCAAAAGAAAAGTCGTAATTAGTTTCATAATGAAAATGTTTTACCGTTGCTTGGTGATTCCATATGGTGGGCTTTTCTGTCAAAATCAGACGAGCCACTGACTCTAGAGAGGCACGTTAGCTTTGGTCGTCGAGAGCAGCAAATTGCAGGTTTGGCCAAATGTTTTGGTTGATACGTCTTTGTCTGTTGCTCTTTCGTTGAGACAGACGTTCTGGTTAATAAGTCATGACTCATGGCGAGGGATTATTGAGGCCTCACAAACATTATCTACAAGTTGGAGCATCACAATCCTAAAAGCCAACTTCTGTTGTATTAACGCTTTAACTTCTCTTGCACGAGAAATTTGGAATGAAGGTGAAGAGAGTCGACTGCCAAGATAAGTGATTTTGGATTACTTTCTTTATTAAATAGTCAATAGTCTTTCTCTTTGTGAGTACTGCCAAGATAAGTGATTTTGGCTTACTTTCTTTATTAAATAGTCTTTCTCTTTGTGAGTTAAAATATATAAGAAAAGATTATATATATCATATTGTTTTTATGCTAAAAGATTATTAGAAAATAGAAAATATACTAATAATCTTTCTCATATCTCTTGGGATAAGTTACACATACCAAGAAAGTGATATTTTATTAGTTTATTGCGATATGATTGAACACAAAATCACTATTGACTCTCTAGCTCTTATGCCCAAATAAGGGTTAGTTATGGTACTTTATTTTTAAAAGAGATTTTCTTGATTAGATTAAAGAGGGTAACTCTTTAATAAAAATATTTACATAATATTGCATAAGCAAGAAAATAGAAGATGAATGCTCTTATTTTAAAATGGATTTTGTACTCATTTATTTATGAAGTGATAACAAGTCCAAAGTATTTTCTTGAATAGATTAAAGAAGGTAACTCTTGAAAATATCTTCATGTGCGATGAAGAAGAAAAGAGAAGTTTTCCCAGACTAATATTCATTAACCATGTTGTGAATAGTAACGAATTAATAAATCCATGGATAGTTTCATAAATCCATGGGTAGCTTTTCCATGGTATTGATGGAGATTAATTATTTCATAAAACCATGGGTAGATTACCATGGTGTTTGCAAATATTAGCTATTTAATAAATCCATGAATAGATTACCATGGTGTTGGTAAAGTTAAGTTATTTAATAAATTCATGGTTAAAGGAACTAATCAGTTATACTCTTTTAGATGAACAAACTAAGTGATTACTTTTGTATTATCATGATTATGATGTTAATTCCTTTTGGAGGAAGATCATGCATAAGCATGCAACATATGTATTAATTTTTATTGAAAAATAATATACATATTTGTATGTAAAAAGATAGCTTGTAGTATTAAACTACATTGAATATGATTGTTTAGTACAATCTTTGGAAAAAGAAGACATGTATTTGTATTCTTAATTGCATATTTTTACAAAAAAGAAAACATATGTTTACATGCTCACTAGCATTGAGATTTTCTTTGGGAAGACTCGTGAAGGAGGTTATGTGCTTCGTTGTGTAAGCACTCCTTTAGGGGGACTTTTTTGGAATTCGATATGCATTTGCATGCATGGGAGCAACATTTGTTATGTTAGCTTGCATTCCATGCACTAAAAGTAATAGCTTAAGGGTTAGCTATTTTGATTAAAGCTATGTAAATCACATGCATAAATATCTTAACTAAAGTATCAGTTTATTTTAAAGAAAAGCTTGGGAGATGTAGCCATTGACTTGCAGGAATGTGTGCTTATGCGACGGAAACATTAGTTATTGTGATGACTTATAACCAGCACATATGAGGTATGTGTTGTTAAAGGGAGAATGTCAAGGTACTTTACTTTCTTGTCATGAATATACATGAGTAGATGGAAAAACTACTATAGTACAGATATGTGAAATGATTGATTAATACTTTATGAATCTTGTCATCATTTTATGTTGAAGGCATCATAGCAGGGAATGATGGTGACATGTACAAAGGAATATTATGCTTGTCATGTACAAAGGAAAATTATGCTTGTCCTGGTGGCAGGTAAATGATTAATGTTCATGCAGATGAGTGCGAGTTGCAGGAAGGTCCAATGTACGATGGTCCATTGTAGGTACATCCATGCCACCAAGATGTGAAGATATGAATATATGAAGACCAGAGGGTAAATGGTATCATATTTATTGAATGGCTTAAAGCTAGATATTTGTATATTTCCATGTAAGATTTATAAACGATGGATAAGGGATGGTCTCCCTTATAAGCCATTGAGCGTGGGCTGATCACCCTCACGAGCGTTTAATAATAAAATTAAACGTTGCTGGTTTTCACCCTACGGGGTTTCCAAGGTATATTGGTGTTCAATGGTGTGATTGATTATTGTGTCAAGTTGATGATGTTGATTCCTTTCTTGTTATGATGTTCATAATGACGAGTATGTGATGACTATAAGAGTGATGAAATGAATGGAAGGTTACATCATACAGTATTATGTTAATGTACTATAATGGAGGTTGTTAATGGCTAAGGAGCTTACTATTCTTATTCTAAAAGTTACACTAGGAACTGGTAAACATTCTATGTAATGATGAGTAAAGAATATTTAATGGTGAATGGTTAGTTACCCATGAGTAACTTGTATAAATTTTTTTTATCTCCTTACATTTCCATGTGAAGTTAACGGTGTATGTTACAAATATGGAGTTGATACATATATACGAGCATAGACCTATCAAGTACTCATCTAACATGAACACACAGAGATCAAATTTCTTCACATGCAAACTTCTTCAGAGTGGATACGAGCATAGACCTATCAAGTACTCATCTAACATGAACACAGAGAGATCAAATTTCTTCACATGCAAACTTCTTCAGAGTGGAAAATACAATGTGCTATTTTTCATTGTTTAAATTGTATTTTTTAATGCTAAATAGAATATATATATGACCAAATAAATGTTTTAAACATTAAAAAAAACTTATTTTTTTCATGATATGTACTTAATTTTTGTTTAAATAATATATAGTATATACTTAATTTATATTAAAATATTTTACATCACATGTACATCGAGGCAATTTATTACGCAAATTAAAAATATTTTTATTATATATATATATATATATATATATATATATATATATATATATATATATATATATATATATATATATATATATATATATATATATATATATATATATATATATATTCTGCAAAATTTAGCGACAAGGTTTATATGGAGGAATACTCTGTTTCAGTCAAGGAAGATTGGTGGAAATTCATTTGGAAATCTCGTGGGAATTTAAAAGCCAAGCTGGTGCTATGGCTGGTCTTTAAAAACAAGCTTCTAACCTGGGAAAATTTACAGAAACGAGGGTGGGTTGGGCCTAGTATATGCTCGTTTTGTAGATCATACTCTGAATCTGGGCCTCACCTCTTCCTCTTTTGCTCTTATGCAGAATCTGTTTGGTCTACTGCCTCAAAATCTTTCACATCTATTCGCTTGGACGATGCAGATTCTTTCCTTGATCATGCTTATCAATGGTGGAAACTCCATGGGGTAAGCTCTTATGTTGCGCTACCCTCTTTATTTGCTTATGGGATTTGGTGGGCTCGAAATTCTGCCATTTTTAATGGTGTAAATATCCCAAAAGAGTTGACAGCTTCTTTGATTATCCAGTGGACAAAGGAGCATTCAAGGCAGCCCGAAAACAAAAACAAAAATTCCTTGGGTTTTTTTCGATGGTGCAAGCCAGGGTTCCCCTCCACTTGCTAGTGCAGGTGCCATGCTCTTCCTCCCTTATGGAAGGAAGTTCAAGATCAAATTCGCTTCGGGTCAAGGGTCAAACAACAAAGCTGAACTGCAGCTCTCTGGGCTGTTTTACTTTTTGCTCACAACAAAGGAATTACAGATTTGCAGTGTTTTGATGACTCCAAGGTTGTTGTGGAATGGGCTGCACAGAGATCTCGTATCATGGCTCCACATTTACAAGCGGTTCTGAAAGCAATCTAGCACCTCGACATGTTTTCAGAGAATTAAATGAGGAAATTGATCTCCTATCAAAACAAGCTCTGATTTTATAGCCTGGTCGTCTCATTATCACTGATGATTCCTCTGCTAAAGAAGAAGCTCTCATAATATAGTTTCTAGAACAGTGCTGAACTATTAAAGTTTTTTTATCATTTTTTGATGTATTTTTGTACAAATTCAAATTGTAAATCAGAGTTGATAAAGTCTGAAATTGGAACTATACAGCTCTCGGAGCATTGTAAAAACCCTGTGGGGTCGGTCCGTAATTCTATATGAATAAAGATATTTTTCCACAAAATATATATATATATATATTCATTTTCAGGTTGTAAACTTCTGTGATTCATAATTGTTTAACCAATTCTTCCAAAAAAATCACAATATCATTTGGAAGGCCGACACATTCCTAGTTCATCATCGGGACTTTGCTACTAATTAGATTAGTTTAAAATAAATATTGGTGAGATGCAACAGTCAATTGCCAAGACCTAGTCAATAATTAATGCATAATAACGTTATAAAGATAAAATATTAATATGAATAAAACATAATATTAAAACTACAAATAATAGGGATGAACGTTAGAATAAAAATAAAAACTTAAAAAATATAAAAATAAGTAAATATATGAAGAAAAAAAATACAATAATAATAAATAAACAAATAAAATACTATAAAATCAAAATAAACAAGAGATAAAATAAAAATAATTAAATAAAAATAAAAATAAATAAATTAAAATTAATATTAAAAATAATGAAATAAAATACTAATAATAATAAAAACATAAGATCTAAAAAATAAAAATAAATCCCAAAAATGAAAAGGAATTAGAGATATACAGAGACCCATAAAAAGGGGGTCACTCTTAAGAGATTAGAGATTTATTATTAATATATCGTTAAATATATGTCAATATTAATTCATATTAAAATAAATTTTTTGTTGAAATATTTTTTTAAATTATAAGTTTTAAACATCTTACTCATACATTTTTTTACTTCTAATTACTTTACAACATATTCATTTTTTTTTATCATAGTCTACATTATTTTTCTATTTATATCATAATTTATTTTTCTATTTGGAGCATAATTTGTTTTTTATTTTAAAGGGACATGTGTCAACTAGATGGACACATCCCTCATACTTAGTTGTAGAATGAGCCTCTGGGCTCAATAAAGTTTAACTATGATAGATTTATTTAACTCCAAAACTATCATATAATCAAATTCAAATGAATCTATTTTTATATATTAAATATAGTTTTTTAATATTCAAATATTACACTTAAAAATAATATTTAAATACTATGTTCAAGTAAATAAAAAATATTTTGAAGTATATATATATATATATATATATATATATATATATATATATATATATATATATATATATATATAACTTATAGATGTTGAAGAATTTTATCAATTTAAGCATATTATGTGTAAAGAAGACAAATTTTTAAAAGCAAAAATGGTTAATCAACAAATTTATTCTTTAACAAAAAAAAGGGTTAAAAAATAATTAATTAGTGAAAATTCCTCACTAAAAATTACCATAGTGATAACCATCAAATTTTAGAAAATTGGAGGCACAATTTTTACCAATAGGTTTCAATTTAGAGAATTGGGGTTTTAAACCTTCCTGAGGAAGTTTGAGGCATTTCATGAATTTATTTGGGTTCTAAAAACTCTATCTCATGCTAGACCTTCTTGAGTTGTACTGCACACAAATATCTTTCCAACAACACATGAAAGACCTCAAACAAAGTTTGTACGCAAAGGTTATGCCACTTGGTATGTAACAACTTTGGGTTAAAAGTTCATGTAATAAAGTTAATAAATGCAAAATAAGGTCAAGGTCATGGGACACATATTCCAAGCTAAATGTTGGGCAAATCATCCTAGTGGGCATCACTTGTTTATTATGGCTAAGGGGGAATTGGCAAAGGCATTGGCAAAGGCTTTGAAAAGGAAAAAAGGCATTATTGGCATTTATTTATGAAAATAATGGAAAATAGGGGAAAATGAAGGTGAAAGCTCACAAGTTGCATGTGAGGTGGACGTTGAAGGAAAATAGAGGAAAAATGAAGAAATTAGAGGCATCAATAATAAAAAAGATATAAGAGCATCATTTTGGGACCTTTTGTCAGTTTTGTCGTGGAATTAGTCTCAGAGAGGAGAAGAGCACCAAGAGGAGAAGGAAAGCAAGCAAGCAAGGGAAGGACAAGGAAGCAAAGAAAAGCAAAGATCAAACAAGGAAATGTTGGATCAAGTAGCTTCAATGGGAATACTTGCAGGTAACAGGTTGAATGTATGATTTCCTAGTTGGTTTTGGCATGCATGGTATATACATGTGTGTATTTGGTTCATTTGTTGTCATTAGCATGGGTTTTTCGGGTTTTGATAATGGTTTTAGCCTTGCCTTTCCATTTTTGGATAGATATGGTGTGATGGGATTCATTCTTGGTTAAGCTTTGGATTGTCTAAAGGTTTTAGATCCGGGTGAGGTGGTCTCAGGAAAAATCCCAAGGATAGGGGGTGGAGATGGGTTTCTCCGAGAAGCCCTAAATAGGTGGGTGGAGATAGGAAAATTCCTCAAGGGATGGTGAAGGAATTCTGAGGCATCCAGGCTTGATTTGGTTTTGTGATCTTAGGACCAGTTTAAGTGAGATCCCGATAATGTGAGGATGGAGGTGGCTTAACCTATGGATTCCCTTTATCGTTTATGGATTGGTTTATCCCATGAGATCCCACATTCACGCTTTGAATATGGCATAGGGATGATTGGTTGAAAGAAAGATTTAGTCCAACCCAATATATGGTTGGGTGGTACGTGGAAGTCCCTTACTTTGTTGGCTTTTACATATGTTATTAAGAGTTAAGTTCCTCTTGTATTTCATGAGTAAATGTACTTGTTAAGGTGTGAATTTAATGGTTGTTCTATCGTTGTTATTTATCTGGTTATATGCTAGTTATAAACATGTTTTTATGACAAATTCAAGTTATGGATATTATCATGTTTGATTGATAAATAAATGGTTAATGAATGCATGACCTAATAGATGTTATTACAGCTATTGTGAGAGGTAATTACTCCTTCTTGGTAAGCCTTAGATAAGTTTCAGTTCCCTATGTTCAGAGATGCATTCACGACCTGTAGATCTCATGTTCTCAATGTGTTTAATGGAATTACTGTCATGGTTAAACTGGGCTAGATCAAGTCCTTGATTAAGTTTTTTGTTAGAGGCTTTGTCTCTGTGTTATTTATCATTTTTGTGAGTTTCTTTAAGTTCTAGGCAGAGGTCTAGATCCTAGCACTGAAAAAGTGACTCAGATCTAATGGTCGCTGGCATAGAACTAAGTGAAAAAAACTGCAGTCATTGGGAAGCAAGCTTGTGGGAGAGACTGAAGGGTTACATTCGCTTGGAGGCATTTTCACGGGAGTGACTAGGGGTATAGTTCAATGGAAAAGAAAGTTAACCTGGGGGTTGGGCACCTAGAGTGGTTGGATAGCTCCTAATGGTCCTGTAGCACCCTAAGGAAGTCAATAAGGTCTTGTTTTTTTTTACTCTGATTCCTTAAGGTTATATAGGAGGTTGAGTCGGGTCATAGTAACCCTCAACTCATGTTTACCCTAGGCAGGTCAGTGAAAGTGGGTAGATATGGGAGTAGGCAGTTACAGAGTAGTATTAGAGAGGGTTTCCATTCAGTTTAGGTGATATATGATCACACAAAGTGGCATCAGAGTGAGTTTCTATTCTCTTTAGGTGATATATAATCCCGCATAGTGGTATCAGAGCATGGTTCAAATACTTTGATATGATGGGCTAGATGCATGTGGTTATTCATGCATTGTCATGGTTATGGTTGTCATGCATGAGGTCATGGTATGCAGTTGGTATTTTCATGCATGATGTTGATATATTGATATGATTATGATTATACATGTATCATGCTAATGTGGATCGATTTTGTAGATGAGATAAGCCTACCCTGAACGTCATTGAGGTATGATTTTAGTTATGGTATCTATTTGGTTTGTCTGACATGGTATTGATCAGGATCTATGCAGGAACGCAACATAATGCACATATAACCATAAATACAAATATGCAGTGGAAGTAAAACTTAATTTCATTAATATCAAAGAACTGAAATTTGCTTACAGACATAATAGAAACTAGCTAGGGCACTGGTATCTTATCTCTGAAAAGAGATGTGGTGCCTACAGTCCTCTGAATTGTGTTACAACGAGGCTTGAGGGCTTATTTATTATTGAGAAACAATGGAAAACCCTAAACATCCAAAAACCTAACCCTGGGAGATGAAGCGCCAAAACTATGGGCCTCATTTGGGTAAATTGGTACATCAACTTCCCGGGGACGTAACTTTGGCATACGATCTCTGTTTGACGCGCACCATACCTCGTTAGAAAGATATATCTGAGGAATACAAATTTTGAGTGAGAAATGTTAGTTCATATACCCATGTTGCTCCCATTTTTTCCAAAAAACATCGTTTAGGGCCTCAAAACGACTCTGGAAGTTTAGGACCCGAAAAACTGCTAAAAATAGTAAATTGTGCTATAATTAAGGAAACTAAAAAATTGAAAGAGACAATGGTGGGGCCCCAAGTGGAATAGGCGGGTGGCCACCAATATCCACCTGGATCGGGTATACTTGCAGGAAGAAGATAATCAAAGATGATGAGCGAAATGGTAGACCACAGTTCACGTGACTCTCCCTACAAATCTGTTGGGAGGAGATGGGTATTCTCTTGATATAGTAGACACATTGAGGATTTTAAGGGCAGAGATCAGAAGTTTCAAGGTAGAAAATTACAGGTTGGTTGAGGCTCAGGAAAGACTTGCAAGGGCTCAGGAAAAGTAGCAGAGGTCAATGTACTCATCCTTCATAGTTTTTCAAACTTGCAAAGACAGGGACATTTGAGGATTAGTCAAGAGCAAGAAGAGAAGACTAATGGAGCCTATGGTAGCAGGTCTTGATCAGGATACAGATTGGATAGAGGGGACACAGTCAGAGGTGGCAGATCATTGGATACACCTGACAAGAGGACTGATATGTATGGGTATCATTCTAGTTCCTCATCCCAGAGACATCATCATCATCACCACCATCATCCTTATAGGAGGAGTGAGTACTTGCCTAAGGAGTTCAAGAAAGTCAAGCCACCTATTATCACTTTTTTATTTTATTGGGCTGCTTTTTAAAAATGGCCAAGGTAACCATTTCAAACCACTTCATACTAGAAATTAACCTTTTCCAATTAGAGAGGGCTCTCTCTTTCAAGATTCACACAAGATAGAAACATTGATGCTCAGGAAATTTACACAGAGGTCAGGTCTATAATTTTAGGACAAAATCTCATAGATGTAGGTGGTGGAACTTAAGGGAAGTCAAACCATCGGACAATGGGGTCATGAGCTCAGAAACATAATGAAAGACTCTCAGTGACTGGTCATAATACTCATGGAAGCAGAGGTAGTAGAGCTAATGCTTGCTCAAAATAATTTGGTCATTGTAGCAAATGATAGAACAAAAGAAAAGCATATAATGAACTATTACTGAGCACCAAATTGGTGAATTATATAACTTAAGAACACAACAATTTCAAACTAGTACAGAGCATCAAAGAAGATGAATTCAATATAGTTCCTTTTAGAATAATGACAACAAATAACTTGCATTTAGCAACTGAAAGATGAATTCAATGAAAACTACTAGGATAAAGACATATGAGTATTTGCTTGAATGAAATACAAAGAATTATACAATGAATTATGTATACTCAATCCATCAAATACTTAGACAGACACAAAACTCATAAGGTAACAAAGAACATACACTGATAGAGGAAAAACATATAATGAACAAAACGACATGATCTCACTAAATCTCTATAAAGATAATACATACTTCTGCACTAAAAATTAGTCTTTATTGATATCTGGAAGGTACAATACTCGGGTTTTCTTCCGAAAGTACCCCCCCCCCCCCTCTTTTCATCAAAAAACATTCATTTATACATATGCGCTTCGAGAACCAAAGTCCTAATTCAAATAAACTAGTACATCATAGTCTGCCTCATGTGCTCAAAGATTTTGACACGAATATCACTTAATAAAACTCCACATATATACATTCTAGAATAATTGAGTTATAAGAAGCATGTCTCGAACATCTGGATGAGCTGAGCAAAAGTTGTTTTGAATTAGGAGTTTTCGAAATCATTGACAATTGAACTTGTTACCTGGATATGCCACCTGGAATGCCAGTTGGAGTCTTCTAGAGAATGACTCTTCTCAAACTAATATTAGCTTTAAAAATATGTCCTCGTACATCAAGCTTCCATTTCATACCATGGTTGCCAGCCCTATACTTTGAGCATTTGACCCAGCTCCTTTTCCTTGAATTGATGGGCTATATTTGGACAATTGTTGGTCTCTTCCTTCATATACTTTTCTTGTACAAATGTAGTTCTGTAATGATCCCAGTCCAAGGAATCAACTGCAACCTTCCTAAACTCAAAAATATTTCCTTGTACAAACCCTTGATAAGTTTTTGGTATTTTAGCAGAAACGGGGTCATGATTTGGATATTGTTGTAAATATGACAATTTGCACATCGGAATAGAATTTTAAATTGAAAACGAGCCTTCCATAACTTTCAATAAGATCAATATTGGGAAATAAATTAATGTATGGCAATTATATATTCAATTTTCATGTTGAAGCTCTTTCGTATTGGTGGAACCCCATGGTGCAAGATGCTTCTGAGCATATTGAATTGCATCCATGCTATGGTCAACTTGAACAAGCTCAATAAACTCTTGCAGCCCGAGTTGGAACTCTAACTTTCTCTTAACCTTCATCAACTTAGATTTATTTTCAGCATACCAAGCTAGCATAGGAGCATCCCTATTTTGCAAGCATTATACAACCTTCTTTGCATCCATAAACACATTAATATCAAAAAGATCCTGTATGACACTATTCTCATAAAGTTTCATAGTAGTGTCACAATAGGATAAGCATAGCATATAGTCAACAAGAATCCTCTTCACTCATATGCTGTTCCATTCTTGCTGATTTTATGCCCGAAGCACACTCAAATGGTCCAGCCTGGCACAACACCTTTGAACTTGCAATTTCTCACTCTTGTTGCTCTCATCTAGCTTTCTACACACTGAACAATGTCGAAGTCGACTATGTGAATTTTCTCTACCTTGTGCATCGCCTCTAGAATCGCTTGATTGCCAGTCAATTGAGCAAATTTTGAATACGAACGTGCATCAGTCAAGGCCTTGTAAGCCAGGGTTAAATCCTCACAATATTTAGAGCATTCATCATTGTATTGAAACTGGGGCTTCTGCTCAATGCCCTTAGAGAGACGTTTGGCCAGAGTATCGTCAAAATGAGACACTATTCTCTATGTGGGATCCTCGTGATGTAATGCTCTGCAAATAGGCAACGGATTTCCCTGCTCTTTCTGGCTCTGTGTCAACAATCTTTGCACAATCCAACAGTGAATGCAATAAATAGGACCATTGCACTTATATATGCCGATCCAGGGCATCAATTTTGGGCTTAGGGGGGTCCTATTCTCTTTTTCCCTTCAGAGGATCCTGCTATTGCTGCCCCTTTCATCGTTGTTTAGGCAGAGTGGAGGGCTTTCGTATCAACTGCTGCATTGGCTAGCACATGAACTTTTCAAGCCCTAAAGTCGTGAGAGAAGGGAATTCAGATGTTGAACAACCTCTTCTTTTGACATGTCCTTCTATGATGCTTCTATAACATCTGACATTACAACATTCATCTCTTTCTCAACAGTTCGATTTCTAGTCCTCATCGAGTTCTTTAGATGTTCAAATAGCACTCTCATAAGTTTGCAAACTCTTGACAGCTTGGTGCTTGGGCGCAGAGCTCTCGGTCTTGATAGTTGGTCTTGTGTGATGGTGCTTGCTCGGAGTTGGTGCTTGGATTTCGGGCTTGTAGTTGACTTGGAGACTTGGCCTGAGAGCCAATATTTTTTATAAAATAATATAATTAACCTCTGTTATTAACCCGAGCTTTGGAAAGATTGGCTTTAATAGCCAAATCCTCATATTTTTTATTTTCCAAGGTTATAAGATTTTTACCCAAATCCATTCCTCTGTCCTTTCACTAAATGATCACCAATCATTAACCCTGACAATTATTTTTCTTATCTTGACAGAGAATGACCCTTTTAAACCAATTTTAGCGAAAATGGAACTTTCGCAGCGAAAATTGCATTATGCTGTGAAAGTTTAAAACTTCCACAACACAACTTATCGATTTTTCACTGCTGCCACTGTGAGAGTTTCTTGGCGTGAAATGTATGAGGTGCTAACACCACCTAAATTTTATGGAGAGATGAAGAAGTCATAATATATAGAGGCATGGTTGCTTGGGATGAAGAAATTCTTCATATTGCATAATTATTCAGAGAACATGAAAGCCAAAATAGCCACCTTCAATCTGAAAGGGAAAGTAGATATCTGGTGGGAAGATGTGAAGAATGTCAAGGGTGTTCAAGAAGAAGAGTTGATTTGGGATGAGTTCAAGAGACTCTTCAAGAAGAAGTACATGTCTGAGAGATATTATGATGACAGAGCTAAGGATTTTTATGAGTTGCAAATGGGTTCCATGATAGATGATGAGTATAATAGCAGGTTCCTGGATTTGTTGAGGTATGTGACTTACTTCAAGGATGAGAAAGTAAAGCTTCAAATATTCATCAGTGGATTTCCAACAACATATAGAGACCAGATTGAGTTTGATGAGCCACGATCATTGGAGTAATCCATTAGGAAACTTAAGCATTGTTGTGAGCAGTGAAAGCGTAAATCTGAGCCTAAGCGTGATTTGAAAGGAAATGAGAAAGTTAAAGGGAAGTGGCCACTGAAGCAGGGAAGACCTCAGGATACAGGTGACAAAGAAAATGTTTCTCCTTACAATAAGTTTAATACAATTAAGAAAGGACATGGGTCGCAACCTGGAGAGCAGCAAAATAGAGGTGATGGTAGGGGACCATTGCAGTGCTGGATTTGTGGAAAAGATCATCGCAAGAATGATTTTCCATTGTATCAGGGTGTCAGGCCTCAAATATATAGTGCTTAGGAGGTGCAGATAGTTGGGGATGTTGGTCATATCATTCCTTTGATTTATGCAGCTGTTGACAACAAGTAGGAAAATTACCAAGCATAAATTATTGAGATGGAAGCTAAGCTCTAGGGTCAAGTTGTTTCTATTTTGATTGACCCTAAAGATAATTATAGTTATGTTAATCCTTACCTTGTGGATAAGTGTGGTTTTAGATAATAAGTGCATGTAGAGTCTTAGTTGGTGCAGTTGGTTACACTTACTAAGAAGAGAGTTCATCATTAAGTAAGAGCTTGTGCATTTGAATTGAATGGTATGCCTACATCAGTGTATATGAATGTATTTCTGTTATGATCACATAGTATGCTTTTGGGTATGGATTGGCTGTATCTCCACAGGACCAAAGTAGATTGCTATGACAAGGCTATTGAGTGCCTAGATGATAATGGGGAAAAGAGAGTCGTGCAGGAAAAGAATAATCCTACATTAGAGAGGATGATTGCATCTATGCAAGCTAAGCACAATTGCATGAAGGGGTGTGTGCTATTTGTAGTTCATATTTCCAGTGACAAGGGTAAGGATGTTGAGGATGCATAAATATTCAAGAGGTACCATGTATTGAAGTAGTCTCATTATGTGTTTCCAACAAATATTTTAGAGTTGCCTCCTGATAGGGAGGTGGACTTTTCTATTGAGTTAGTACCAGGGGCAACACCAACATCAAAGGAACCTTACAAGATGAGCACTCCCGAGCTAGTAGAATTGAAGTTGCAGTTTAAGGAAGTGCTTGACAATGGATACATTAGGCCAAGTGTATTACCTTGGGGTGCACCGGTATTGTTCGTGAAGAATAATGATGGTACTTATGTATTGATTACAAGAAGTTGAACAAGGTGACGATCCATAACAAGTACCCATTAACGAGGATCGATGACTTGTTTGACCAATTGAAGGGAGCAACAATGTTCTTAAAGATTTATTTGAGATTAGGATATCATCAAGTATGCATCAAAGAGGAGGACATCTACAAGATTGCTTCTTGGACCAAATATGGGCATTATGATTTTTTTGTGGTTCCTTTCGATTTTACTAATGCTCTAGCTACTTTTATGTGCTTGATGAATAGTGTATTGCATCGTTATTTGGAAAAGCTTGTTATTTTATTCATTGATGATATGTTGATATATTTTAAGAATGAGGAAGAGTGTTTCAAACACTTAATGACAATATTGAGATTTTTAAGAGAACATTAGTTGTATGAAATTCTCAGTAAATGTAGTTTTCTGTCATACATAGGTACATTACTTGGGACATTTTGTTTCCAAGGAATGCATATCATTGGATCCACAAAAGATAAGGGCTATCATGGAGTGGGAAACTCTTAGAAATTTCGATGAGATAAGATCATTCATGGGGCTAGCAAGTTACTATAGGAGGTTCATTAGGAACTTCTCACGGATTGCATATCATATTACATCATTGCAGAGGAAAGGAAAGAAATTTGAATGGATAGAAGAATGTGCAATATTTTTTGAGTAGTTGAAGTAGCTATTGACAAAAGCATCAGTGTTAAAGATTGCAAATCTAGATAAAGAGTTTTTTGTGTGCACAAATCCTTGTAAAAGGGGGCTTGGTAGAGTCCTAATGTAGGAGGGAAAGGTGGTGTGTTATGAGTCTAGGAAATTGAATGAGCACGAGCATAATTATGTGAATCATGACCTTGAGTTGTCAATGATCATTCATGCATTGAAGATGTGGGGGCACTATCTCCTTGGCAGGAGGTTTGTAATGATGAACGATCACAATGGGATAAGGTATCTATTTGACCAATCGAATTTGAATGCCATGCAAGCTAGATGATTAGCCACCCTTAGTGAGTTTGACTTTGAGATCATATACATTAAGGGAAAGGAGATCAAGGCTGAAAATGCTCTAATTATGAGTGTAGGTGAACCATGTTGCAACTATGAGTTCTTATGGGACAGATTTATAAGACGAGATTTTATAGGCAAGTTAACAAGATGAAAGGTACCAACAACTTAGGCATAGGTTACCACAGGGTACATGTGATCAGGATGTAGACTATTGTCTCACAACAAATGGATTGGTCAGATTTAGGGACAAGATCTATATGCCAAATGACAGTGAGTTCAAGAAACTTATCTTGAGGATGTTTCATGTTAAGCCATATTCGGGTCACCCAGGATATCATAAGACGTTGATAGTTATGAAGAAGTTCTACTATTGGTCGAATTTGAAGAAGGAAGTGGCAAAGTTTGTTGCTAAATTCTTGGATTATCAGCAAGTGAAAGTTGAGTGTAAGCACCCAGTTGGTTTGTTACAACCTATTCTGATTCTAGAGTGGAAATGGGAGGTCATTTCGATGGACTACATTACAATTTTTCCAAGGACATCGAAGAAACATAATTCCATCATGGTTGTGGTTAACAGGTTGAGCAAGGCAGCTCACTTCATTCCAATGAAGACTAATTATTCAGTTAGTGAGGTAGCACATATCTTCATCAGGGAGATATTGAGGTTGCACGGTGTTACGAAGAATATTGTATCAGATAGAGATGCTAAGTTCACTTCCAGGTTTTGGAAGGAGTTATTTGTAGTTTTGGGTACAAAATTGGCCCTTAATACAACTTATCATCCACATAAAAATGGACAGACAAAGAGGGTCAACAACATACTGGAGGATATGCTAAGGATGTATGTCATGCATCAACATTGGAAGTGGAAGGAGTATCTTCCACTGGTTGATTTTGCTTACAATAATGGTTATCATGAGTCACTGAGGATGATTATGTTTGAGGTGCTTTATGGGTGGAGTTATAATACTCCCATCAGTTGGACTAATCCAGTGAACAAGGTACTTATAGGACCAGACATGTTGGCAGAGATGGAATAGGAAATGCAGGTTATAAAGAAGAATATAAAGGCAACATAGGATAGGAAGAAGAGTTATGCGTACCAACATAGGGCATTTAAGGAATTTTAGGTTGGAGAGCATGTGTATTTGCGCATCAAGACCAAGAAGAGCTCCTTGAGGATTGGATCATGTGCCAAGTTGGCACCTCGATATTACGGGCCTTTCGAGATCCTTGAGAGGATTGGATCGGTGGCCTACAAACTTGCACTACCTTCAACAGTGAAAGTCCATGATGTTTTCCATGTTTCATTGCTTAAGAGATATGTAAAATATGTTGATCATGTTATTGATTGGTTTGTATTGCAAGTGGAGCTAAAAGGAGAATAATTCCAGCTGGAAGCTCAATGCATATTGCAACGGAAACAAATCATGCTTTGAAATAGATCAATTGAGCAAGTTAAAGTACAGTGGAAGCACTTTGGGCCTGATGAAGCTACATGGGAGATGGTTGATCAGAGGCGGGCTATGTATCCCTGATTGTTTGTCACTGGAGGCAAATGAGTTTTTGGTATATGTACATATTTATGTATGGTTGATATTCTAAATACCACAATGAGTTGTGTTATAAAGCTCCAATAAGTTGTATCGTTGTCATGATGGTTTTTCTTTTGAGCAGGTTGTTCATTGTAAATACTGCAATGAGATGGGTTATAAAGCTCCATGGGCGGTATGTATTGGTTTTTTCAGCAGTTTTGTTGGTTGTAGGTGTCATTGAACACCAAGGACATTGTTCCGCTAAGGGGGAGGGGTATATAACATCCCCATGTTAAAAGTTCATGTAATAAAGTTAATAAAGGCAAAATAAGACCAAGGACATGGGACACATATGTTGAATGTTGGGAAAATCATACTAGTGGGCATCACTTGTTGTTTATTATGGATAAGGGGGAATTGGAAAAGGATTTGAAAAGGAAAAAATGCATTATTGGAATTTATTTATGAAAATAATAGAAAATAGGAGAAAAGGAAGGTGAAAGGTCACAGGTTGCATGTGAGGAGGAAATTGAAGGAAAATAAAGGTGAAAGGGCACAGGTTACATGTGAGGAGGAAATTGAAGGAAAATAGAGGGAAAATGAAGAAATTAGTGACATCAATAATAAAAAATACATCAGAGCATCAGTTTGGGGAATTTTGTCAGTTTTGTTGTGGAATTAGCCTCAGAGAGGAAAAGAGCACCAAGAGGAGAAGGAAAGCAAGCAAGCAAGGGAAAGGCAAGGAATCAAAAGAAAGCAAATGAAAGCAAGGATCAAGCAAGGAAAGGTTGGATCAAGTGGCTTCAACGGTAATAATTGTAGGTAATAGGTTGCATGTATGATTTCCTAGTTAGTTTTGGCATGCATGGTATATGCATGTGTGTATTTGGCTCATTTGTTGTCATCGACATAAGTTTTGTTGGGTTTTGATAGTGGATTTAGCCTTGCCTTTCCATTTTCAAATAACCATGGTGTGATGGGATTCATTCTTGGTTTAGATTTCGATTACCGGAAGGTTTTGGATCCGGGTGAGGTGGTCTCAGGAAAAATCCCAAGGGTTGGGGGTGGAGATGATTTTCTCCAGGAAGCCCTCAATAGGTGGGTGGAGATAGAAAAATTCCTCAAGGGATGGTGAAGGAATTATGAGGCATCCAAGCTTGGTTTGGTTTTGTGATCTCGGGACTGGTTTAGCTGAGATCACAGTAATGTGAGTGTTACACAGTATTTTGTCGCATTCCTCAGTCCTTATCCTAAGTTTCATCTTTTGTGTCGCTCATGCCACAAACATCGCAAAGTGAAAAAAGCTGTGAAAACTTATTCATCTTGGATAGCATGCTTAAAATATCCCTAAAGACATAAATAGAAATGCCTTGAAGCCTTTTTGAAAAAAATTGTAAAAAACCCTAAATTGCAAGCCCAACGCGGTTCTCTCCTTAATAGTCTCATGCTTGTCACCCTGTCCCTAACCTGTGAACAACACTGCTAGTGCGGGAATTCAACAGTAAAGTCACGTTGGTCCTCTTCATGTAGGTTCTCCAAAAATATAGCAGAAGCTTTGTCCTCTAGAACTCTCAAGAACAGAGGTCTGGTACTTGTTGGTTGAGGATATGGTTGAATACTCCCATTTTTTACCCTTGATCTTATCTCCAAATATTTTCCCATTTGAGATAAGGCATTTCCCCCTCATTAGTGGATCCATAACCTCTCCAGCTCTGCTATAAAATAGTGCCATGCTAGTGAGCCTTGGTTGGTCATTGTTGGTTGCCACTCTTCTGCCTGATTGCGCTTAGATGTTGTCGATTTGACAAGGAAGGAGAAGAGATTGAGGGGCTTAGCTTGGAATTGGATTTCGATTTCGAAGGAGGCCTCCAACATCAAGGCATCAGTTTAAGATTCCCTTTGTTTATTTAATAATACAAATTATTCTTTGCTTCCCATGAATTTGTTAATATTAATTGATTTACTCCTTGATCTATCATGTGGTTTGCTTTGAAATATATATATATATATCTTTCATTTGTTGTTGTATGAGATTTATTACAGGTATTCAGACGTAGAAGGCACATCGAGGAACGATCCTGTAACCGAAAAGATCAACATCGACATCGAGGAAACAATTGCATAAGGAGTGAGGTAGGTCATCTCCCTCACTCGTACTATTTCGATGTCAAACTAGGAAAGCTTGTATTCTTTGTCACAATTGTTACTAGACCCACTCATTGTGCTAGAGGGATCACTTATTTCTGTAGAAGGGATTTTCCTGCATAACAATGAGAGTGGAGGTAGTTTAACCTTTGGATTCCCTTGGTTATTTATGGATTGGTTTATCCCGTGAGATCCCAAATTCATGCTTCGAATATGGCACAAGGGTGATTGGTTGAAAGAAAGATTTGGTTCAACCCAATCTATGGTTGGGTGGTACGTGGAAGTCCTTGACTTGGTTGGATTTTGCATATGTTAATAAGAGTTAAGTTCCTCTTGCATTTCATGAGTAAATGTACTTCTTTAAGGTGTGGCTTTAATGGTTGTTCTATCATTGTTGTTTATCTGGTCATATGTTGGTTATAGGCATGGTTTTATGACAAATTTAAGTTATGGTTATTATCATGTTTGATTGATAAATGAATGGTTAATGAATGCATGACCTAATAGATGTTATTACAGATATTGTGAGAGGAAATTAGTCATTCTTGGTAAACCTCAGATAAGTTTTAGATCCCTATGTTCAAATATGCATTCATGACATGTAGATCTCATGTTCTCAATGTGTTTGATGGAATGATTGTCATAGTTAGACCGAGCTAGGTCAAGTCATTGATTAAGTTTTGTGTTAGAGTATTTGTCTTTGTGTTATTATCATTTCTGGGAGTTTCATTGAGTTCTGTGTAGAGGTCTAGATCCTAGCTTTGAAAAATTGGCTCAGATCTCGGGGTAGCTGGCACAAAACTGAGTGAAAGAGAATGTAGTTGCTAGAAATTAGGCTTTTGGGAGTGACTGGAGGGTTATAGTCACTTGGAGGCCTTGGCATGGGAGAAACTGAGGGTCTAGTTCATTGGAAAAGAAATTTAACTCAGGGGGTTGGGCACCTGGAGTCGTTGGTTAGCTCTTGGTGGTCTTGTAGCACCTAAGGAAAGTCAGTAAGGTCTTGTTTTTTCGACTCCATTTCCATAAGGTAATCTAGGATGTTGAGTCGTGTCATAGTATCCCTCAACTCATGTTACCTCGGGCAGGCCAGTGAAAGTGGGTAAATATGGGAGGAGGCGGTTACATAGAAGTTGACCTTCTTGTGTTGTCCACCATGATTCGAGAGGATGCAATGTCAAACCCATTACACGTGGAAAAGTGGCAAGCCACATGGCTATGATGAATAATACTCTAGAAGAGTTGAGTTGTAACTCATAGTGAGGGTTGAATGAGTCAAATTTAACCCCTAGTTGGCTATTAGGATGTGTTATAACCAAGCTACTGGGAGGAAAAGGGATTCCGTTCTATTTGAGTGCTTTGTGTTCCATATATGAGCAGAGTAGCTACGAGTGGATAGAAAGAGAGAAAATAAAGATGGTTTGTGTTATGTAGTAGCCCATGGGCTACAAGTCTTGTTCCTTTGTACTTGTATCCATTTACATTCAAAGAAAGAGAGAGCATAACAACCTCACCTTCCAGTTGAGTTTTCTCTCATAAGGGTTTCTGAGAACATATGTTATGTCATTGTAGTTTGTGAGTGTTAAATTTTTCATTGTTATCTATTTTTTTTAATTTCATATATGGCATACATAACCAAAAAAAATAATTTAATAAATGCAATAAGCTAAGGAAAATTAACCCTCATGATATATATTTTAGATTTTCGATATATTTTATCAAGATATGTTATAACAAATTGTCCAGTGAAATATACACAATAGTTTAAGGATCATCGTATGTCCAAATTATCAATTCAAGATTGACAACTATTAATATTTACACCGTTTTGCTCATTCATATTGAAACATTCATTGATTCAAGATAAGGGCTAAATCCAACTATGGAGGAGAATTAAATCAACGCACAGTCTAAAAAAGTAGCGAGAATCTGGCAAAGATTTTATCAAAATTTTGTTTATAGTTGTTAAACTTTAGTATTTTGAGTGCCCTAAGGGTTTTTGATAGTGCTGAATCCATTTCTACTATCAAAAATGGATTCCAAACACTCCAACTACCTGATTTTTTGAATTTTAGTTGACCAGATTCCGACAAAAAACTACCGTCCAAGCTATTCCACTACCTTGATAGACAACTTCTTAAATCAAAACAAAATCGGCTTATTTGTTATTCCACTCGATTCCCACAGACGCTTTGAATATCATTCTTTTTTGCCTTCATATTTTACATTCATTACATCTCCGAGTGTAATTGTGAGGGAAGATGAGCATGTTATGGTTTGATTACACTCTGAAAAGGAAAAAATACCATGGAGCGTTGTTGGAATAATTTGGAAAAAGTAGTGATTTGTAAGATCATTTTCAAATTTTATGTTACACCCGTGTCACTCCTCGCATCGGCGACTTATTTTTTAATACACATTATAAATATTTCAATTATTTGCAGCATTTATTTGAAAAACTAAAGTAATGTACTTATTTATATCATACATAAAAAACGGTATCCAATATCGTTTTTTAATTTAAATAAATGACTTTTTTTACTCTGGTTGGATTGTGTTAGGAAACTTAAATAATTCTATTCAAATCAACTATCTATTTTAATAATATTAAAATAATGGTTTGTGGATATTTTAATTTAAATTAATTAATTTTTTTTTTTTAAAGTTTGGTAGGTTGGATTTTACAAAGAAACTTTTATATAGTTGTATTCAAAATCAACTACCGTATTAATATTAATTTAGAAATATTTTATTTAAATAAATTAATTGTATAATGATTTGATTTGAATACTAAGTTTATTAAAGTATATATGCTTTACTCTTTTTAGTTTTGAACTTCACAACTTTTAGAAAAAGATACACACTTTTAACTATTAGATCTACTCAAATAGTATAAAGTAATGATAATAATAAAAAAATTAATTAAATGATATTAATGTGATTTATGTTTGTGAAAGAATTAATTATAATAAAATATATTTTAATTAAATTATGTTCATATAGAATTGTTATGATTATATTCAATATAAAAATAAAATACAATATTTGAAAATTTTATTATATATGTGTGTGTAAAGTTTTGAAAATGTGGTTAAACAATTAAATGGGTAATTTGGTTCCCACAAGCTTTGTGGTTCAATTTTGGATAAGACTATGTAAGTTTGTATCTAGGCACAATTTCCTCAATTTAAAAATTAATTATATTTAATAAATAGATAAAATATAGTATTTAGAAAAAAATATTATTTATTAAAAAATCAACATAAAATATAAATTAAATATTTCAACAGAAATTATATAAAGCATTTCAATGGTTTATTCTTTAGTTTAAAAAAGATATGGAAATATTTGTATGTTCAATATGGAGTTGAGTCATATCCATCTTAAGTATTGATCTAACATGAGTGGAGAGGGACCAAATTTCTTTAGAATGGAAAATACAATGTGCTATTTTTGATCATTTAAATTGTATTTTTTAATGCTAAATAGAATATATATATATAGGACCAAATAAATGTTTTAACCATTAAAAAAAAAAAAAACTTATTTTTTTCATGATATATCCGTAATTTTTTATAAATAATATATAGTATATACTTAATTTATATTAAAATATTTTATATCATATGGGAGGCAATTTATCACACAAATTAAAAAGGTTTTTTAATTATTATTATATTTTTTCCCTGCAAGGCAATTTATCACCTTGCCTTGAGGATGAACCACATTAGTTGGTTAGAAAAGTCGACCAAATCTTAATGATGTGATTATTCCGAAAGACATTTATCTACATTATGGATCACAAAAATCTTAAATAAATCTAATATTAATTCTTAGATATATATGAAGTTGATAGTTACATAATTTAGTTAACATAGATCTTCAAATAGTTTATTTAAATATCTTGTTGAAATATTTTTGAAAAATATAATATTTAAACATCTTACTCATACATTTTTTTTTTTACTTCTATTCATTTTTTTTATTATAGCCAACATCATTTTTCATAATTTTTATTTTGAAGGGGGGACGAACAAACTTACATATCTGTTGTAGAACCAACGTAGATCCAAACTTTTTTAGAGTGGAAAATACAACATGTAATTTTTCATTGTTTAAAGTATATTTTTCCTTGTTTAGATTATTTTTTTTATCATTAATATATTTTTAAGCATATGTCAATATTAATTCATATTGAAATATTTTATTGATAACCCATATTGTAATACATACAACATTAAAATTTTTTATTTTAACAAATTTTTCTACATAAATTGGTTAACATAGATATTCAAATAGTTTATTTAAATCTCTTGTTAAAATATTTTTTAAAATTATAAAGTTTAAACATCATATTCACTTATTTTTTTTACTTCTAATTACTTTACAATATATTCAAATTTTTATTATAGTTTACATTATTTTTCTATTTAGAGAAAAAAATGTTTTTATTTTAAAGGGACATGTGTCAATTCGATGGACTTACACATCCCTCATAGTGGGTTGTTGAATGAGCCTCTAGGCTCAATAAAGTTTAACTATGATAGATCTATTTAACTACAAATCTATCATGTAACCAAATTCAAATGAATCTATTTTTATATATTAATTATATATATTTTTTAAATATTCAAATATTACACTTAAATATAGCGTTTAAATGCTATGTTTAACTACATAAAAATTATTTTTAAGTATATAGTATTTTACATATATATATATATATATATATATATATATATATATATATATATATATATATTATATAAATGTTGAAATTTTTTATTAACCTAAGCATATTATATGTGTAAAGAAGGGCAATTTTTAAAAGCAAAAATGGTTAATCAACAAATCTATTTGTTAACCCAAAAAAGAAGAATTTAAAGTGAGGAATTAATTAATGAAAATTCCCCACTAAGAATTACCATGTGAGAACCATCAACCTTTAGAAAATTAAGGGGAATTACTATATGATTTGGATCTTAATGCTTTCAAAATGGAAAAATTGGAGGAATAAGCTCACAAAACAATTTTATTTTTACCAATAGGTCTAAGTTTAGAAAATTGAGGTTTTAAATCTTCCGAGGCAGTTTGAGGCATTTCCTGAATTTATTTTGGTTCTAAAAACTTCTATCTCATGCTAGAGCTTCTTGCATTGTACTACACACAAATATCTTTCCAACAACACATGAAATACCTCAAACGAAGTTTGTACGCAAAGGTTATGCCACCTGGAATTTACCAGCCTTGGGTTAAAAGTTCATGTAATAAAGTTAATACAGGAAAAATAAGGTCAAGGTCATGGGACAGGTATTCCAAGTTGAACGTTGGGCAAATCATCTTAGTGGGCATCACTTGTTTATTATGGCTAAGGAGGAATTGGCAAAGGCATTGACAAAGGCTTTGAAAAGGCAAAAATACATTATTGGCATTTATTTATGAAAATATTGGAAAATAGGAGAAAAGGAAGGTGAAAGGTCACGGGTTGTATGTGAGGAAGAAATTGAAGGAAAATAGAGGAAAAATGAAGAAATTAGAGGCATCAATAATAAAAGACATCAAATCATCGATTTGGGGCCTTTTGTCAGTTTTGTTGTGGAATTAGTCTCATAGAGGAGAAGAGCACCAAGAGGAGAAGAAAAACAAGCAAGTAAGGGAAGGTCAAGGAAGCAAAGGAAAGTAAGGAAATGTTGGATCAAACGACTTCAGGAATACTTGCAGGTAGCAGGTTGCATGTATGATTTCCTAGTTGGTTTTGGCATGCATGGTATATACATGTGTGTATTTGGTTCATTTGTTGTCATTGGCATGGGTTTTGTCGGGTTCTGGAAATGATTTTAGCCTTGCCTTTCCATTTCCAGATAGCCATGGTGTGATGGGATTCATTCTTGGTTAAGATTTAGATTCATGGAAGCTTTTGGATCTAGGTGAGGTGGTCTCAGGAAAAATCCCAAGGGTTGGGGGTGGAGATGGTTTTCTTCGAAAATCCCTCAATAGGTGGGTGGAGATAGGAAAAATCCTCAAGGGACGGTGAAGGAATTCTTAGGCATCTAAGCTCGATTTTGTTTTGTGATCTTGGGACCAGTTTAGGTGAGATCACAGTAATGTGAGGTGGAAGTGGTTTAACCTCCAGATTCCCTTTGTTGTTTATGAATTGCTTTATCCCATGAGACCCCACATTCATGCTTCGAATATGGCATGGGGGTGATTGGTTGAAAGAAAGATTTAGTTCAGCCCAATCTATGGTCGGGTGGTACGTGGAAGTCCCTGACTTGGTTGGCTTTTACATATGTCAATAAGAGGTAAGTTCCTCTTGTATTTCATGAATAAATGTACTTATTAAGATGTGACTTTAATTGTTTTTCTATCATTGTTATTTCTTTGGTTATAAGCATGGTTTTATGACATATTCAAGTTATGGCTCTTATCATGTTTGATTGATAAATGAATGGTTAATGAATGAATGACCTAATAGATGCTATTAAAACTATTGTGAGAGGTCATTAGTCCTTCTTGGTAAGCCTTAGATAAGTTTAAGTTCCCTGTGTTCAGATATGCATTCATGACATGTAGATCTCATGTTCTCAATGTGTTTAACAGAATGACTGTCATGGTTAAATTGGGCTAGGTCAAGTCCTTGATTAAGTTATTTTTTAGAGGTTGTGTCTCTGTGTTATTTATCATTTCTAGGAGTTTCATTAAGTTTTGGGCATAGGTTTGGATCGTAGCCCTAAACAGGTGGTCAAATCTCGGGGTTGCTAGCACATAAATGAGTGAAAAATACTGCAGTTGTTGGGAAGGAGGCTCGTGTGAGAGACTGGATTGTTATAGTCGCTTGGAGGCATTTTCATGGGAGTGACTAGGGGTATAGTTCACTAGAAAATAAATTTAACTTAGGGGTTGGGCACATGGAGTGGTTGGTTAGCTCCTGGTAGTCCTGTAGCACATGAGGGAAGTCAGTAAGGTCTTATTTTGTCGGCTCCATTTCCTTAAGGCTATCTAGGAGGTTGAGTCATGTCATAGTAGCCCTCAACTCATGTTTACCCTGGTAAGGCCAGTGAAAGTGGGTAGATATGGGAGGAGGAGGCTATATAGTGGTATCAGAGCGGGTTTCCATTATGTTTGGGTGATATATGATCACACTATGCGGTATCAGAGCGAGTTTATGTTCTCTTTGGGTTATATCTAATCCCGCATAGTGGTCTCAGAGCTTGGTTCAAATACTTGGACCTAATGGGATAGATGCATGTGGTTGTGCATGCATTTTCATGGTTATGATTGTTATGCATGAGGTCATGGTATGCAATTGGTATTTTCATCCATGATGTTGATATATTGATATGATTATGATTATACGTGTATCGTGCTATTGTGGAATGATTTTGTAGATGAGATAAGCCTCCCCTGAATGTCATTAAGGTATGATTTTAGTTATGGTATCTATTTGGTTTCTCTGACATGGTACACTTGCAAGAAGAAGAGAATCAAAGATGACAAGCAAAATGGTAGACTACAATTCACATGACTCTCCCTAAAAATCATGTGGGCAGCAAGGAGATGCGTATTCTCCTTATATAGCAGACACATTGAGGAGTTTGAAGGCAGAGATCAGAAGTTGCAAGGCATACAATGACATGTTGGTTGAAGCTTAGGAAAGACTTGCAAGGGATTAGGAAAAGCAAGCAGAGGTCGATGTAGTCATCCTTCAGACCTTGTCAAACTTGCAGAGGCAGGGACAGTTGAGTATTAGTCAAGAGCAGGAAGAGAATACTAATGGATCCTATGGTAGCAGGTCTCGACTAGGATACATATTGGATAGAGGGGACATAGTCAGAGGTGGAAGATCATTGGATACACCTGACAGGAGGACTGGTATGTATGTGTATCATTCTATTTCCTCATCCTGGAGACATCATCATCATCACCTCCATCATCCTTATAGGAGGATTGAGTACTTGCCTGAGGAGTTCAAGAAATTCAAGCCACCTACCTTTGATGGAGAGAAGAAGAAGTCAGAAGATGCAAAGGCACGGTTTCTTGGGATGAAGAAATTCTTCAGATTGCATAACTATTCAGAGAACATGAAAGCCAAAATAACCACCTTCAATATGAAAGGGAAAGAATATATCTGGTGGGAAGATGTGAAGAATGTCAAGGGCATTCGCAAAGTTGATTTGGGATGAGTTTGAGAGACTCTTCAAGAAGAATTACATGTATGAGAGATATTATGATGACAAAGCTAAGTAGTTTTATGAGTTGTAGATGGGTTCCATGATAGATGATGCGTATACTAGCAGGTTCCTGGAGTTTTTGAGGTATGTGTCTTACCTCAAGGATGAGAAAGTAAAGAGTCAAAGGTTCATGAGTGGGTTACCAGTAGCATATAGAGATCAGATTGAGTTTGATGAGCCACAATCGTTGGAGGAAGCCATCAAGAAATTTAAGCATTGTTATGATTAGTCAAAGCATAAATCTGAGCCTAAGCATGATTTTAAAGGAAATGATAAAGTTAAAGGGAAGTGGCCACCAAAGCAGGGAAGACCTCAGGATGCAGGTGAGAAAGAAAATGTTTCTCCTTACAATAAGTTCAATGCAATTGAGAAGGGACATGGGTCGCAACCTAGAGAGCAGAAAAATGGAGGTGATGGCAGGGGACTGTTACAGTGTTGGATTTGTGAAAAATATCACTGCCAGAAGTATTTTCCATTGTATTAGGGTGGCAGGCCTCATATATAGTGCTCAGGAGGCACAGATAGTTGGGGATGTTGGTCATAACATTCCTCATATTTATGCAATTGTGGACAACAAGTGGGCATATCATCAGGCACACATTATTGAGATGGAAACTAAGCTCTGGGGTCAAGTTGTTTCTATTTTTATTGACCTTGGATCTAATTATTGTTATGTTAATCCTGAACCGATGGATAAGTTTTGTTTGAGAAAATAAGTGCATGTAGAGTCTTGGTTGGTGCAGTTACCTACATGTACTAAGAAGAGAGTTCATCATTGGGTAAGAGCTTATGCATTTGAGCTGAAGAATATACCTACATCAACCCATTTGAACGTACTTCCATTATCATCATATAGTATGCTTTTGGATATGGATTGGTTGTATCTCCATAGGACCAAAGTAGATTGCTATGACAAGGCTATTGAGTGCCTAGATGATAATGGGGAAAAGAGAATCTTGCAAGGAAATAAGAATCCTACATTAGTGAGGATTATTACATCTATGCAAGCTAAGCATAGTCGCATGAAGGGGTGTGTAGTATTTGTAGTCCATATTTCTAGTGACAAGGGTAAGGATGTTGAGGATGCAGAAATCTTCAAGAGGTACCATGTATTGCAGTAATTTTAGGATTTGTTTCAAATAGAGATTTCAGAGTTGCTTCATGATAGGGAAGTGGAATTTTCTATTGAGTTAGTACTAGGGGCAACACTAGCATCAAAGGCACCTTACAATATGAGCACTCCCGAGCTAGTGGAATTGAAGTTGCAGTTGAAGGAAGTGCTTGACAAATGATACATTAGGCCAATTGTATCACCTTGGGGTGCACTGGTATTGTTTAGGAAGAAGAAGGATGGTACTCTCTGGTTAAGTACCGATTAAAAGCAACTAAACAAGGTGAAAATCAAGAAAAATTACACATTGCCGAGGATTGGTGACTTGTTTGACCAATTGAAGGGAGCAACATTGTTCTCAAAGATTGATTTGAGATTAGGATATCATCAGGTATGCATCGAAGAGGACATCTAAAGGACTGCTTCCTGGACCAGGTATGGGCATAATGAGTTTGTTGTGGTTCCTTTCAGTTTTACTAATGCTCCAACTACTTTTATGTGCTTGAGGAATAATGTATTGCATCCTTATATGTACAAGTTTGTTATTGTATTCATTGATGATATATTGATATATTTTAGGAATGAGGAAGAGCATGCCGAACACTTAGCGAAAATATTGATATTGCTAAGAGAACATTAGTTGTATTCCAAGCTCAATAAATGGAGTTTCTTTCAGACAGAGGTACATTACTTGGGACATGTTGTTTCCAAGGAAGGCATAACAATGGATCCACAAAATATAAGGGTTATCATTGAGTGGGAAACTCCTAGGAATGTGGATGAGGTCATATCGTTCATGGTGCTAGCAGGTTACTATAGGAGGTTCATCAAGAACTTCTCAAAGATCACATATCCTATTACATCATTGCAAAGGAAAGGAAAGAAATTTGAATGGGCAAAAGAATGTGCAGCAAGTTTTGAGCAGTTGAAGCAGTTTTTGACAAATGCTTCAATGTTAAAGATTGGAGATCCATATGAAGATTTTTTGGTGTGAAAAAATGTTTGTAAAAGGGGACTTGGTGGAGTCTTGATGCAGGAGGGACAGGTGTTATGTTATGAGACAAGGAAGTTGAATGAGCATGAGTATAATTATGTGACTCATGGCCCTGAGTAGGCAACGATCATTCATGCATTGAAGATGTGGGGGCACTATCTTCTTGGCAGGAGGTTTGTATTGATGAGCGATCACAGTGGGATGAGGTATCTATTTGACCAACCGAATCTAAATGCCATGCAAGCTAGATGGTCGACCACCCTTACTGAGTTTGACTTTGAGATCATATACATTAAGGGAAAGGATATCAAGGTTGCAGATGATCTCATTAGGAGAATGCATGTGAACCATGTTGCAACTATGAGTTCTTATGGGACAAATTTAGAGGACAAGATTTTACAGGCATGTTAGTAGGATGACAAGTACCAAAAACTTAGGCACAAGTTGCAACAGGATACATGCGATCAGGATGTAGACTACTGTCACACAACATATGGCTTGGGCAGATGTAGGGACAAGATCTATGTGTTAGATGACAGTCAGCTCAAGAAAATTATCTTGAGGGTGTTTCATGTTAAGCCATATTCAGGTCACCTAGGATATCATAAGACGTTGATAGCTATGAAGAAGTTCTACTATTGGTTGAATTTGAAGAAGGAAGTGGTGATGTTTGTTGTTATATAATTTGATTGTTAGCAGGTGAAAGTTGAGTGTAAGCACCGAGTTGGTTTTTTATAGCCTATTATGATTCCAGAGTGGAAATGGGAGGTCATTTCCATGGACTTCATTACAAGTATTCCAAGGACATCGAAGCAACATGATTCCACCATGGTTGTGGTTGACAGGTTTAACAAGGTAGTTCACTTCATTCCAATGAATACTACTTATTTAGGTAATGAGGTTGCATAGTGTTATGAAGAATATTGTATCAAATAGAGATGTTAAGTTCACTTCTAGGTTTTGGAAGGAGTTATTTGTAGGTTTGTGTACAGAGTTGACCTTCAATATGACTTATCATTTGTACACAGATGGACATATGGAGAGGGTCAATAGGATATTGGAGGATGTGCTAAGGATGTATGGCATGCATAAATAATGGAAGTGGGAGGAGTATCTTCCACTGGCTTAATTTTATTACAACAATGGCTCTTAAGAGTCACCGAGTATGAGTCTGTTTGAGGCACTCTATGGGCGGAGTTGTAATACTCCCATCAGTTGGAGTGATCCAATAAACAAGGTACTTATAGGACTAGACATGTTGGCAGAGATGGAACAAGAAACGTAGGTTTTAAAGATGAATGTAAAGGCAAAACGAGATAAGAAGAAGAGTTATGCATACCAACACATGGCATTTAAGTAGTTTTAGGTTAAGGAGCATGTGTATTTGTGCATCAATCCCAAGAAGAGCTCCTTGAGGATTGAATCATGTGCCAAGTTGGCACCTCGGTATTTCGGGCCTTTTGAGATCCTTGAGAGGATTAGACTAGTGGCATACAAAATTGCACTACCTCCGACAGTGAAATCCCATGATTTTTTCCATGTTTCATTGCTTAAGAGATATGTAAAATATGTTGATCATGTTATTTATTGTTATGTATTGCAAGTGGAGCTAGAAGGAGAATAATTCTAGCCGGAACCTGAATGCATATTGCAGCGCAAACAACTCATGCTCGGGAATAGAGCAATTGAGCAAGTTAAAGTGTAGTGGAAGCACTTTGGGCCTGGCGAAGCTACATGGGAGATGGTTGACCAGATGTGGGCTATGTATCCTTCATTGTTCACCAGTGGAGGCAACTGAGTTTTTGGTATACATACATATTTATGTATGGTTTATATTTTAAATACCGCAATGAGTCGTGTTATAAAGCTCCAATAAGTGGTATGGTTATCATGTTGTCATGTTTGTCATGATGGTTTTGAATTTGAACAAGTTGTTCATTGTAAATACTACAACAAGATGGGTTATAAAGCTCGGTGGGCAGTATGTTTTGGTTTTTCAGTGGTTCTGCTTGTTGTAGGTGTCATTGAACACTGATGACAGTGTTCCCCTAGGGGGGAGGAGTATGTAACAACCCCGAGTTAAAAGTTCATGTAATAAAGTTAATAAATGAAAAATACAACCAATTTCATGGGACATGTATGCTGAATGTTGGGAAAATCATAATAGTGGGCATCACTTATTGTTTATTATGGATAAGGGGGAAATGACAAAGGCATTGGAAAATATTTGAAAAGGAAAAAAGGCATTATTGGTATTTATTTATGAAAATAATAAAAAATAAGAGGAAAGGAAGGTGAAAGATCACAAGTTGCATGCGAGGAGGAAATTGAAGGAAAATAGAGGAAAAATGAAGAAATTAGAGGCATCAATAATAAAAATACATCAGAGCATCAGTTGGGGCCTTTTGTAAGTTTTGTTGTGGAATTAGCCTCAAAGAGGAGAAGAGCACAAGAGGAGAAGGAAAGCAAGCAAGCAAGGGAAAGGCAAGGAATACAATGAAAACAAAGGAAAGCAAGGATCAAAACAAGTAAAGGTTGGATCAAGTGGCTTCAATAGTAATAATTGTAGGTAACAGGTTGCATGTATGATTTCCTAGTTGGTTTTGGCATGCATGGTATATGCATGTGTTTATTTGATTAATTTGTTATCATTGGCATGGGTTTTGCTGGGTTTTGAAAGTGGTTTTAGCCTTGCCTTGCCATTTCTGAATAGCCATGGTGTGATGGGATTCATTATTGGTTGAGATTTGGATTGCCAAAAGGTTTTGGATCCAGGTGAGGTGGTCTTAGGAAAAATCCCAAGGTTTGGGGGTGGAGATGGTTTTCTCTAGGAATCCCTCAACAGGTGGGTGGAGACAGGAAAAATCCTCAAGGGATGGTGAAGGAATTATGAGACATCCAAGATCGGTTTGGTTTTGTGATCTCAAGACCGGTTTAGGTGAGATCAAGGTAATCTGAGGGTGGAGGTGGTTTAACCTTTGGATTCCCTTGGTTATTTATGGATTGGTTCAGCCCAATATATGGTCGGGTGGTACGTGGAAGTACTTGACTTGGTTGGATTTTGCATCTGTTAATAAGAGCTAAGTTCCTCTTGTATTTCATGAGTAAATGTACTTATTAAGGTGTGGCTTTAATGGTTGTTTTATAATTTCTATTTATCTGGTCATCTGTTGGTTATAAGCATGGTTTTATGACAGTTTCAAGTTATGGTTCTTATCATGTTTGATTGATAAATGAATGGTTAATGAATGCATGACCTAATAGATGTTATTGCAACTATTGTGAGAGGGAGTTATTCCTTCTTGGTAAACCTCTGATAAGTTTCAGATCCCTATGTTCAGATATGCATTCATGACTTATAGATCTCATGTTCTCAAAGTGTTTGACGGAATGAATATCATATTTAGACCGAGCTCGGTTAAGTCCTTGATTAAGTTTTGTGCTAGAGGCTTTGTCTCTATGTTATTTATCATTTCTAGGAGTTTCATTAAGTTCCAGGCAGAGGTATAGATCCTAGCCCTAAAAAATTAGCTAAGATCTCGGGGTCCCTGGCACAAACTAAGTGAAAAGAGATTGCAGTTGCTAGGTAGCAGGCTTGTGGGAGCCACTAGAGGGTTGCAGTCACTTAGAGGCCTTGGAATGGTAGAAAATGGGGGTCTAGTTCATTGGAAAAAAAATTTAACTCAGGGGTTGGGCACTTGGAGTGGTTGGTTAGCTCCTGGTGGTCCTATAGCACATGAGGAAAGTCAATAAGGTATTGTTTTTCTAGTTCCATTTCCTTAAGGTTAACTAGGAGGTTGAGTCATGTCATAGTAGCCCCCAGATCATGTTACCCTAGACATGTCAGTGAAAGTGGTTAAATATGGGAGGAGGTGGCTACATGGAATTTGACATTTTTGTGTTGTCCACCATAATTCGATAGAATGCAACGTCAACCCTATTACTCATGGAAAAGGGGAAAGTGACATGGCCATGATGAATAATACTCTAGAAGGGTTGAGTTGTAACTCATATTGAGGGTTGAATGGGTCAATTTTAACCCCTAGTTGGCTATCAAGATATGTTATAACCAAGCTACTAGGAGGAAAAGGCATTCCATTCTATTTGCGTGCATTTTGTTCCATAATGAGCAGAGTAGCTACGAGTGGATAGAAAGAGAGAAAATAGAGATGGTTTGTGTTATGTAGTAGCACATGGGACACAAGTCTCACTCGTTTGTACTTGTACCCATTTACATTCAAAGAAAGAGAGAGCATAACAACCTCGCCTTCTAGTTGGGTTTTCTCTCATAAGGGTTTCTGAGAACATATGTTATGTCGTTGTAGTTTGTGAGTGTTCAATTTTTCACTGTTATCTATTTTTTGTATTTCATATATGGCATACGTAAGCAAAAAAAAATCATTTAATAAATGCAATAAGCTAAGGAAACTTAACCCTCATGGTATAGATTTTGGATTTTGGATATATTTTATGAGATATGTTATAACAAATTGTTGAGTAGAATATACACAGTAGTTTAGGGATCACCATATGTCCAAATTATTAATTCAAGGTTGACAACTATTAATATTTACACCATTATGCTCATCTAGATTGAAACATTCATTGATTCAATGTTGAACGAGTCCATTTGAGCCTTTATAATTAGATTGTATGGGTGGAAGGCATACATACTCTACCCCCTCTAGTTTTGTACTCATGACCTCTTAGGAGGAAACAAATACTCTGAACCATTAGGCCCACTCAAGCTGTATGAAGTAATGATAATAAAATTTAATTAAATTATATTAATGTGGTTATTATGTGTGTGAGAGAATTAATTATAATAAAAACATATTTTAATTAAATTATATTAATATAGATTTTTTATGATTATATTCAATATAGAATTGAAATATAATATTTGGAAAATTTATTATTACACACACACACACACATATAGTCCTAAGGTTGTGGTTCAATGGTTAGGTAGGGAGATTTGGTCCCCACAGGTCTTGTGGTCCAATCTTGAGTAGGACTATGTAAGCCCGAGAATTGCTTTATGCACAATTTCTTCAATTGAAAAATTAATTATATTTAATATAATACACACACACATATAGTCCTAAGGTTGTGGTTCAATGATTAGGTAGGGAGATTTGGTCCCCACAGGTGTGGTCCAATCTTGAGTAGGACTATGTAGGCTTGATAATTTCTCTATGCACAATTTCTTCAATTGAAAAATTAATTATATTTAATATATAATTAAAATATAGTATTTGGAAAATATATTATTTATTTAAAAAACGAACATAAAATATAAATTAAATATTTCAACAAATATATATATATATATATATATATATATATATATATATATAAGCATACAAATTATTATTAAGCATACGAATTATTATTATAACTTGTAAATGTTGAAGAATTTGATCAATCTAAGCATATTATATGTATAAAGAAGGGCAAATTTTGAAAGCAAAAATGGTTAATCAACAAATCTATTCTTTAACAAAAAAAATGGTTAAAAAATAATTAATTGGTGAAAATTCCTCACTAAAAATTACCATGTCAAAACCATCAAACTTTAGAAAATCAAGGGGCATTACCATATGCAGAGTGGAAAAATTGGAGGAATCAGCTCACAGGACAATTTTTACCAAAATGTCTAAGTTTAGAGAATTGGGATTTTAAACCTTCCGGAAGCAGTTTGAGGCATTTCTTGAATTCATTTGGGTTCTAAAAAACCTCTCTCATGCTATACCCTCTTGCATTGTACTACACACAAATATCTTTCAAAGGAAACATGGAAGACCTCAAATGAAGTATGTATGCAAAGGTTATGCCACCCAAAAGTTAACCTTCTTGTGTTGTCCACCATGATTGAGAGGATGCAATGTCAACCCCATTACTCATGGAAAAGGGGAAAGCCACATGGCCATGACGAAGAATAATCTAGACGAGTTGATCTGTAAGTCGTATTGAGGGTCTAATGGGTTAAATTTAACCCCTATTTGGCTATCAGGATGTGTTATAACTGAGCTACTAGGAAGAAAAGGGATTCCATTCTATTTGAGTGCATTTTGTTCCATAGACGAGCATAGTAGCTACGAGTGGATAAAAAGAGAGAAAATAGACATGGTTTGTGTTATGTAGTAGCCCATGGGCCCACAAGTCTCACTCATTTGTACTTATATCCATTTACATTCAAATAAAGAGAGAGCATAACAACCTCACCTTTCAGCTGGGTTTTCTCTCATAAGGGTTTTCGAGAGCATATCTTATGTCATTGTAGTTTGCGAGTGTTCAATTTTTCATTCTTTCCTATTTTTTGTATTTCATATATGACATACATAAGCAAAAACAATAATTTAATAAATGCAATAAGCTAAGGAAAATTAACCCTCACAATATAGATTTTAGATTTTTGATATATTTGATCAAATATGTTATTGCAATGGTCTAGTGGAATATACACAGTAGTTTAGGGATCACCATATGTCCAAATTATCAATTCAAGGTTGAAAAATATTAATATTTACACCATTTTGCTCATTTATATTGAAACATTCATTGGCTTAATGTTGAACGAGTCCATTTAAGCCTTTCTTATTAGATTGTTATGGGTGGATCGATGTTGTATGATCTCTTGATAAGTCATCGAATCTACATAAAACCCTGGAGTGGTGGATATTCATTTTGAATGAGATGCATAAGTCTCAAAATTTACATTAGTGATTTAGATATCGTAGGAGTGAATTCCCTTTGGGCATCATCCCCTTGTATAATAGGACAAGAAATACCCTTGTTTTGTTATTGTCGTTTAACTCAAGATTTAATAGTCCATTCACTCCTAACTTTGGAATAATTCTCCCTAATGCTATCAAAAGTTATATTAATCTATGGATTTCTTCTCTAGCATTCTCTAACATGAGATCTCACCCTCATAATTTTCCACTACAACTTTTTCCTTTCCACCTTTGATATGAGCCCTTTAAATGACTAATGTAATTCTTCATATTTATATACTTCTTTTAGAATTTGATCACAACTTTCTCATAAGAAGATTCCATACTCTCCGATGATAATTGAAATGATTAGAGGTTAGGCTAATGCCCTACTAACTTTGCATGTCATACAAATAGCTCTAGTAACTCGAGATGATAGTCATTATTTCACTCATATCCCATCACTGAACATCCACTACACTCAACCTTTCACTTGCTACCCATGCAGGGGGAGACTACAATGTTAAAATTTTTAAAGGGACCCCAAATGAGAATATGAGTGTATTACAAAATAAATGATTAATCCTTAGGTGGACCTAAAATTTTAGACATTAAAATATGGTGATGAGGCATTCATGACTAAATGATCAAATCCATCTTATTATCTCAAAGGAATCCTTTTAAGGAAAGGGTATATATGTGGCTCCATAGGTTTATTTTTTATAGTTATAGAAGAATGACCCTTTATACCATCAAAATTATTTATCTTATAAGGAAATTACCTAGGTTTGAAACAAGGGACTAATGACATTTTCTCCACTTTGACTTCAATCCAATTGGTTTACATAACATGGTATGGGATTTATCAAGTGTGGCTAGAGATCCCCACAAGTGTTGTTCCGTTACCAACAAGCTTCCATAATATGACATAGTCACCACCATGATAAAAAATGTTATACTATAAATCAAGGTCATACATCTAATAGAGGTTGTTTTGATGTTCCTTATTACCAATTTTCCTTTTCCCATTTAAGTGCTTCACATTTTCCCCTTTTAATCTCCTTATAAGCATTAATAAAATTTTCTTAGAGGCATAGGGTGAAGGAGTGATTAATAGTTAATATAAGTGAGAGGTGTCACCTTCTATTAGAGATTAAGGTTTGTCACGTTGAAGATAAAATACCCATGTTAATATATGACCTGGGATCTTTAGTCATTACCATTGTGCCAATATTGACCCATGTAAGATAGATGTTTCTTCTAGGGTTGTAGATTAGATCAAGGTTTTCTTAAATATTTTGGTTAAAAAACTACCAATTCCTACTTCTATACTACCCCATGCTTGCACTAGCCAAAAATGGATAGTGAGCAGGGATCTGGGCATTTTGTCACACTTTATGAAAATAATAAACTATCTCCAGGACCTGAAACTATTTACATCTAAGTAAAGTAAGCAAGGCACTTATCTACAACTTATCATGGAAGCAATTAAAAGAAGGTATAACCATCTATACTATTACTTATCCCACCCTAACCATTAGCTTGTCTAACTAATTAAGTGAAGTCATAAAATTAATGGAACCAAATGAGAAGTTTGATATTGTGGTGAAGCTTTTACATACTCAGCAATAGTAGTTGAGTATGTAAATTTGTAATGGTAAGATAAAAGAAAAAGTTATTTGACATACTCTTGCCATAAATATGTTATGAAAGACTCGTAACCATGACGAGGAAAAAAATTCAAACTTACATTCCATTCATAACAAAATGACATCATACATTATTTATTATTATGAAAACTATCACTTTAAATAAATTTAAGTACTAAACTATCATTCTATTGTCTAAGGATAATAACCTATTATTGTAATTACTTCATCAATAACAACATTACATTCTTATTAAAACACTTACAATAATATTGGTAATCTTGATGCTAAAGGTATATATAAGACATGAGTGATAGTTGCATAACAACATAGTCCCTGCCTCTTTGTGCGAGGTTTGCATTTTGTCGTTATTTGAGAACGCTTTGTTTCTATAATATTCCTGGGTTAAAGTTCATGTAATAAAGGATAATAAAGGAAAAATAAGACCAAGGTCATGGGACACATATTCTATGCTAAATGTTGGGCAAAACATCCTAGTGGGATGTCACTTTGGTTTATAAGAAAATTGGCAAAGGCAAAGATGCATTAATTGGTATTTATTTATGAAAATAAAGGAAAATAGGAGAAAATGAAGGTGGAGAGATACATATTTTCATGAGAGGGGAATTAGAAGGAAAATGAAGAAAATAGAGGCCTCAATGATAAAAATGAACCTAAGAATCAGTTGACAACTTTTACTCATTCTTTGATTAGGTTCAACAAAGGAAATGTTGGGTATGTGTTATATTCTTTCCACGACTAATCACGCGCGGGGGGGGGGGGGGGGGGGGTGCCGATAGCCCCCTCTTTGTGTTGGGCGCAATGGGGGGGTCACAGGTAGCGCCCCGGTGAAAATTTTTGGTCCTTAATTTCCGGTGGGCGGTCTGCGCCCATGGTTTTGCACATGGTTTTGGGGTACAATGGTTTTCGGCCCCTGGTATTATTTGTAGATCCGGTTAAGGGAACTACAATTATGTTCTAATCCAGGGTTAATGGATTAGGGTTTATGTATCCTTCGGCATGTATATATATGTGTTGTAACACTAAAAGGAACATAATGAAATATCAAGTTGGTCTTCCCGATTTGGGATCCAGGGAAAAATCTTTGTGTTTATCTGTTTTATGTTTTATGCTCTCGCTATTGTTTATTTTCTGTTATAATATTCGTGGGTAGATAATTTATGTTCAGGGTTAGAACCTACATTTGGTAGTAGAGCTGTTTCGGCTTCAAGGGGACGCCTTTGCTGCTGAGGGTTTTTTGCTCGGGCCTGAGGTAGACCCTGTTCAGTGGGAGATTTGCGGGATCGATTCTTGCGGTGAAAGAAGATGGCGAGCGGCGGAAACACAAAGATCAAGAAATTTAATGGTCAGAGTTTTGAGTTGTGGAAGCTCAAGATGGAGGATCTGCTAGGGGAAAAATATCAGTGGATCGCGGTAGATCCAGGTACTAAACCAACGGTAATGTCAGATGAAGACTGGAAGAAACTGGATCGGAAGGCTAAGAGAACAATACGGTTGTGTGTCTCAAATTCAGTATTGTTGAATGTATCTGGGGAAGCTACGACAAAGAATTTGTGGGAAAAACTTGGGACTTTGTACCAATCTAAGTCTCTGGTGAATAAGTTGTTCCTGCGGAAAAAGTTGTATAACTTGAGGATGAAGGATGGAGAATCGGTGACAGAGCATTTGAACGCCTTCAATACTGTGGTAAGTTAGCTGTCATTTGTTGATATTAAAATCTTAGATGAGGATAAGTGCATTAGTTTGTTGTGTTCTCTACCAGACTCGTGGGATAGTCTGGTTATTGCAATAGGTAGCAATACAACTACCTTGAATTTTGATGACATTGTCTCAGCCTTGTTGTCGGAGGAAATGACACAGAGAAATATGGAGGGCCAGAATGGAGATGCCTTATCTGTACGAGGAAGGTCCCAAAACAGAAACAAGGATAAGGTTTCGAGTGGGAGATCCAAATCTAGAGGGAGATCTAAATCTCTTGGAAAGTTTGTAAAGGTATGCTGGAAATGCGGAAAGGAAGGGCACTAAAAAAGGGAGTGCAGATCTAAAGCTCCTAAGAAAGGAAATGGATCTGATGATGCTCCTTTTGTAGAGGCAAAAACCACCTCGGATGAAGGTGGGGATGTGTATTTTGCTTCTTCTTCAAATACACATGTAGATCATGAGTCATGGTTGATTGACTCAGGTGCATCCTTTCACTTCACTCCCCATCGGGAGTGGTTCTGCGAGTATGAGAAATATGATGGTGGTGATGTCTTCCTAGGGGATGATAGGAAGGCCAGAATCGTCGGACGTGGAAAGGTCAAGCTGAAGCTGCAAGGTGGAAGGATTAGAACACTTCCTGATGTTCTGCATATTCCTGCATTGGCCAGAAATCTGATTTCTGTAAGCAAGATGGATGGTGCAGGTGTAAAAACAGTGTTCGAGAAAGATGCCTGCAAGATGGTTCGGGGAGCACTGGTATTAATGCGGGGAGTTCGGACTGGAACTCTGTACAAGCTACAAGGTAGCATTGTTATTGATGGGTGTAATAGTTATGTGGTTCTTGAAAGTGGAGCGGAAAGCCTAGCTGTCTCTGGAGAAAAGACCATGCTATGGCATCAAAGGCTTGGACATATTGGAGAGAAGGGCCTTCGGATACTACATAGAAATGGTATGGTAGAAGGTATGTCTAATTTCTCTCTGGATTTCGATTTCTGTGAACATTGTGTATATGGGAAGAAGAATTGGGTGAGTTTTCCTTCTGGTGCTAAGAGGGCGAACAAGATATTAGAACTTGTGCACAGTGATGTGTTTGGACCTGTGTCAGTTCCATCACTGGGAAAGTCTGTGTACTATGTTTCATTTATAGATGACTTCTCAAGGAATACATGGATATATTTCTTGAGGAAGAAATCTGAAGTCTTTGACAAATTTAAAGAATTTAAGGCTCTGGTGGAAAACCAGACAGAGAAGAAGATAAAGTCGTTGAGGACAGATAATGGTGGGGAGTTCTGCAAGAAGGAATTTGAAGAGTTCTGTAAGAAGTGTGGTATAGCACGGCAGAAGACTACTCCATACACACCTCAGCAAAACGGAGTTGCAGAAAGAATGAACAGAACGCTGATGGAAAAGGAAAGAAGCATGCTTAGTGGTACCGGGTTAGGACAAGAATTCTGGGCAGAGGCAGTGGAGACTGCATGTTACTTAGTTAACAGATCACCTTCATCAGCGTTGGAGGATAAGACTCCACATGAGGTATGGACTGGTAAGAAAACCTCTCTTTCACATCTAAGGGTATTTGGATGTGATGCATATGTACATGTTCCAAAGAAGAAAAGGACCAAGTTGGATAATAAATCTGAAAGGTGCATCTTTATTGGGTATAAGGATGGTTTAAAAGGTTACAAGCTTTGGAACCCAGAAACAAGGAAGGTTGTGTACAGCTGAGATGTGGTGTTTAGAGAGGTGAAAGATGTTTTTAAACATGAAGTCATACCAAACGAACCTGAGAAGATAGAGTTTGAGCTAAAGGAGTATGAATCAGAATCTACAACAGAAGAAGATTCAGAAGATGAAGAGCCACAAACTCCAGCTATAAGAAGATCAGTTCGGGAAAGAAGGCAACCAGAAAGGTATAGTTCATCTGCTTTCTATTCAGGTTTTTCCTTAACTATAACTGATGATGATCCCAGAACTGTCAGGGAGGCAGTGGATTCAAAGGATGGAAAACTCTGGAAGGAGGTCATGGTTGATGAAATGGCATCCTTGCACAAAAATTAGGCATGGGATCTGGTGGAGTTTCCAGCTAGAAGGAAGCCCATCGGGAGAAAATGGGTGTTTAAGAAGAAGATGAATGTAGATGGAAGGGTGGAGAAATACAAAGCTCGGTTGGTAGCAAAAGGTTATTCCCAGGTGCCGGGAATTGATTTTGGTGATATTTTTTCTCCTGTCGCCAAAGTTACTTCTATTAGATTACTTTTATCTGTTGCTGCTGCATTTGATTTTGAGATAGAACAGATGGATGTGAAGACAACTTTTCTTCACAGGGATCTAGAAGAGGAGATCTACATGAAGCAACCTGAAGGCTTTATGGTGAAGGGTAACAAAGAACTGGTATGCAGGCTGAAGAAGTCTTTGTATGGGTTAAAATAGTCACCAAGGATGTGGTATCAGAAATTTGATACCTATATACGGGGACTTGGCTTCACCAGAAGCAAAGAGGATCATTGTGTTTATTTTAAATTAATTGGTGACCGTGTTATTTATTTGGTCTTGTATGTGGATGATATGTTGTTGATTGGAAATGACAAAGAAATTATCCAAGATTTGAAGACCCAACTGTTCTCCAAATTCGACGTGAAGGATCTTGGTGCTGCAAACTATATTTTGGGCATGGAAATTAAGAGAGATTGGGCAAAGAGGAAGCTCTGGTTAAACCAAAGGAAGTATGTCGAGACTATATTGCAGAGGTTCAATATGCAGAATAGTAAATCGGTGAATGTTCCTATTCCTGTAGGTGTAAAGTTGTCTGTTGCACAGTGTCCCAACACACACGAAGAAGAGGAGGATATGTCCCGTGTTCCATATGCAAGTGTAGTGGGTAGCCTAATGTATGCAATGGTCTGTACTAGACCAGACATTGCACATGCAGTGGGAGTATTGAGCAGGTTTATGTCAAACCCAGGGAAGGAGCATTGGACAACAGTGAAGCGGGTTTTCAGATATTTACGTGGCATTAGTGATTATGGCTTGTGCTACCAGGGAAGACCAGGATTGGAAAGAATGTTGGACATTCGTGGTTTTGTTGATGCAGACTGGGCTGGAGATCTGGACCAAAGAAGATCTACGAGTGGGTATGTGTTTAGCCTATTTGGAGGCGCAGTCAGTTGGATGAGTAAAAGACAGTCTGTAGTGGCTCTTTCAACTACAGAGGCAGAATACATGGCATCCACTCATGCAAGCAAGGAAGCAATTTGGTTGCAGAGATTGTGTTCAAGTATGGGGTTGGTACAGCAAGCTATAAGGATAGACTGTGATAGCCAAAGTGCAATTTTCTTGGCTAAGAACCCTGCGTATCATTCAAAGACAAAGCACATTGATGTTCAATATCACTTTGTTAGAGATATGGTTGAGGCTAAAAGGGTGTTGCTGGTAAAGGTGGACACTTTGAAGAATGTTGCAGATGCATTGACGAAGTCTGTGAGCACTCAGAAGTTCTCTTGGTGTAGAGAAACAATGGGTGTTGAAGAATTGGGCCAATGACTAAGCTCTCCTGTGCCCCCCTTGCGGAAAGAAAACAACAAGTGGGAGAATGTTGGGTATGTGTTATATTCTTTCCACGACTAATCACACGCGGGGGGATAAGGGGGGGCGGTAGCCCCCCCTGTCAGGGTTCGAGGCAGCGCCTCGGCGAAAATTTTTGGTCCTATGGTTTTGCACATGGTTTTGGGGTACGATGTTTTTCCGCCTCTGGTATTATTTGTAGATCCGGTCAAGGGAACTACGGTTAAGTTCTAATCTAGGGTTAATGGATTAGGGTTTATGTATTCTTCGGCATGTATATATGTGTTGTAGCACTAAAAGGAACATAATGAAATATCAAGCTGGTCGTCCCGATTTGGGATCCAGGGAAAAATATCTGTGTTTATCTGTTTTATGTTTTTATGCTCTTGCTATTGTTTATTTTCTGTTATAAGATTCGTGTGTAGATAATTTTTGTTCAGGGTTAAAACCTACAGGAAAGAGAATAAGCACTTGGACAAGCAAGAAAAGGCAAGCAAAGGGAGGAAAAGGAATGCAGATAAAAAGCAAGGAAATCAAGGAGAAGGGTGGGTCAACAACTTCAACTAGAAGATTTTTTAGGTAACGGGTTGCATGTGTGATTTCCTAGCTGAGGTGTGAATGTAAGGTACATGAATTCATTTATTTGGTTAATTTTTTGTCATTGGCATGGGTTTTTCTTAGTTTGACAATGGTTTTATCCTTGCCTTACCATTTATTAGATAACCATGGTGTGATGGGGTATATTCTTGGTTTATCTTTGGATTCCTGAAAGCTTTTAGAACCGGGTGAGTTGGTCCTAGGAAAATTCCCAAGGATTGGGGGTGGAGGTGGTTTAATCTCTAGGAATCCCTCGAGAGGTAGGCGAAGACAATTAAATTCCTTAAGATAATGGTGAAGAAACTTTGAGGCATTTAAGCTTGTTTTGGATTTGTATATCTTGACCAGTTTTGGTGATATCGCAATAGCCTGAGGGCGGAGGTGGTTTAATCTCCGGGAAGCCCTGGTTGTTTATGTCTTGAGATCCCACATTCATGCTTGGAATATGGCACGAGGGTGATTGGATGTAAGAAATATTTGGTTCAACCCAATCTATGGTTGAGTGGTACGTGTAAGTCCTTAACTTGGTTGCTTTTGCATAAGTTAATAATAGTTATTTTCCTATTGTAATCTATGAGCACTTATACTTGTTATTGTGGTGATTTGATGGCTATTCTATTATGGTTAATAATATGGTTCTATATTGGTTACAAGCATGGATTTTTAATGTTCTCTAGCTATTACTTGTTCATGATTTGATAATTATTTGATGGTTAATGAATGCATGGGTTAACAAGTGTATTGTAGCTCTTATGAGAGGGCATTAGACCTTATTTGTGATTCTCGAATAAGTTTTAGACTCGTATTATCATATATACATTCATGACATGTAGCTTATATGTTTACCATATGTTAGACGAAATGTCGGTCATGGTTAGGCTTGGTTAGGTCAAGTTCTTGTTCAAGTTTTCATGAATAACATTGTCATTATGTCATTTATCATTATGAGAAGTTACAAGTAGTCCTAGGTAGTGGTCTGGAGGCTGGCTTAGAAAGGTGGCTCAGATCTTGAGACCCCACCCTTTGAACTAGAGTTTTGGGGCTATAACCGCATGGAATAAGTGTCATGCATGCAATTTAAGCTTTATAACCACACCCTTGTAGGTTTGTGCATGTGGTTGGGGTGTCAGGTCAGTGAAAGAGCAATCCAACTGAGGGTTTGGGAACTTAGAGTGGTTGTTTAGCTCATGGGTGGCTTGTAGTCCTTGTAGGTTTTCAGTATGAGTTCATTTTCTAGACCCCACTTCCTTAACTGAAATATGGAGGTCGGGTCATGTCATAGTAACTCTCTGTCTCATGTTTACCCTAACAGGCCCGTGAAATTTGCGAAATGTGGGAGGGGGTGGTACAGTTTCCGCAAGTCACACATCTACACTCTACATAATGAAAGCTTCCTCCACACTTCTATATTCCACACAATGAAAGCTAAACCCTGAGATATGCACTCTTTACAATCGTTATAGCAATTTTCGTGAACCGCTAAAGATATAGAGAAATTGGCCACATCCTACCTCTTTGTGCGGGGTCCGTATTTTGTTATTATTTGAGAATGCTTTTTTTTTCAAGCCACACCTCCACACTCTGGACAATGAAATATTCCTTTGCACTTCCAGATTACACACAATGAAAGCTAAACCCTGAGATATGAACACTTTGCAATCGTTATAGTAGTTTCCCCAAATTGTTGAAGATATAAAAAAATTGGCCACATCTTATCCGAAATTCATATTAACTAGCTGGATTAAATGGAGGTGAGACAAATACTTAGAAATATTATATATCAAGCAAGTGCATATCCAACAATTTATGTCGCATGAAATTAATATATCAATTTCACTCTGAGATGCAGAGGAGGCTTTCATTGTGCTAAGTGTGGAGGTGTAGAGAAAATTTTCATTGTGTAGAGTGTGAAGGTGTGGAGGAAGCTTCCATTATGCAGAGTGTAGAGGAAGCACAATGAAAGCTTCCTCCGCACTTTGCACAATGAATTAACTAAATTAAAAATAAAATATTAAAACATATAACATCTTTTGAATTTTAAAATATTAGAACATATAACATATTTTGAACTTTATAATGAATAAAACTACAAATTTTCAATAATCAAAATAATAAAATTTGTCATACATTATGTGTTTTGATTGGATTTTTTATTGACTAGTGCAGGAACCTACATTGATGAATATTGACTACGGTATACTGGACTCCACACCTAGTATTAAAAAATTAGATAAGGTGTAGTCTTACAATTAACATTTGTTTAGCGCTTCATAACATTCATTTTGAAGCATTGTGTAATGATTACTCATTGTAAACATATAAGAAGATCATATCCATCCATATTATAAAATAGTGTTAATGGCATTTATTTGGAGAATCAACATGTAATCAACACATCGTTTGAGTGCTTAATAGAATTTACTGCTTGTAAACAAATCAATAAGATGCTTAGAGATCTGCAACAAGTATCCATCAGAGTAGATTGACACAATGTGCAGTCCCCATCCCCACACTTCTTCCACACATTTCCCCATTTAACGAAAACATTTTGGTGAAATGTTACATAGATCTAATCAACCTCTCATGCCAATTTGTCAAAACATTTGCAAGGAACAGAATATCGCGAGGGAGAAATGTACAAAGGTGTAGAAGTGGGAGAATATTGGTTTTTCCATGAGCCCTCCTCTTCTGCATATCCTTTCAATGTTATTCATCCCTGCACATTCAGATAGATATCAATCATCTTTAAAACCACGTGTGTGGAATGTGATTGGAAATTAGCTTCTCTCTATGATATTATAGCTACTCATATACCACGATCACAATATTCACATATCCTTATGCATAGAAGTAGCTTACCAAAAAATTAGTAGCTTACTAGACAATTGAAATCAACATAGCTTGATAAATCTAAGTCTATTAATGCGTGCGAGGAAGAAGTTTTGTGCCGGAGAACAAGAGTGCAGAGTAAGGAACAAAAGCTTTCTTCCACAATGTTTTCTACCTCCACATACATTCCCGCACACTATATATCAATAAATTAATTAATCGTTTTGGCTTATTAAAGTCTGGGGCATGACAAATTTGGGTTACGTGTATATCGAGTGCTAAAAAGGGTGTGTTTATTGATTTGTTTACAACCAATAATCATTACACAATTATTTAAAGTAAATGTTATTGAGCACTAGAACGATTAACTGTTTACAAGTCAATTTTCTCAATAAGCACTGAAAAGACTCAAGATATGTATGTCGAATGATGTGAAAATTGATGTCTTGTAGTGTGCAAAGTAATGACATATCGCCAAAAATAAGCAAGCACAACAAGATGCATATGTGGAAAAATTAGGTGACATATGGCAGTACAACACACTAGCCATGTGAAACTTAGTTATTCATTTTTGGCGTGAATTCATAAAGTATCATTTAGAGCTGGCGGAGAGTGTAGCCTAACAATATCCGTGAGATGGGGAACTTTATGTCATTTAACCAAAGAATTAGTGCGGGTCTTTATCCAATTAATACATGTCACTTTTACAGGGGCTAAATGCAAGCATGTTATACATATTGTTTGTACACATCAACAACTAAAATAACTCACCATATAGCACTAAAATCAAGGATTAACGAGAAAAGTAAACATTTTTCTTTCCATATCGAGAGAAATTTTCGGTTGTAACGTAACGTTAATGTTAATCCTTGCAATCAAAGCATTAATCAATGTACTTCAACTAAATATTAGATCAAGAAATATTTTTAATGACAACAAGTGGCATATAAATTTTTGAAAACAATGAGTACCAAAATGTGTGAGAAAGGACAAGTGTGCAGGGTGGCCATATATGACAAATTGTGTTGAGATGGAAATGTTTGAGGAGGTGCGGGAACCTACAATGAAAAATCTTGATTGCGGTGCAGAGGACTCCACACCAAGTATTAAAAAATTAATTAAGGCTTAGTCGTACTATTAACATCTATTCAGCGAATCAATGTGCAATCAGGCCATCGTTTAACATTTATTTTGATGCATTGTGTAAAGATTATTGGTTGTAAACATATCAATAAGATTATATCCATCCATATTATAAAATAGTATTTTTGACATTTATTCGACGAATCGATGCGTAATCAACACGTCGTTTGAGTGCTTAGTAACATTTACTACTTGTAAACAAATCAAGAAGATGCACATGGCTCTAGAGCTAGTATCTGTCGTAGCAGATTGAAACAATGTGTGTACCCCCTACGCACATTTCTTCCGCACATTGCCCCATTTGGTGACAACATTTTGGTGAAATGTTACATAGATTCAATCAACCTCTCGCAACACAGATTAGCATATATAAAATAAAGAATTAAGAATTAATTTTATAATTAATAGAAGCTTCATTGTCGATAAATGTAAGTTTGTTTGACATTTATGTAGTGAATCAACACGTAATCAGGACATCATTCAAGTTCTTAATAGAATATTAAAATAATAATTAAGGCTTAATCCTATTATTAACAAAAGCTCCCTTCTTGGTAAACATAAGTCATTTGACATTTATTCGGTGATCGACACGTAATCAGAACATATTTCGATTGCTTAATAACATTTGATCTAATGCATTTTGCAATGATTAATTCTTATAAATAGAACAAGAAGGTTGTATCCATCGATATTATAAAATAAGATTTTTGGCATTTATTTGGAAATCAACGTGTAATTAGGATATCTTTCGAGCGCTTAATAATATTTATTGGTTGTAAAAAAGTGAGAAAGGTGTACATGGCTCCACAACCAATATCCATCCTAGCAGATTGGAAGGATGTGCAGAAGAGGGATATGTGTGGGAGAACCTTTGTTCCCTCTTTTCCACAACTTTTGCATATGTTACCCCTATGCATATTTCAATTTCCCGTAGTGCGGATTAGTGGATATTAAAAAATTAATTAAGGCTTAATCCTATGATTAAAAAATACCTTTTTATATCTTAATGGAAAGTACTATCGAAATCATAAGCATTTGTACTAAAGTAATGGTGAAATCATCATATATTTAGAGCTTAAGTGAATTAAAGCCTATTGAATTTTTCTAGTTGTTCTTGTTTCTTCGTTCTTTTTGTTTGTGCTAGAGAGTTGTCACATTATTGTGTTGTTTACAATAAGAATAAATTGTAATAGGTTCCTCTTGTCTAAAGGTTGTACAGATCATAATGAACGAGAGAACACAAGCCAATGAATATGGACCCTTGTTCAAAGTCCAAAATTAAAACGTAAGCGAAGCTTAAGTATTCTTGTTTAAGCATTGCAGAAAAAAACATGACACATTATACATTACCGAGTAAACCCATAATATTTATGAAATCAAAGGCCAAAGTCCAATACACAAAAAGGAATGAAGCAACAAGTTCAATTGACATATCTAAGAAACGTAGAGCTTATAGATGTACTCTTTATGGAAGAGAATTTATGGTACTCTTTGTCTTATCTACTTAGTTATGGCAAGAGTATTTATGGTACTCTTTGAATTATCTACTTAGTTATTGTCTTGTTGTGAACAAGGATGATGAAGAATCTGAGAGACATCTATAATGCAATACAAAAAAAGGTAACTAATTGTGATTGTGGTTTATTCAATACTCAAAGCTAGCAACCATTAAAGGTAACAAACTAGAGAATGGGGTGACAACGACTCCAGGATTTCTTTAAAGAAATGTGTAAGTTTTTGTAAAGTAAATGAGTCAATCTGATATTTGTGTTTACTTAGGTTGTTTGCACATGAACAAAGGTTTTCAAAGTAAGGTAATCATGATGATCGCTTTAGGAACACTGCATTAGGGGTATATTTCTATTTGTTACACCGACTACTTAGAGAGAATCATATTGAATGTAATAAAGCATCAACTATAATTCTTCCAAATTTCATGAATTATGGCCTTTGTTATGATTGCATGTAATATAGTTACTGTTTACTATTTTCCATATCTAAATTTATGTCAATATTGAAATTTTGCAATGATAATAAAATAAAATAATTATGAATTAATTGTACTTTTGTCGTTGAAATTGTTTCGATAACTATTGAAAGAAATTCAATTGTAGAAACAGGTAGATTTATCATGTATATTCCATCTTGTAAATAGATAATTGATAAAACAAGTTTAGTTATGTTATTTCAAATATTCTTTTAAGAGCTGACTCTATTTCTTGGAAATTTAAAAAACGATATCAATCCAATTATTACTATCAAACTATATGTCAATATTGATTGGTTTTTATTTTTGTTTATTGATACTATTCGTGGCGATAAATGGATGAATAATTCAATCAATAATTTGTTACTATTGAAATCGTGGGAAATGATCAATTATGTATGACTCTAAAAAACATAGGATTAATTTTGAATATGAAGTATCCATGATCAAGGGAACATGTGATTGGCTCTACCTCTAGGTCCACTAATAGGTTTTCTCCATAGCTAACATGCAACATCACAATCATTCATGTGTGCATAAGACAATTTGTGTTCTTGTTTCTATAGATGCATCCCTTTGCATAACCTTCTATTGCACGTATTCGTATTTCAAATCAAATATGTAACGAAATCATACAACATAGTTTATCCATATAATTGAATATTATTCAAAATACCTTACTTGAATCCTCATCTAATATGCACCTGGAAATAACAATAAAACATTCTCACAGAATGGGGAGATATCTGTGTAAAATAACATGGAAATTAACGTTTAGAAGTGTTGCGCAAGTTGGAGGTGTGTAGAAGAAGTGTGCAGACATAAAAATTTTACACATTTAGTGTAAGTTTTCATCTCATTTACCTAACATTATAAAGTCTATAAAATCTCGTATGCTCGTTTAATATTTATAAAATATTAGTAGATAGTAGATATATCCATAACACATACTTAGATATTCACGTTATGTTATTGTACATTATCTTCTCACACATCAGTTCTCCCACAAATACCTCTTATTTGACACATCCTTTACTCCACGTAACTAAATATGTAAAAGTTTAAAATGAAAAAATAAGTTAAATTGTTAGAGCAACTTTTGATTTCCTAATTATTTGTGCAGTTTTCCATTTTAAAGTTGTTGCTTACCTTTGTATATCCATTCTCCTGCACATACATCCGATTTTGCACTTTCTTTTTTCGACACACATTCCCGATTCTTATTACCATTCAATTTTCTAACATAAGGGATTTTCCATTTAATTCGAAAAGTAATAGTGCGAGTCCTAATATAATTTCCTGCGGTTAATGGTAGAATTTGCATTAGATAACAGAGCCACGGGAAGGTAGCGTAATCGCAATTGGAGCCCCACCGCAATGTATGAGAACCGTATATATTTTTAAATCAAGATTCCACTATTAGATTGAGGATATTTGCAAATCAATCATGACAATCATCATATCCATTGTCAGAGTCTCTAGACCTACTAATCACATAATTCCTTTTTTTCCTATTTTAAAATTATTTTTCAATCTCTAATAAATACAAAAATTAAATTAGGGAACTATTTTTTGGTGTATGGAAAGATGGAAAAATATGGTTTTTCACCCAGAGTACAACAACCACTAAGTTAGTGGAAATCTACATGGACGTAGGGTATAGTAAACAAATTTAAAATTGGTATATAGATACATGTTACGTATGGGAATTAAACATTATTTAATTGGTAGTTTTGATAAGATGCTATTATGTTGCAAGATTTTCCGGATTATCCACAGTATTGAAAAACATTGGTCGACGTTTTGAATCCCAACGGGGATCCATCTTCAGGACAAGATGAGAATCAAGAGTGAAAGAAGGATGCACTGGTCCTAATGGGGATCCATCTTCAAGACAAGATGAGAATGAAGAGTGAAAGAAGGACGCACAGGTTAAGGTTAACCTTAACCTTAACCGGTGCATCCTTCTTTCACTCTTCATTCTCATCTTGTCCTGAAGAGGGATCCTCGTTGGGATTCGAAACATCGACTAATGTTTTTCGATACTGTGGATAATCTGGAGAATTTTGCAATGAATGACAACCACAGAAGCCTAAAAACCATAATTCTATTATGTTCCTTGTCAGAGGGCATGCAAATAATTTCAAAACAACCCTCTTTCAGATTCCTATTTTGATTACGAAGTAAGGTGGAACACTTCTATGGACTGGTAGCATTTGTTCACAGTTGTTGTATTTCACCTTTTTAATTGGGCCATTTGGCTATTCTCTGTTATTATTGGGTGGTATAACGATTCCCGTATTTCTATTCTTGCTGGGTTTTGAATTTCCATCCTAAGTAGGTAGTTCCAAGGAACTAGATTTAGGCTTTTGTATCTCCATTTTGGTTGGCTTCCTAGGGGGTTTTCATATTTTCTTTTGCAGTATGTGACTATTCATTTAGATAATTTATTTTGGGACTATGTCTTGGTTCATTGCACTGAAAAACTGGGTGGGTTGTTATTTTTTTGGGTTGGTTTGGTGTTCTGTTTAACATAAAATATTTTTTTAGTGTAGCGGCCAATACATAACTCCCTTATATTCAAGTCTTTTTTGTTTTCTAGTGAAATACAAGATGCCATGTCAGTGAAGAAGAGTGAGGCGAGGAGTTGGTGAGTGAGGGGAGTCAATCCAACATCAACTGGAAAGCATTGATCAAGGTGAGGTTGTAGATCCCATCCATGTCAATAGAACTAATTTTAACGACCCTACTTCTAATCAACAAAAAATTAGCAACCAACTCAGGTATCTCAAGATTCTTATGAAATCGATTGTAAGAGACAGACATGATTCATAGAATATGATCATCTCATTCATGATTGATCTCCTATGCAACTAGTGGAAAATACAAGACAAATTAGCAAGTCTGCCAAGGGGTTAATGACGTCTACAAGAAAAACTAGAGCGCTTTGAAGGTAGATTGGCACACATGGAGAAACATGTACAATATGTATTTCAACCTTTGCCGTCACCTGGTTTCAGGACCAAGTAATCCGGTTCGATAACTACCCCTGATAGTTAATGGCTCCTAGTTGTATATTGATCCAACACGTTTTATTGTTCTATGTTCCTTTTTGTTTTTGGACTTTGAGGCAATTTTTCACAATTTGTAATGTTTTTTTTTCCAATTACCTACTAGCTAATAAATCTGGTAAGATTAAGGCTGGTAATATTTCATCAAGATAATATTGAAAATGTGATATTTTTTGCATAAATGAAAACCTAAGATTCACAAAATCTCATAACATTCTATATGTTGGAAAAAATTAATGCGTATTATGAGTTACATACATGCAACAGAAACATAGAGTCACAATTCACCATAATCATCTAATTGGAGGAGCTTATTACTTGTGAGGTGAAAGAATCAAGGCATGTGACTATGTGTAGAGATAAAGTGATTGCTAAATTTGTTTTACCAATTATTGGATTTGAAAACCTAGCCACAAAATGTTTTCCCAATATCCATGAAATTTAAAACATGCAAAAAGAAACATAGCATATGGATGAAAATTATGGAGTTCCAAACCCAATGTTTTAATTGTAAAAAACCATTAAACAACGATTATACTCCTAACGTTACTTTTACTAACTATGATAATTCATTCAACCCTAATCAAGAAAAAATTGAGAATTTCGATCTTTCACTTTAAGCAGTGAAGGGAATTTCAAGGAAACAAAAGGCTAATCTTTCACTAGTATCAAAGCAAGTTTCATTTTACATTGGGAAAATATGGGAAGGTGAGAGCTCTTTGTTAGTGTGTAGAGGAAGGGTGTGTGCTGGAGTTTGTGTTCAGTTGTCTCGAGTAGAGTGTATGGGAAAGAAGCAGTGTGCAAAGTAAAAATGTATTGAACAACTATATGGAGAAGGAAATGCCTACGGATGTGCGGAAGTGGGAATGTGTGTAAAAGAAACATTAAAAGAAACATGTAAATATTTGACAAAAATCTAGTCAAAGTAAAATCTTAGCTAGTAACAAAGCAAGTTATCAAAGTAAATGTTATTAAGCACTTGAACGATGTCCTGATTACGCCTTAATATGTCGAATAAATGCTGAAAATGCGTGCGCTTACAAACAGGGGAGCTTTGATTAATCATAACATTAAGCCTTATTTAATTTTTTAATACGTGCTAGTCTACGGTGTGGGAAGTTGATTGAGTTTATGTGACATTTTACCAAAACATTGTCATGGAACAAGAAAATATGTATATCAAATGACGTGAAAATTGACATTTTTCAGTGTGTAGAATAAATGTGTGGAGGGGGAATCTATGTGGAGGTGCGGATGTGGGGGGATAAAGGTTCTCACACATATAGTTCTCTTTCACACATTGTTTCAATCTGATAAGAATAAATGTTACTAAGCACTTGAACAATGTCTTGATTAGGCATCGATTTGTTGAAAAAATGCTAAAAATACTTATATTTACTAGCATGACAGCTTTTGTTAATCGTATGATTAAAACCTTAATTAATTTTTTAATATGCGGTAATCTGTGCCACACGAGGTTGGTTGACTCTATGTGACATTTCACGAAAACATTGTTGCAGAATGTTAAAATATGTGTGTAAAATAACATGAAAATTGACTTTTTTGCGATGTGCAGAAGAACTGTACAAATGTGTTGAGATTCAACAAGATGATGAGCTTAGTGAAAATTAAGCACCTTCACTAAGTGGGGCCCGTAGGCTATTTTTAAGTGTATGTCTATACATGGTGAGCATATTCTATAAGTTGCAGGATGCTATTTGTAGATGGTTGATCAAGTTGGAAAAATAGATGAGATTATATTTTTAGAAGATTGGGCAAAGTCTATTTATAGATCGCTAATCTAAAATCAGATGCATGTCGATTAATATTAGCCCTTAATAATAATCTGACAATAAATATCAACGTATTCTCTTGGAGCACTTTATTTCAATGAACAGATTTGGAAAATCAGTGGGCTGAAGGAATTAAGTATTCCTATGGTGGTTGGTGACTCATGCATGGAGGACTCAGTTAGAACTGAAGTGGTAGAGTTGTGATAGAGTTGGAAGAGTAGTTATGGGAGTTGTTATTCAGTTTAACTCAGTTAAGTGAGTTAAACTCAGTTGTGCTAGTTGTATCTAGTTCTAACTGAAGATACACTAGTGAGAGTTTAGTGAATTAATTATTTAATTAATTCATAACTAGAGACTCACTTGCAACTGAAAAAATACGATAATTAACTACTTGCATTTCAGTTCCAGTGGAGACCCAGTGGAGAGATAGGTGAAAGGGTGAGATGGACTATCTGTTGTGACTATAGTGATGCATTCAATGGATCTGACACACATTGGAGATGCCAATGAGGATTGCATAGTAAAGGCAAGGCCAATTCAAATTCATTCAGGGTATTCTTCAAAAGGGATTGCGCAGTGGAGGCAGGCTGTCAGGAGGCAAGAAATTGGTTCATAGATATGGAAATTTCTGCATGACAGTGTGTAATGATTGTTGATTGTACTGAGAGCTTGATGTACTAAGCTTTGCATGAGATTATTACATGATCCATTGATATACATAATATATGATAGTTGGGGTTTTTAGCTTTAAGCTTTCCCATTAAACAACTGTGTTTATGTGCAATTGATTTTGCTTCATATGTGTTTTGAAATTGGCGATTTAATTTCCACAAAGAATTAAGTGGAAGGATTATGTATTTAACATAAGATTAATTTTTTAGATCAGGAGAGTCCGGTAGTAATATCAGTATTAATAAATTTCTACATGGTATTGGAGCAGTGTTAATCACTGAAGATTGCAATCTTGAAGCGGTGTTGATTTTTTTATGTGCTAGTGGACAATTCGAATTTGCTACAGAAATTTCTTGGTGCAACAGTTGAGTATTCATTGAAATGCATTTCAATGGGTTGCGGTTGGAGTATGCCCTTGAGGGTAGCTCGAACTACATATCCTGGAAGGACAGGATGGAGGCAGTGCTTGAAGATAATGGTCTGAAGTAGTTCATTGATAGCGATGTTCCTAAGCCTACTTCTAGCGATGCTGCATTACTTGACACATGGCAAAAGAAGGTAGCGAAGAAAAGAAGGATCCTGTTGGAAGGTTTCAAGGACCATGTTGTGTCAAGCCTTCACGGGAAAGCCACTCCATTTACAATGTGGAAGGATTTGACAAATCTTTTCCAAAGCATCAATGACCATAGGAAGTTGGCACTGAAAGATAAGCTCAGAAAAATCAAAATGGAGAAGGGCGACAGTATTCCAAAATATCTCACAAAGTTTGTCCAATGTAGGGATGAGCTGGGGAGTGTGGGAATCACAGTTGCAGATGATGACTTGGTGAGCTTGGCTCTCCTTGGGTTACCGAAGAGTTGGCACAACTATCAGGACTCTGTTAATGGACGGGAGAAACTGTCGGATTGGGAGTGACTTTGGTCAGATCTTGTGTGGGAGGAGATAAGGCAAAGTACCAGGGATGGCTCTTCATCGAAGAATGATGATGAAGAGAATTGCGCTTTGGCTGCCAAAGAAAGGAAAGGGAAGGGGAAGAAAACCCATCCAAAATCTGAGGCTAAAGGCAAGAAGATGGATTTGTCCAAAGTGAAGTGTTTTCACTGTCACGAACATGGGCATCTCGCCACTAACTGCCCACAAAAAAAGAAGAACAAGAAGGCCGCTGTAGCTGCAGCGGGTGAGGCCTTAGTCTTGTAATTTTAACTTGATTTCTCTTTGATCGCATGCTTGGTTTCAAGTGCAATGGGATCGGTGTGGTATCATGATAGTGGTGCTTCCTTCCACATGATGGGAGACAAGGATTTGTTTAGTGACTTGGAGGAGAAAGATCTCCAAATGCATATAGAGATGGGCAACGATGGTAGATATAGTGACACAGACATTGGAACCATTACCTTTGAGAGGGAGTCATGTAAAGCATTTATGTTGAAAGATGTTATGCATGTTCCATGTCTGAAGAAGAACTTGGTCTCAGTCGCGATGTTGGAGGACAGAGGTTATGACGTTGTTTTCAGCGAGGGAAAAGCTTTCCTGTGACATAAAAAAACTGGTCAAACCAAGAGGATAGGGATTTGAGTTAAGAATCTCTAGAAGCTGGAGGTATATGGCTGCGCTGCAATGATGGGCAAAGAAGAAGAAGTGGTGAGCCAGGATGAGGGTGAATTATGGCATAGGAGATTGGGCCATCTTCACCATGGTGCCTTGAAGATTTTGCAGCAGATTTATACTGGACTTCCCAAGGGTACTCTTGCGTAGTCAGATTAGTGCAAGGGATGTACTATGGGTATTTTTGTGAAGACCACCTTTCATGAGAAGGAGAACCATGCCTTGGTGATCCCGGAGAGAATTCACACAGACGTGTGTGGACCTTTCTCGGTTGCTTCAACAACAAAACACAGGTATTATGTTATATTTGTTGATGAATATACTCACATATGCTGGATATTCTTCATGCAGAAGAAGAGTGAAACATTCTCAAAGTTCTAAGAGTTTAAAGCATTGGTGGAGAAGGACTCGGGGAACTAAGTGAAGGCTCTGTGGAGCGATAATGGTGGTGAATATATCTTGAACGAATTCAAAGACTTCTGTAGAAAAGAAGGAATTCAAAGAGAACTCATAGCACCTCATAACCCACAACAGAATGGGGTCGTGGAGAGGAAGAATAGAACAATCGTTTGTGCTGCTCGAGCTATGCTGCATGACAAAGGCCTACCAATGCACTTGTGGGCATAAGCATGCAACACTACGGTTTATGTGCAAAATCATTGTCCTCATAGAGTACTTGGCATGAGTACACCTGAAGAAGCTTTTACTAGTAAGAAGCCTGATATTTCTCATTTGAAGATTTTTGGCTCATATGTTTACATTCATGTGACAAAGGACGCCAGGAAGAAGCTGGAGCCGACTGTAGAAGTTGGGATATTTTTGGGGTACACAGAAACACCCCATAATTATTGTGTGTATTTGCCAAACAATCAGATTACTGTGGTGCGACGGGATTTAAAATTCAATGATGGCTTGCATGCAGAGGAGGAACTTATTCCAAAGATGAGCCTCAAGATGTGGATCAACCACAAGAGGAGGATCATGGAGTGGAGGAGTCCACTCACGCAGAGCCAAACATTATAATAGGAAGAAGGTGTACCAAAGAAGCTGAGAGAGTGAAGCTTGATGCGGCACAGAATGTAGGAGTCCCTACATCACAGCGCAGATAGAGACAGTCACCAAACCGATTCAATGGATACATGGCTCTCATGAGCAAGTGTATTGTGATAGAGCCATCTTCTTTTGAAGAAGTAGTGTAGGAGCCCACATGGGTAGATGCCATGGTGGAGGAGTATGACTCCATTGTCAGAAACAATGCTTGGGAGATTTTTCCAAGGCCGGTTGGTAAATCAGTGGTAGGTTCGAGATGGATCTACAAGGTAAATTAAGCCGTTGATGGGAGCGTTGAGAAGTATAGGGAAAGATTTGATGCCCGGGGCTTCTCACAGATCAAGGGGATTGATTATGAAGAAAACTTTGCACCTGTCGCACGATATTCTTCCATAAGGACCATCCTTGCTCTCTCAGCGCAGATGGGTTGGCACATTCATCAAATGGATGTGAAGAATGCGTTCCTTAATGGGATCATTGAGGAAGAAGTGTACATTGAGCAACCTGAAGGATTTGAGATCTTTAGCAGCGAGTGGCATGTGTGCAGAATCAAAAGAGTGTTGTATGGGATGAAGCAAGCACCTCGTGCTTGGTACACACGGATCGACAACTATTTCACTGGACTTGGCTTCACCAAGAGTGAGGTGGATGCAAGCTTGTACCAAATTGTGGTGGAGGGTAAGATTTTAATCATTGTTCTTTATGTTGATGATTTAATACTAATGGGTGATGAGTAGTTGATACACTCATGCAAGGCAGATCTTGCAAAGGAGTTTGAGATGACGGATTTGGGCCTCCTTCATTATTTCCTTGGATTAGAAATATGGCAGCGAGAAGGTGAACTGTTTGTGTCTTAAGGCAAGTATGCTCAGGAGATACTTGGTAAGTTTCACATGGAGGACTGCAAGCCCATGGATACTCCTCTTCCAAGAAATTGGAGGAAAGAGGATGCTACATCGGTAGAGGTAGTGGATGCCACTGTTTATTGACAGTTGGTGGGTTCGCTTATGTATTTAGTTAATACAAGACCGGACATATGCTACGCGGTGAATCGGCTTTCACAAGCGATGGTTAAGCCTACCAAGCTCTTTTGGAAGGCAGGCAAGCATGTCCTGATATATCTCAGGGGCACATTTGAGTATGGTTTATGGTACAGATAGACGGATGAGGTGAAGTTGCATGGCTTCAGGGATGCAAATTGGGCAGGCAGCCCAACAAATAGAAAGAGAACATGAGGAGGGGTTTTCAGTATCAGATCTACAATAGTTTCTTGGTATAACAGGAAACAAAGATCCGTGGCACTTAGTTCAGCAGAAGTAGAATACATGGCAACAAGTCACGCTGCATGTGAGGCTATCTGGATGAGGAAGATCCTGGTCAATTTGTTCGGTTCTCATTTAGATCCTACAGTGATACATTGTGATAATAAGAGTTGCATTAAACTCTCGATTAATCCTGTGTTTCATGATATATCTAAGCATATAGATATCTGGTATCATCATATTAGAGATTGTGTGCAACAGAAGATCATGCTGCTTCAGTACATTCCTATGGAAGATCAGGATGTAGATATTTTGACGAAGGCGCTCACTAGGAGAAAATTCGAATACCATAGAGGTAGGATCTGGATGAAGGATAATCCCTATCTTGTTGAGAGGGAGTGTTAAGATTTAACAAGATGATGAGCTTAGTGAAAATTAAGCACCTTCACTAAGTGGGGCCCGCAGGTTATTTTTAGGTGTATGTCTATTTTTAGACATGGTGAGCATATTCTATAAGTTGTAGGATGCTATTTGTAGATGGTTGATCAAGTTGGAAAAATAGATGAGATTCTATTTTTAGAAGATTGGGCGAAGTCTATTTATAGATCGCTAATCTAAAAATAGATGCATGTCGATTAATATTAGCCCTTAATAATAATCCGACAATAAATATCAACTTATTCTCTTGGAGCACTTTATTTCAGTGAACAGATTTGGAAAATCTGTGGGCTGAAGGAATTACGCAATTCCTATGGTGGTTGGTGACTCATGCATGGAGGACTCAGTTAGAACTGAAGTGGCAGAGTTGTGACAGAGTTGGAAGAGTAGTTATGGGAGTTGTTATTCAGTTTAACTCAGTTAAGTGAGTTAAACTCAGTTGTGCTAGTTGTATCTAGTTCTAACTGAAGATACACTAGTGAGAGTTTAGTGAATTAATTATTTAGTTAATTCATAACTATATACTCACTTGCAACTGAACAAATACAACAATTGACTACTTGCATGTCAGTTCCAGTGGAAACCCAATGGAGAGATAGGTGAAAGGGTGAGATGGACTATCTGTTGTGACTATAGTGATGCATTCAATGCATCTGACACACATTGGAGATGCCAATGAGGATTTCACATTCAAGGCAAGGCCAATTCAAATTCATTCAGGGGTCTTCTTCAGAAGGGATTACGCAGTGGAGGCAGGCTATCAGGAGGCAAGAAATTGGTGCAAAGATATGCAAATTTTTGCATGACAGTGTGTAATGATTGTTGATTGCACTGAGAGCTTGATGTACCAAGATTTGTATGAGATTATTACATGATCCATTGATATACATAATATATGATAGTTGGGGTTTTTAGCTTTAAGCTTTCCTGTTAAACAACTGTGTTTATGTTCGATTGATTTTGGTTCATATGTGTTTTGCAATTGGCGATTTGATTTCCGCAAAGAATTAAGTGGAAGGATTCTGTATCTAACATAAGATTAATTTGTTAGATCAGGAGAGTCCGATAATACTATGAGTATTAATATATTTCCACAAAATGGGTACTGTTTTGGGATGTGAGAAAGTGGAAGGATAAAGGTTCTCTTGCACATGTGCCTCTTCTGCAGATCCTTTATTCTCGACACTAAAAAATTAAAAGCTTTCCATCCTACAATGTCAAGTTATGAAACCAGTTTTCAAATGCTAATTTAAAATTAGTCTCAAAGTTACGAATTTATTTAGTCATAGGATTAAGCCTTAATCAATGTTTTCATATACACTACTCCGCAACGAGAGAATTTTATTGAGCTTATGCAACATTTCTCCAAAACGTTGTTGCAGAATGAGAAAATATGTTTGTGATCAAATACCGTGAAAATTGACGTTTTACAATGTGCAAAAGAAGTGCGCGGAGGGAGATCTTGTGCGGAGGTGCGAATATTAGGTCCCTTTAATACTAGTGTATCCCCTTATTGTTCTTGTTGTACCCCTGTAGTCCCCATATTGTTATTATTGTGCCCCGTAAACACCACTATTGTTATTGTTGCGCCCTTACATGATTATTGTTAGGTCGGCTAGGATTATATTGTGACCCCATGGACTCCTATATATAGAAAGGAGGTTTTTTCATTTGAATCATCCAATAATTGTTCATTTATGTAATGTAAAGGAGGTTTCCCCTAGAAGTGGCTGATTTCTAAGACGTTGATCTCTCTTTTCTTCTATTTTGGAGTTGGTTTCATAAAATTTGGTATTAGAGCTTTGGAATTTTCGATATAATTTTTTTCTACGAAGGTTCAAAAGCTAAAAAAAACCCATTTGCGAAGAAATCCTAATGAACGTTGTGTAAAAATTTCAGATCTTGGTTCACAATATTTTCAGAGATATGATATGTGGAAGGTAGCATTTTTTCAGGCTCCCAAATTTCATCTCAAAGAGGTGACCTTGGGAAAATCGTTATAACTCTCTCTCTGAGCATCAGATTGGAATTTTGTAATAAGTGCATGAAAGTACATAGACTGTAGCTCACTGTGTATTAGTTTTAGGGCCGAAGGAGGAAAAAGTGACATGTGGCGCACTGTACAAATTCGCTCCACTGAACCAGTCCATAATTAGGTCATTGCGGGAGATTGGTCATAAATCTGCCTTGAAGAATCCAAATCAGGTCTGACCTATGGCATTGGAAAGATGACTCAGAGGGATAATACAAGATAGAAATTCAGATCTTGAAGATTTGAAATAACTCAGATAAATCATGTTCAATATAGACCTCCTAAAAAGAAAGAAAAAGGTGTGTATTTTTTAAACAAGTTTGCATAACCTTTGTTTGAAAAATCAGTTTGAAGTGATTTCAAGGGCATATTGAAGCATAGATATCAATATTGAGTTATATAATTCCCCCCAAAAATAATTCCATACCCATTAATCCCTTAGAAAGCTCTACTATGACACATGAAGAGGAAGAATTGCAGTATGATATATAAATATTATGGTACCGAGTGCAAAAAATTTTGATCTTACAAAGAGCAATCAAAGATGACATAGATGGTTTAAAATCAGAAATGGAGGATAATTTGGATTGTTTGAAAGATCAAATGAAATCTAATATTGATGATAAAGTAGAGGAAGATCACATCGAGCATCAACAACAAGTTCTCCAACTCTCAAAGGATAACCTAAATTTGGTGCAGGATCGAATGAAACAACAGGAAGATCAACATCACAGTGAAATAAGTTTTGAAGCAGTCACAGAAACGAGAACTCGACAACTATGAAATTGATCAATGTCAGAGTATCTTAGTAAGTGGAAGAACTTACCCATTGAATATTCCGCATGGGAGGATGATAATTTTATACAAAAGCATGAAGAAATAATCAAGCGTTGAGGACAACACTTGTTTGAAGGAGAGGGGCAGGTTAGATCCCTATAATACTAGTCTATCCCCTTATTGTTATTAGTGTAGCCCCCTTATTGTTATTGTTGTACCCCTGTAGTCCCCGTATTGTTTTTATTGTGCCCCATAAAACCCCACTATTATTATTGTTGTGTCCTTACATTATTATTGTTAGGCCGTCTAGGATTATATTGTGACCCCATGGACTCCTATATATAGAAAGGAGGTTTTGTCATTTGGATCATCCAAGAATTGTTCATTATGTAATGTAAACGATGTTGCCCCCTCGAAGTGGTTGATTTATAAGGCATCGATATCTCTTTTCTTCTATTTTTGGAGTTGGTTTCATAACAATGAATGTGGGGGACTAAGGGTTATCCCACACATATCACTCTTCCTCATATTACCTCAATATGCTAGAACATATACTAGCTATGGAGCCCTTTGCACCTTCTTGATATGTTTAGAACCAATGAGCATTATACAATGATTCGAATTAAATGTTATTAAAATTTCGAACAATGCCCTGTTTACACTTTGATTAAGCCTTAACTACCTTTTAAATATGCAGTGATCTGCGCCACAAGAAGTTGGTTGAATTTATGTGACATTGTGCTGAAACGTTGTTGCATAATGTCAAAGTATCTACCTTAAAAAACATGAAAATTGAGATTTTGCAGTGTGCAGAGGGAGAAAGTATGTAGAGGTGCAAAAATGGGGGAATAAAAGGTTCTTGTGCACATATGCCTTTTCTGCACATCTATGCACAAAAAAAATTAAAAGCTACATTAAAAAAATCAGTTTTAAAATGCCAGTTTTAAACATAACTTGAACCAATATAAAATTAAAGTACTAATGTAGCTCCTATTTAATTTTTTTTTTTTGAAATGTGTGGAAGAAATGTGTTGAATGGGAATGCGTGCAGGGATGTGAAATGTGCTCTTTTATTCTGCATACTAAAAATTTAAAATATGTCTACCGTATGGAGTCAAGTTACGAAATTGGGTAGTGGAGACAATTAATCGTATACCTTTATTACACATCTGCTATACACGTAAACAAAAGTTTCATGCCCCATACTTTAATAAGACAAAGCCACTAATTAATTAGTTAATGTGTAGTATTTTGCGAGAGGGAAGTGTGCAGAAGAACTACGTGGAGGGGGAATGTACGCGAAAGTGCGAACATTGTAGAAGAAAGCTTGTGTTCCTTGCTCCACACACCCGTTCTCCCACACAACACTTCTTCCTTACATGGATTAAAAACTCACTTCATTTAATATTGGATAATAAGTGTTCAATTCACAAATGTGAAATCGTTAATGCACTTAGTATTCAGGAAACATGAATACTACAATTCACTAATTCTATTTTGATAAAGTTTTTAAATGAATAGGAACAACGATGTGAAAGAAACTTCTAAATAAGCATTAAATATTGAACACATATCTAGTCAAAGTAAAACATTGGCTAGTAGTGAAACAAAATGATAGAATAAATGTTAATAAGCACTCAAACAATTTCCTAATTATGCATCGATTCGCCGAATAAATGGTGAAAAGACTTACATTTACTGACAGGGGAGATTTAGTTAATCGTAGGATTAAGCCTTATGTTTTTTTCTTTATGTAACAAAACATTGTTTTGTATTTTTATATAAATTTCTTGAGATATGTGTCCTAGATCAAACATTGAGCTCGAACTAACACAAAAAGTAACACTACACTAAACAAGCAGTAACCCAATGCAATAAAATTAATGTTTAAATGTCACTATATCGTTACATAAATCTAAATAAAATAAGAATTAGGATATTAATAAAATAATACTTAGTCAAATATTATTATGACATTTAGTTGAATATGATTATATGATATGAACTTCAAAAGAGAAAATTTGGTAATGTTTTTCCTTTGTTTTTTTTTTTTTTTAAGCTTAACTTTATATGAAAATAAAAAATTGTATTAAATGACACTATAAAATATTCTCAACACTATGTTGATATCGATTCCCAAAGCGCGCCAAACACAACAATCATGAAACAAAATCCTATGAAATAGACTATCTCGAGTGGGAATTAAAAAAAGAAAACATATATGGTTTTTAATAACCGATATCATAACAGTCTTTTCTAATTACATATTAGGAAAATCAATACTAGCTAGATTGATGACGATCAATGGTAAATGTATACCATTAAAATGGATAACAGTCAAATGTCCTGTCAAAACTTTGATGTCAATTAGTGATTTAGATGAATTGTGGCCTTTGATGCACTATATGTAGGTTTTTTGGCCTTGAACTTGTTTCTAAAATCCCTAGGAAAGCGGTTTGTGTTGTTGTTCTAAAATTGATAAGAATTATCGAGGTTTGATTTACCATATGCCTATTATTTTTTGAATTTTCCGAGTCTTGTTGTAGAGTTGTTAGCACTGAACTCATTTCTAAAAGTTCTAGGCAAGCGATTTGTTTTGTTTGTTCTGAAACTAGCAAGTGTTATTAGGGTTTTCTTTGTCATATGTCTCATATGTCTATTGTTTTATGAATTCTATAAGTCTTGTTGGTATCATTGTTGTTAGAAATATTTTTTTAGTGAAGCTCCTTCTGATTTTTTTCAAAGCCAAAATTATTTTAAATGAAAACTCTGTCAGGATTTTGAAAGACGATTTCAATATTCTTGGCCTTATTAATTTGGTGTTGTACTAGACTCTATCATAATAGTTCCATAGAATTGGTAAGCCAAAGGGTCCGTGGGGGGGGGGGGGGGAGGGGAGAATGTATTGGTTTAACTATTACAATTGCAATACTAATAGCGAGATAAATGGACCAAGGAAGCAATGAAAAAAACATGTAGGAAGAGTTATATGCAATCAACTAAGATTTCTTAATGTTGATGAATAACATGTTGGAACTTCATTAAATGCTTGGTCAACTTGAAGATGAATTGGATGCCATAAGAACACAATTATAAGAGGTCTTGCAAAACATGAATGGAGTAACCAAACCTATATTCTCACATCATAATCAGGAAGAGCACCAACTTCGAGGGATCATCGTTGATTAATAAAGAAATCGTTACCAAATATTGCTACTTGCTAAACAAATTTTGAAATTCAATATATGTTAAAGGCTATTTATTGCAATTTTCTGGAGGGAGTAAAACAAATACTTTTTGAAAACATATAGTAGAATAGTCCAATAACTTTTCATCGCATATACTCTTATCATGTTCATGGGACATCAATTTTGTAAATTATTCCAAATAGGATCATTAGACTAATGTAAATGCTATCTGTGTAAGTATTTGCTTTCATTTTCTTATCAAATTATACAATTACAAAAACATAGAACTTGTTCCTTCCTTTAGGAAAAGTTACATGCCAGCATTAACTTGTCTTATTATTTTGTTTAAGAAGTCAGGTGGGATGGAAAAGTCTATGTAAACATAAACTATGTGCTATGGAAAATTTGTTTCTAATATTGTTTTAGTAATCATAGGATTTGCAAATTTGATAAATCAATAAAACAATGCAAGAAATCACATTGCAAAAAAGAACACATGACATAGGACAATGAGCCAGCTACACATTATATAATAAAAATGTTAGAGTATATATAATATAAGTAAATAATATAATACAAAACATGAAACTTAAACAAACAAATTCATTGAAATACAACTTTAGAAAATGTTAATAGTGACATATCAGGTAACCAGAGGATGAAATCATATCTCATCCATCCAAAAAACTGGAAAATTTCTATGGAAACGGTCAAATGTGAATTCCCCCCCACCCCTTACCACTAGCCAATGGTAATCCAGTCTCACTAGATATTGATAAGAGGGATATATGCGCCTTCCATATAACACTTATTGATTTTGATAACTTTACAATAATACAGGTTCATGAAATTGACAATGCTACACCATATCTAGAATACAATCATTAGATTACTTGACAATAAAACTAAATAGAACTATACCATCATTAGATTTCTTTAAAATGAAAATAAAGAGAACTTTAATTGTATATGCATAATCACAGTATGATGGTTTTCTGTAAATGTGCATGGATCTCGAAACTAGAAAACAAATAAATAACAATTGATTTTCTTGCACAATATTGGTGATAGGAAAAATTTCGTAGATTAGGTAATACTTATTCTAGTTCCATGCCTCTTAGGACAATATGTTGTAGTCTTGTCATTTGCAAGTATCATACAATTTAACCGATGGAAATAAACAAAGCAACAATTTTCCTTGCAAATGGTACATTAAGCTGTAGTTTCATCCATAGTTCTAGCAGTTGTAATTGGACTACTACATTTCACACATATAATGTCAAAGGGATTTGTATATGCACATGTTTCTGTCAGTAGTCCTTGCAAGTGCTGCAAAATTGATATAGAAAAATGAGAGTTAGAAAAATGAAATCAAATCTCTCTCTCTCTCTCTCTCCATCCATATATATATATATATATATATATAAAATAGATTTTACTATGTGTACTCCACTCGTTGAAGAAACCAATTTTCTCATAATTTTCGTTTTCTTCTCTCAATTTAATGAACATATGAACGTTAATTGTGAAGTCCATAAATAAATAAATAAATAAATAAATAAATAAATAAATAAATATATATATATATATATATATATATATATATATATATATATATATATATATATATTTTTTTTTTTTTTAACTATATGTTTTTAGCAAGATGAGCGAAAATATGTTTTCTTGCAATTGTATTTTTTTTTGTAAGCTTGGTGGGACTAGATCCTCATCATGTCCAATATATCACCTCAATCGGGACGAGGAATTGAAACAATGACTTCACATCAAGTGGTGCCGTAACAAAGCACCCACTCACCGTCTATCCAAGACCCCATGGACTCTTGCAATTGTCTTTTGATTGAAACATATATTGAAATAATTTTGCCATGTACTTGAACTTGTCACCTATGCAATATTTATAAAACAATACATGTAAATCATATAAGAGGCAAACAATAACTTATTATCATTCAAAAATTCAAATAAGTCTAAACTTATTATTTCCCTGTCCTGATCGACATTCCCATCTTTGATTTCTAGTACATATTGCATCCCTGTTCGCATTGCTGAAATTGCAATGGCACCAATTGTGCCAACTAGAAATGGATCTCGACTGCAAGATAGATTTGCAATCATCATATTTGGGAAAAATCAATACTCTCTAGAAACAGGGCAAATGCTTTCTACAATGTTAGAGCTATTTAATGAGATAGTTTTCTCACAGTCACCACTAATCATATTTGTGTTTTGGAAATATTTTGAAATTTATAACAAAAACACCAACATTTGCAATAAGTTCTGTCTCATGTTGTTCGATAGAATGTGTTGCCATAAGCAATGTTATTGTCATTTATGCTTTCTTATCTATCCAATCTGAATAAAGTATTGGTATTGCCTTATTTTCTTTGTCTAGAAAAGTTCGATATGTAACTAACACAACGCCATAAAAAATGCTTCCTGTTATATTGTTACTGATATCTTCAATTAATAATGGAATATAATGGATCTTTTTTTTCCTGGTCATGAGAATCAAATTGAAATTAATTCTAGAAAAGAAAAATAAATGCAATATACAATTAGCTAAACTTGGGTAAAACTACCATTCTATCTCTTTTTCTTGTATGTTTTCTAATCCTTTCACCATGTCTCCTGCGATATCTACTTTTGTAATTATTCTCATTTCCATCTCTATTTCTTCGTCCATGTCTATTGTCACATCATTGACAATATCTTTATTTGAGATCGGTTCATAATCTAATTATTTTTTCACCTTCATAAACACTGAATTGGAATCACTTCTTAAAAGGAAATTATAATTGATACTAAGCAAGAATTAGGTTGTGAAAACAAAACCAAATATCACAAATTCATTGCTAATGTATATTCTAATATCAGGTTCTGATTTCTATGCATATACGTAAAATACTAAAGAGATATTAATTTCGACAAATTCTAATTTATAGTTTCTTGTTACATATATTAAATTGAAAAATGAACAAAGCTAAAAATGTTTTATGGAAATCTCAGAGTACCTTTTTCCTTGTAGTTATTCTCTTGGATCCAAATCTCTAAGTGTTAAGTATTTCCCGAAAATTGAAAAAAGTGTTGTTGTCAATTACAATATATACAAATATAGCAAAAAAAAGAGAGAGTTGCATAATGTAATAATCAAATGACGATAAATAGAATAGAAACACACCTCTTAGCATAGTTGTCACTGCCTTTAACTCTATATGTTCTATTTGTGTTCATCTTCCCTATTCCAAAGATATGAATTACATCAAATATATAGAAATACTTAAAAAAAATGTAAAATACATGGGAATCACATATGGTTACAAAAGTACATATCGCACCAGGGACAACAAAATAGGAAAAATAAAGACTAAGAGAAAAAAAGATTCCAACTAATACAAATATAAATTGAAAATATCAGTACCAATGTAATAACAAGCATTTTCCATGGGGATGTGTATGTACACATAGAAATTTTTTGGACAAAGAAAATGACGCAAGACCAATACTCTGCATATTTCATAAATAACAAATTGAAATGACATTAACATTGTTTCTTCTTACACAACTTACCAAACAACATGAGAAAAAAAAATTATTGCACATTGTCAGGTTTCTATTACAAATTATGAAATAATTCCAAAGCACAAGTATGGTGGTACTAACTATCAAAAAATAATCTCACCAACTAATTGCAACACTGTAGAAAACATTCTTCATGTTTGCATGGGATTTTACCCCAATATGACGATTGCAAATATGTCGTGTAATCCAAATACGTTTCCAACTGCCCAATCTATGCAATTGCTACTTTAGCACCATAGGCATGAATACAACATGCACTAGAAATAAAATATTCCAATGTTGACGAGAACAAGATGATAATAAGCATAAAACATATTAATGCTCATAATTGTTAACATCACCATAAAACTAAGAGAATAATTTTTTCACATAATGAAGCTAGTAGAACGACCACCATATAGCTTAGATGAGAAACCATTCACCTTAGACATTTATCAAAATGACGAAATAAGAAAGAATTTCGAAGGACATCTTTTATAACGAGCCCCCTGAAAAGTAATTTATGTCTCTCATCAATTAGCATCTCATAACAAAATTTCTAAAATCATAGTATGAAAATAATCCATACCTAACTACTACATGATGATAATATTATATAAAAATTGGATTAAAAAGACACCTCATTTAATATAGGATAACAACTATGAATTGACAAATGTGAAATAAGAAATGCATTTAGTATTCGGGAGGCTCAAATAAAATGAGGCCACATCGACATAGTAGTGGGTACAATTAATCACCCACCCTTATTTCACACACGATATACACATAACCCAAAAGTTTCATGCCCAAAAATTTAATAAGCCAAAACCGCTAATTAATTGATTAATATGTAGTGTACGAGAATGTATGTGGAGATATGGAACATTGTGGAAGAAAGTTGATATTCCTCGCTCCGTACACCTGTTATCCAATACGACACTTCTTCCTCACACACATTAATAAGCCAAACCACTAATTAATTAATAAATATGTAGTGTTATGTGGAAGGGAGGTGTACGAAAGAAGTAATCAAAGGGGGAATGTATGCAAAGGTACGAACATTGCAGATGAAAGTTTTTGTTCCTTGTTCTAGATACCCATTCTCCTACACAACCCTTCTTCCTCGTGCACATTACAAAGACCCTTCATTTAATATTGGATAATAAATATTTAATTGAAAAATTTCAAATCACAAATTCACTTAGTATTCAAGAAGCTCAAATAAAATGAGCCCACGTCAACATAGTAGTGGGGAGAGTTAATCACCCAACATTACTTCACACCCAATATAATGTAACCCAAATTTTTCATGCACAAAAATTTAATAAGCTGAAACCTCTAATTAATTGATTGATATGTAGCTTGCGGGAATGTAGGTGGAGGTACATAACATTACTAAAGAAATTTTTTGTTTCAAATGCACATAATATTTGGGAACTCTGAATACCAAGATTTGTTGTTTCTACTTTGATATAGTTTTTTAATGATCAAAGTCGTCAAAGATAATTTTGAAAACCACACATCGAATCATCAACAAATTAGTTTTTCCACAACTCATTTACATCCCGATATCAAATAAAATGAGCCCATGTTTACATAACTCGATATACATTGTAAATGCCCCAAAATTTAATAATCCAAACCCACTAATTAATGGATTAATATGTAGTGTTGTGTAGGAGGGAGATGTGCATAAGAAGTGTGCAGAAGGGGAATGCATGTGGATGTACATATCATTCTGGAAGAAAGTTTGTTTTCCTTGCTCTGCACACCCGTTCTCCCGTACAACATTTCTTCCTCGCATATTAAAAGGACAATTCATTTAATATTGGATAATAAATATTTAATTCACAAATGTGAGATAAAAAATGCACATAGTATTCAAGAATCATGAATACCAAGATTCATTGTTTAAATTTTGATGTAGTTTTTAAATGATCAAAGCATTTGAACACAGTTTTCAAAACTGCACATTGGATCATCAACAAAGCAATGTTTCCATAGCTCCTTTCCATCCCGATATCAAATAAATAAAGCTCGCATTGACATAACCTAATATACATGCAAACCAAACTTTTCATGCGCCAAAATTTAATAAGCCAAAATTGTTAATTAATTGATTAATATGTAGTGTTGACATGTGTTGTAACATTATCTAGTTTTTATAAGTTAGCATATAAAGTCGAAATAAATTCAAAAAAATGTTAAGATAGGATATGAATGAAAGAAAAAAGAAATAAAAAAATGATAGGTTTATTGTGTGTTTTATACATCCATATCAAATAAAATGTTAGGTTAGATTGCCCTAAAGAATGAAGGAAAAATAAAAAATAAAATGTTAGGATGTCAAAGAAAAAATGAAGGCTTTAGTTCACAAAAATGAAAAAATATATGGCTACAAGCTCAAACGTGCCTTTTCAAAAGTTAATATATTAATTGTGATTAATTTCCTTAAAAATAGATTAATTTTTCATTAGTTTATTAAAATTAAACCTAAATTTATATGGAGCATATATCGTTGTAAAGATAAGGTCACTAAAGGACAAAATATCTCTTGTCGGATGTAATATTAGGTGCTCACTTTTCAATGGTTGAGATCTCCCTCGCCCAGATCAATGATGGAGGGAGAGTTCGCACCCCCTTGGCCATTTCCTGTTAACGCGGGGGGTGGGGAGGGGGAGGGGGGGGGGGGTGTTGTTCGAAAAGCAGTTTTAATGGCTACCCTAAAATGCGTACGTGGCACCCTCTTTGAAGTTCGCACCTCCTCTGCTTAAAACCGGAAACCACTAACCCCCCTCCAAATTCTGTCGTGTTTTCTCCCTTACCACGTAAAGGTCATTCACCCCGTGCCTTGACTGTTTTCCCTCCACCATGCTCGTGCCACCACCTGAAATATACCTGTTGAAAAATCAGCTTAACCATTACCAGCCTATCACATCTCTACCTTCCTATTCGCCCGTTGAAGCCCCCCACTCCCAAACCATTGGCCTCCACGTCAGCCCTCCGCTCCAAAACCCATTTAAGCCACTATGGTTACATTAAACTGTTAACAACAATTACATTCTAGAAATCACCCTATGCCCCACTATTTCTCACTTTTTCCTGACCATTTCATTGTCGTGATTGCAAGAAAATTTTCACAGTCGCGTCCATTATCTGATCGAGCTGTCACCACGCCTGCTGTCATCCGATCAAGCTATTGACACTCTCATTTTTCCTGACAGCAATATCTCCTCTCCTCTATCATTCTTCTAAACTACTGAAATGGCCCCAAAAGCTAAATATAAGAAGAGGATTGCAAAGGAAAGCCCCGCTCCCACAACCCATGTCAATCTTGACCTCATTCCTTTGCAGATGCCCTCTTTAAGGTTACAGATTGCTAGTGTGAGTTCGATTTCCATGAAATCAAATTGTGGCTGAAGCAAAAATATTCAGACAAAGAGGACCATATCAGATTCTGGGAGTCACTTCTCCCCTTCTTTACCTGCCCAAAATCCCATGAATTCCCTGATTCAATTTCATGGTGTCAAGCTCAATATGACCCTGTCAAAAGAGAAGTGGTGGCCCAAAATGGAGACATTCTGATCACCATCGCTACTAACACCATCAATCAAATGCTTCTCATTCCTGAATCTGACCAGCTCAGTCATTTCTCACCAGCCACACTTATGGATATGTACCATAAGTTGACCTTCCCACAGAGAACTCATATTTTTGACATTTTTCTACCAAAGGATGTTGAAATACCCAAAAAGAATCCACCATATCCATCTTCTATGTTTCCTAAGGCCTCTAAACACTATATCTCCCTTCTTTCCTACTTGTTAGGATATTGAGATGACCAATCAGTTGATGAACTTATCATTGAGTTCTTTTCCATTTTCAGCAATGAACAACAACTAACATTCATGTGTAATTTCAGCCAATTTTTGGCTGATAATATACATGAACAATTTATGAATTTTACTACACAGAGGGTATTTAGATACAGTTATGTCATCATTCACCCGTTTCTTTTCCAACAAGGAGATCGACTTCCCATTAAACTCAGCAAGCAGGATGATCAGGGAGTGAATCAATCATTGATTCATTGGACATAAATTGTCAGAGCTACATCAATAAAGCCATCATTTTCAGAGTTTATGGATTATTTCATACATGCAGTAAATCAGCTCCTAAGCAGTCAAATAGAACCAAGAATTGAAGAGGAAATTAAAATAGTTTTACACTTAAGTGAACAACCAAAACAGGAGATTGGTATATGTATAAAAATTATACTGAGATAAGAGTATATGGATGTGAACTTGCACCATACAAGCTGCCTAAAGATGTTCTTATGAGAATCTTTTCTCTGGAATATATTAGGCAAATGATAAACATGGATGACCTGCACATTGTTTCAGGTAAAATAAAATCACAGTTCAAGAGGATGCCAAGCATTGGATCATTATCTGCAATACCATATTAGTTGGTTTAGAGGCAGATGCATTATTGAAGAAGATGAATTTCTAGCCCAACTTCACTTGGTCCTATGACTCATATGGTATCATCTATGCTCTCAGAGTTGAATTAAAAACAATTCCCTATAATCATACCCCAAGGCTAGAGATAGAAAAGTTTAAGAATCAAGAAGAGTGGTCTGAAGGGACATTACAGGAAGCAGATGAACAGGTTCTGTAAACTTCAAATGTGCAGACTCCAGTTCCTCAGAGAAAGCAACTAAAAAGGGCAAGAGAAGAAACTCCATCTACTATGGATGTTATCCAAGAATTCATTCTGCAACAGAAGAAAGCAAAAACTGGTTCAAAATCATTAACAGAGGGAGGACCATCAGAGGTAATTAACCTTGGAGAGGTTGAAGTTTCAACATCACAAACTACATCAGCTGGAACCAGTGTTCCAAATACTTCTCCTATCATTTCTCCTTCTGAGGAGCCTATGGAACTAATTCAAATTGCAAGAAAAAATTCTACAGATGACCAACACATATTTTCAGAGTTCCTGGAGATCAAACAAAAGAATGAGACTCTTAAATCTAATGTTTACAACCAATTTTGGAAACAAACATCAACCTCCCAACACAGACTGCTTTCAACGTTTGACAGTGAAAAATGAAGAATGCAGATGGAATTCTTACAAGCTTTGGTTCCATTTCCAAAGTCTCCTTCTGACTACAAGAAGACCATTTTCTCACTTGACACCAGTCAAATACATCCTATTGATCAGATGGACATGCATAAGCAATCTGGTGAAATGATGTTTTCTACCATGACCACCACAACAATGTCCCTCTCCAAGCTCAGAACAACACTTCCGAATGTTCAATCTCAACTCAAGGTTGAAAAACTGTCATCATTGTTTAAGGATACAAAGATTAAGACTTTAGAAGAATTAATAGTAAAAATTGGATACAATCCAAAGGACTGCAATGTAATTGAAGAAATTCTCAAGAAAAATAATGCAGACATTGCAGCCTTGAGAAAGCAGTTGAAGTTGCCTTCTACTGAAGATCCAATGAATAAAGAAATTGTAGAGAATGAACAAAACACAGGTGACATGCTCAAACTCATCATTGAGAAAAACATACAAATTAAGAAAATGGAAGAACATATAGAAGGACTCCTTAAGGAAAAGGAATGAACACAGGTGGCTTTAGTTCCAGCTACAACCATTCCTATATCAGTTGCAGGAACAAAGCCATCTTCATCATCAAAAATAACACCATTATCATCAAAAGTGGCTGATTCAACCAAATTAGCAGAAGAATTGGCTTTGCAAAAACAACAAAATGAAAAGTTGTTAGAGAAATTTTAGAATCTAGAGTTGCGAAAAGTCCAAAGTGATACTTTGTATGTAGCAGAAATGCAGAAGACCCATACACTAGAACTAAAAATTGCAAAGCTATAAAGTGAATCATTAATGGTTGATATCTTGACCCAGGCCAAGGAAAGCATCTGGATAGACATCAACCAAGCTATAACAGAAGTATGGCCATCCATACAAATTATCTTTGAGCAACAAGAAATTATAACCAGATGTAGACCAGAGATTGAAGTATAGAAAGCAGCCTTGAAGACCAAGCCATCAGAATCCACAAACATGATCAAGGTATTAAATTCAAAGATACACAAAAGTGGATGAGATATTTAGGAAAATGGTAAATTTACAAATCCCAGGCAAGGAAAGATGGGATAAATTGTGTGAAACCATTGAGTAATTGTAAATTCTAGCAAGACAACAACATAGCAGCATTTTTGGGCCTAGTCATCAACACAACAATATTTCTAGCCAAATCATCGACAATCTCCTTCAAAACAGGGACACATCATCCAACAATTTCCTTCTTTCTATCATATAATACTATTTTTGTAATCAATTTAGGATATTTTCTTAGTCCTAGAACTAGTATAAATAACTCGCATTCTTGAGTTATTAAGGGTTGCACCCTTGGATGAGTATTTTTGTAAGCAACAGTGTACAAGATTTTGATCATTAATAATAAAAGAAGGGTTCTGGATTTGTTTCATATATCCTTGTTCCCTTGTGAGTTTTTCTTGTTTATTATTTCATATTGTTTTATACCTGTATTTAATTATTATGAAGATAACAAGGTAAGATTAACTGAGTTTCAGTTGTCTTAAATTCCTCCCGAATTTATTATCTATATCAGAGAAATATTTACTGAGCTATTTGTTTATGTAAGTCCCTCTTATCAATAAATTATCAACATCTTCATAATGTTAAATATGTTTTGTTAAACTTTTAGACATTGTTTGAAAATTTTCACACTTATGATCATTTAAAATATTCTATATGAATAATTAACTAATCATATATTCTTACATATTCTGCTTAATCACCTGCAAAATCTAAATTACTGTGTGGAATAAAGCAACAACCCTTTGTCCTATTAATTAATATTATCTAAAAGTTTAAACACAGTTGTTGCAAATTGTTTTATGCATTGGTCGTCCAAAAAATTCCAAACGTAAAACAAAACAAAACATTATAGATGCTCTGGCATAATTATTGACCCCAATTATCTCAGAGGACGACAACATGCATGTAAGAACTATGCAAAGGGGAAATTTATTCAGAAATGCAATGAATTGCGAATGAAAGTTTATGTTCCTTTCTCTAAACAACCATTCTCTTGAACAACACTTATTTCTCACACGCATTAAAAAAAAACTTCATTTAATATTGGATACTAAGTTTTTTCTTAATGTTAAAATAATTTCATGTCTATGAAATAAAGTTCCCTCTGCTCCCCTATTCTCTTTCACATACCCCCTCTTCCGCACATCCTTCATTCCACACACATTCATGACTCCATACACCTGTTCTCTTGCACAACTAAATATGTAAAAAATTAAAATGAAATAAGAGGTAAACACATTAGGAGTCCCTATGTCAGTGTCAGTGTCAATGTCAAGGTCAGAGCACTCAATGAAATGTCTTCCACATGTTTCTCCTTTCGATCTCTGCACACATTCCCATCCATAAAAATATTTTGATTAAATATATTAAAATTTTAACTTTACCATCACTTTCAACTCCACACTCTGCACAATGAAATCTTCCTTCTCATATTTGTTTAGTCCCCCTTCCCGCTCCCTCCCACCCCCTTGCTTATGTAAGGGACCCGCAACCCCATTGGTTCTAGCATATGAGCATAAAAACATAGTGCTAGACATAATAATTGTAGAAAATCTCTAACACACTTATAATACCATGTAGAAATTATATCAATGGAATCAATCCGATCATCCATACTGAATCCTTCTACAATATTTGTGGAATATAAAACACGATTGCTCAATCACATGCAAGTAAGAGAAAGAAAATTATCAATCACACAACACAAGATTTTCCCAGGGAAAGCAACTTCTCAAAACCTCTCTATCATATATTATACATAGTCAAAGAATCATGAAACAATACAATGCTTTATCACACCGAGAAAATCCTGCACTATCCTGACTGTCTCACCCTGATCCTGCTCAAAACTGACTAGCAACTCATATGCAAAACTAACCAACAATTAGCCAATTTTCAGCCCCTGCTTAGCCTAGCCTTGCTCATGCAATCGCGAGGCAATTAATCCCTATTAAATAGGATAATCAATGTTCCTTTACTGCGCAATCCCTATGGAGCCTTCCTCTAACTTTATAAATGCACCTAGGTAGTTCACCAAAAATACAACTGATAGTTTACTTGTCTTTAACCTTTGTCTCAACTGGGTCTCCATCAGAATTGACATGCATGCAACTATTAATATTGAATCATCAGTTACTTGGTAGATCGCTACTTCTGAATTAAATCTATTTTAATTCACTTGATCTTCCACTAGCTCATCAATTAGTTAGAACTAGTTAAACTGATTTTAACTCAATTAATGTGAGTTAACTGATCACACTCACACCACACTAGCGCTGCAACTGCAACTGGACCATGTAAATAATAGAATCACTCTACATGCCTATCCTTTGACCCTCAACTTGAAATTATTGAGCTAACTAAGTCTATCACACTTTGTTAACTATTACAAGTTGTTATGAGATAAGATTACAATTTACTTTTAATTTAATTGGGGGATAATTAAATCAAAAGCCTCACATGGTAACCATTTTTGGGTGCCATTTTCTAGATTTTGTTTCTGGATGCCAATTTCACTGTTTCTTGTTGCAAATTTCAACAATAGTGTCAATGTCAGAGCACTCAACGAGAGAATGACCACTCATAAAATTAGTTTTTTTGTTTGTTTTTGTTTGTTTGTAAATTATGTATCATGCATTGACAAATACCGAAAATAAATCTCCCTCCACTAGGGGAATTGTGTCACAGTAAGGCTCACTTAGCTATGGAAAATTGAAATAAGATTTCTATAACTTATATTTTTTTTTTTGAATTTACAGAAAAATACAAATATTCAAAATTTTAAGTTACTAAAGTCACAAAAACTCGATGAACTAATCAAAAGTCAAGGGAATTTGACCACGAGGCGAGTGCTATAGTCCCTAGTGAGGCAAGGACTAAAAATATGCTCTATTAAATATAAAATATGCTTAGTTTCCTCTTAATCCATCATAACACCATACGAAAACAAATTGTATCTTAAAATAAACTAACAATTGTATGAGAATCACAAGGATTAAGAACAAAAAAAACAAGTTCTGTTGTTTAGTTGTACTGTTTTCTTTGCATGACAACCAAATATTCAATAGAGTTAGCATAATTTATTAGTGAGACTGAGACAAATGGAATTAAGGCTGAAATAAGACATCAATGTTTTTTTTTTCCAATCAAGTGTTTAGATAATTATTTTTAATTATAATAAAAAATGTGTTTTTTATTTATAAAGTTTAACATTAAGTTTTGCATAACTCAAAGAAAAACTAATAGGAGTCAAACTTGATATCAATTACTAGAGTCATGTTTGGGCAAGGACTAATAATAATAAAACATTACATTGTCAGAAAAGTATGGTAATTATATATATATATATATATATTTTAAATTTTTATATACAAATACTTATACTTAATTCATTATATATCAAAATTATTTAAAAACATCATATATATATAAAATAAAGCATTGCACTATCTAGGGATTAAACCATTCACCATATGCATCTTCCAAACTTTGAGGCAGATCAAAGTGATATGTGGCTCAACACCTGCAATATTTGTACTGATCAATCACAATGCAATGACATCATTGGCACAATTTTCATTTTACCTAAAGACAGAAAAGCTCAAGCTCATGATGCTCTTCTAAATGGTCATATTACCATGGCAGATAAGTTCGTTGATAAGATTATTGCAGTATTCAAGCCCTTGGGATTGAAAACTCCGATTTTTCATAACTCAAAACTAAACTAATAGCAATCAAATTATAAATCAATTGATAGAGTCTTGCCTAGGGAGACTAATAATTATGAAACATTACAATGCTAGAAAAATATGGTAATTGTGTATCTTGATTTTTTAATTTATTTAAATATTTTATATCCAAATACTTTTGTTAAAAAATACTTATATATATATATAAAGCATCACACTATTTTGGGATTAAGCCATTAAACTTTGAGGCAAATTGAAGTGATATAATGTGATATGTGGCTCAACACTTGCAATATTTGATCCAATCAATCATAATGTAATGACATGGTTGGCACAATTTGCTTTTTAATGAAAGGTTGAAAATATCAAGGTCATGATGCTCTTCTTAATGGTCATATTACCACGGCAGATAAGTTTGTTGATAAGATTATTGTAGTATTCAAGCCCCTTGGGATTGTCGACTCTAGTTTTGCATAAGTCAAAGCTAACTAATAATAGTCAAAGTGTAAATTGATTCCTAGAGTCTTGCCCAGGTAGGGACTAATAATAGTAAAACATTACACTATCATGAAAGTATGGTAATTTTGTATCTTGATTTTTAAAAGTATTTTATACAAATACTTTTTTTATAAGATACTTAATTCACTATATATCAAAATATTTGCAAACATTATACACAAAATATATATACAAATAATAAAGCATCACATTATTTGGGGGTTAAACCATCCACCATAAGCATCTTCCAAACTTTGAGGCAGATCAAAGTGATATAATGTGATATGTGGCTCAATACCTTCAAGATTTGTACCAATTAATCACAATGCAATGACAGTGTTAGCACAATTTGTGTTGTGAAACCAACTCCAAAAATAGAAGAAAAGAGGTATCAACACCTTAGAAATAAGCCACTTTGAGGGGGGCAACCTCTAATACATTACATGAATGAACAATTCTTTGATGATACAAATTACAAAACCTCCTTTCTATATATAGCATTCCATGGGGCCACAATGTAATCTTAGTGGGGCCATAATGTAATCCTAGCCGACCTAACAATAATAATTTAAGGGCACAATAATAACAATATGGGGGTTACAAGGGTACAATAATAACAATAAGGGGGTTACACTAACAACAATAAGAGACTATACTAGTAATATAGGGACATAACAAGCTCCTCTCCTTCAAAAAAGTGTTGTCCACAATGCTTGAGTAGCTCTGGGTACTTCTGTATAAAATTCTCATCCTCCCATGTAGAATTTTCAGTGGGTAAGTTCTTCCACTTGATGAGATACTCTGAAATTGATCGTTTTCGTAGCTGTCGTGTTCTTGTTTCCATGACCGCTTCAGGTTCCAATATGATTTTTCCTTCCTCATCAAGTTCTAGCAATATTGTTTGAACTGTAATATTTTCACCTATAACCTTCTTTAAGCATGAAACATGGAAAACTGGATGCACTCGTGAAGAAGCAGGAAGCTCCAATTTGTATGCCATAGTACCAATCTTTTGCAACACCTTGTAAGGACCATAATACTTTGGCGATAATTTATTATCCTTCTTAGCTTGCTTGAGGGACATTTGTTTGTATGGTTGTAGCCGTAAAAATACCCAGTCTCCCACATCAAAACTTCTCTCGCTGCGATGTTGACCTGCCTGTTGTTTCATTCGATTTTGTGCCAAATTCGGGTTATCCTTTAAGAGTTGGAGAACTTCTTGTTGATGGTCGATGTGATCTTCCACTACTTGAACGTTCAATTTTTCTCTTAAATATTATGTGATGGATGGTGGATGATATCCATAAAGTGCCATAAATGGTTCATTTTTGCTGCGGTATAGAAGGAAGTGTTATACCACCATTCAGCTAGAGGTAACCACTTGACCCATTGTGTTTGTTTATCAGATACAAAACAACGAAGATATCCTTCCAAAAATTTGTTCACTATCTCAGTTTGACCATCGGATTGAGGATGATAAGATGAGCTATGATCTAGTTGAGTACCCAAAGAAGAAAATAATTCCGTCAAAAAATTTCCGGTAAAAATGGGATCTTTATTACTTACAATAATATTTGGGTTTCCATGTAGCTTTTGAATTCTTTCCATAAATGTAGTAGCAATTGTACTTTCTTTAAATGGATGAGATAATTCACACAAGTGTGCATACTTGGTAAGTCTATCAACTACCACCATGATGACACTTTCCTTACTTCGGACTTAGGTAAACTGTGATAAGTATTGGAAATCTCCTCCCAACATTGACTTGGAATGGATAAAGGTTGTAGAAGACCCGGGGTCTTAATTGTCTTAACTTTATTTTGTTGGAAAACCAAAAATTCCACCACAAAATTTTGATATCAGATTTAAGGCCATCCCAAAATAAATTCTTTCTTCACCCTATGGTAATTTTTTAAAAATCCCGAGTGTCCTCCTAAAGGAGAAGTGTACAATTTCAAAAGAATATTTTGTTTTAGTTGCGAATTATTGCAAATATATAAGCGATATTTGTAACATAAGGAATCATTTTCCAACTAACTGTATCAGATGTACTAGGATCTTGCTGCAAATTTTGAATGAGTGTCCAAACTTCTTCGTCCTTCTTCCATTCATCCTTAGCTTAGGTTCTCCAATCTGGTTGGATAGCGCATTGCTTCCTTGATACTTCCACATCTTCATTCTTTCTTGAAGTGCATCTGCAACAACATTTAGCTTCCCTTTTTTGTATATTATTTCAAAGTCATAACCCAACATCTTTGTGACCCATTTTTGTTGCTCTTCTAAAGATAGTCTTTGTTCCAAAAAGTGTTTTAAGACTATCATGATCAGTTTTTACCTTGAAGTGTCTTCCCATTAGGTAAGTTTTCCATTTCTTTAGTGCATGCAGTATTGCTAACATTTCCTTCTCATAAATAGGTTTCTGTAAATACTTTCCTTTGATTGGACAACTTTCAAAAGCAATGGGTCTTCCTTCCTGCATTAAAACAACACCAATTCCATTTCCTGAGGCATCACATTCTACAATAAAGGTTTTTGTGTGCATTCTGGTGTAGCTGCTCTTCGGTGCTTGGCACATCACCTCTCTAGGATTTTTAAAGGCCTTAGTTGCTTGTAGAGTCCAAGAAAATGCATATTTCTTCAGTAATTTTTTTACATCTGCTACTATTCTCCCATAATTCTTAACAAACTTGCAATAATACCCTATCAACCTGAGAAATCCTAGAAGATTCTTTATGGTTGTGGTGATTTTCCCTTCCTTAATGGTTTTAATTGTTTTAGGGTCTACCTTAACACCCTCATGAGATACAATATGACCCATGTATTCCACCTCTTGTATTCCAAAGAAAAATCTGGAGGTTTTTTCATAAAATATTTTCTCCTCCAATAGTTTGAGCACCCTGTCAACATGTTGAACATGATCCTTCCAAGACTTCTTGTAGATTAGTATATCATCAAAAAATACTAACACAAATTTTCTAAGGAAGGGTTTGAAAATGGAATTAATCAACCCTTGAAATGTAGAAGGTGCATTGGTAAAGCTAAAAAGCATGACCAAAAATTCATAATGACCCTCCTGAGTTCGAAATGTTGTTTTCGGAATATCTTCATTCTCATTCTAATTTGATGATATCCTTAATGTAGATCCAACTTGGTAAAATAAATTCCTCCATGCAATTCATCCAATAATTCATCAAACATAGGAATGGGAAATTTATCTTTAATAGTGATATTATTGAGCTCCCTATAATCCGCACACATGCGCCATGATCCATCCCATTTCTTGTGCAATACTGAGGCTTGAGAGAAATAAGTTTATTTAGATTTGATTATACTGCCCAGCCTCTAACATTTCTGCAATCATACGTTCAATTTCGCTCTTTTGGAAATAAGGATATCTGTAAGGCCTGATGTTTGGAGGAACACTTCTTGGAATCAAATGAATAGCATGATCATGATCATGAATAGGTGGGAGTCCTTTGGGAGTTTCAAACACCTTGGAATGATTGTCCAAGAATTTTTGGAGATCTAGAGAAATAGATGATTTTGATGTTGGAACTTCTAACTTAGTGAGCATGGTGTGCAATATCTTTCTCTGTTCTTTCTTTAGAAGCTTTGTATCATGGCATTGAAACCCCATTATCTTTCTAAGCTGCCCAAGTACAAAATAATTGAATTTCCTTTCCTTGAGATTTTTTCTAGAAAAGTAGCAGAAATTAAACTATTTAAACTATGTCCAATGTTATGTCATTTTGTACTCCTAGTACAACAAACCTCCATAGGAATGGAAAGCATTAGACTATTCAATACATATTCCCCCATGGTTAGCTTGATATTATGGCATTTTCCAGAGAAATTTACAGTTCCTCAATTTGCAACCATCACTTGAAATTTTGGTGTTGGGTATAGGAAACAGTTCTTACATTCATGGCTACCTTACAATGAATAAAATTATGGGTACTACACTGAATCAATCAACACTATTACATACTTTTCTTCTTGATATGTCCTTATCTTGAGAGTTTGAGGAGTGAAGCTAATTCAACGATGCATTACATTCTAGTGGACTCATTTCTTCCTCTTAAGGGTTGGTTCTGGTGTATATCTCTTCTTGTTAACTTTCTTCTTCCTCTTCCACAATCTATGTAAAATAATTTCTTCTCAGCACACTTATGTCCTTTAGTGTATTTGCTATCACAACTGTAGCAAAGCCCTTTTTCTCTTTTTTCTTCCAATTGTTGTGGTGTCAACCTTGTAGGTTGTGGAAATATAGGAGTAGAAACACTTCCCTCTTTATAGAAGTGAGTGGTAGGCTTCCTTGTCGCCATAATTTTACATTCAATTTTTTCTTGCCAACCTGAATGCCTTCTCCAATGAATCAGGTTCCAAAACACGAACTTCATGTTGGATGTTATCCTTTAAAGTACCTATGAAGAGATCAATCATGTGTTCCTCTGGAATATCAGCTACCCTTATATTCAATTTTTGGAAGTCCTCAATGTGCTCCCCACTAAACCCTTTTGTTTGAGATTTATCAATTGGCTAAAGAAGGTGTTGCTCTTTGTATCCTCATAATGTGCTATCATTTCCTCCGTAAAAATTGACCAAGTGACAATTTTTTTACGGGAGCAAAGCCATCGATACCATACAAATGTATTTTGTTCTAAATGTAAAGTTGCAATGCGTACCTTTTCTGTGTTTTGCACATTATGGAGATCAAAATATTGCTCCATCTGTAGTATCCATGTTACAGGATCCTTTCCATCAAACTTCCTCATATCCATTTTTGGAATGGCAGTGGCTCTTCTTACTGACATTACAGAGTTTTAAAAATCCACGATTGTTCATTTTGTTCTCATCATGAGTTTCCTCTACTATCTTTTCACCATTAGGAAACATTTGTTGTATCAACTTTGTCAAACCTTCGATGTCTACTTTTAGATCATTATTCATCGACCTTAGCTTCCATGTCATCCATATTAGCTTCCAAACCATTCATCTTAGCTTCCACGAATTTCTTCAAACCATCCATTTCATTTTTTGTTTCTCTTTGCGATAGCGAAATTTGGTGCACTTGCTCATGGAATTTTGATATCTCATGTTGCATTTATTCGTCTTCATGAGTCATAGTAGAGCCTTCTGAAGGCTTAATGGGTGTTGAATTCTTTTTAGGAGGAATTTTAGAACCCAATACTGATATCTATGCTCAATAGGCCTTTGGAATCACCTAGAACTGATTTTTCAAAAAAGACTTATCCAATTTGAAAAAAATACACACCTTTTTATTGATTTTGAGGAGATCGACATTGCAACTGATTTATCTCTGCGATTTTGGATCGTAAATATCTAGAATTTGGCCCTGAAGTAGTCCTCTAAATCTTATTTTGAATGCCATAGGTCTGACCTTATTTGGATTCTTGAAGACAAAGTTATGCCCAATCTCCTATGATGACCTAATTATGGACTGGTTCAGTAGAGAGAACTTGTACGACTTGCCACGTGTCATTGTTTCCTCCTTCGGCTCTAAAATTTATATAGTGAAAACTAAAGTGTTTTTAATTGTGGCCAATTTTTATAGAATTCCAATCTGATGCTCAGAGAGAGAGTTATGAAGATTTTCCCACGATCACCTCTTTGAGATGAAATTTTGGAGCCTGCAAAAGACCTAACTTCCACAGACTATATCTCCGAAAATATTGCGAACCAAGCTCTGAAATTTTGTGAAGATATTCCTTAGGATTTCTTATTTTCTCACAAAAAATTTCAGCTTCTGAACCTTTGTAGAAAAAACGGTATAGCGAAAATGCCACGATGACCTGTTTAGGTTAAATTCAGGAGCCTGCAAAAAGACCTAACTTTCACAGATCATATCTTTGAAAATATTGTGAACCAAGCTTTGAAATTTTGTGACGAAATTCCTCAGGCTTTAGGTTTAACTTATTTGTGGGGTACAGCAAAACCGTATAAAAAAATTATAGTAGATTATTCATGACTGTTTGAGTGGCGAGCACACCTCTAGAATCCAAAGCTTTGATACCAAATGTTGTGGCTTAGGCTCCAAAATAGAAAAGAGATATCAACGCCTTAAAATAAGCCACTTCAAGGGAGCAGCCTCCAATACATTACATGAATGAACAATTCTTGGATGATACAAATTACAAAACCTCCTTTCTATATATAGGAATTATAGGGCCACGATGTAATCTTAGTGGGGCTAGTTATGTAATCCTAGTCGACATAACAATAATAATTTAAGTGCACAATAATAACAATATGGGGGTTACAGGGGTACAATAATAACAATAAGGGGGTTACACTAACAACAATAAGGGACTATACTAGTAATATAGGGACCTAACAATTTGTGTTGTATTGAAAATGCCGAAAATATCAAGCTCATGATGCTCTTCTCAATGGTCATATTACCATGGCAGATAAGTTAATTAATAATATTATTGTAGTATTCAAGCCCCTTGGGATTGATGACTCCCCTTCCATATACAAGAATGAAATTTCGACAAGCTAAAAAGAATTGTATTAACAATATACTATTAGGTTTCTCGATTGTACATGAAGGAAAATATGTGTCTGTGGTTTACCAAGTGTAAGTCGAGAACATGAGATAGAAAATATGTAAGCTTCTAACCCTATTTCACTCGTGAGAGAAAGATCCTCTTGGAAAGTAATTTCATCCATGAAAGAAAACACTAAATATTGTTATAAATAATAAGCTCTTTGTTAGTGCATTATATACAAAATTTCAACTAGTTTATTATCATAATATACTGCAACAAGTTAAGTTATAAATCTCCATGGGAAGTATGTTTTTCTTACAATAGGCTTGTTGATTATAAGTCTCGTTGAAAATGGAGGGAAATGTTCCCCCAAGGGGGAGGGTTCTATAACAACCTTGGTGAAAATTACATATAGTAAAAGTTAATAAAAAATAATAATAACCAAGGTTATGGGAAACGTATTCCAAGCTGAATTGGGAAAAAAATCCTAGTGTGGGTGTTCATATGGTTTATTATGGCTATGGAAATTGGAAAAGGCAGTGGCTAAGGCTTTGGAAAGGAAAAGTGGCATTTATTGGCATTTATTTATGAAAATAATGGAAAATAGGAGAAAAGGGAGATGAAAGGTCATAGGTTGAATGTGAGGAGGAAAATGAAGGAAAATAATGGAAATTGAAGAAAAATAGAGGCCTCATTAATAAAGAGGTTTATGAGGATCAATTCATCACTTTTGTTCAATGCAGTTTTGGAGCTCTCATTCTATTCTCTCTCTCTCATACTCTTGGACACTTATATTTTATTGGAGCACTCTTGTAGAGTGTGGCATACTTGGAATTTTGGAGCAAGAGGGAAAAGGAAGAGCAGGAAAGCATAATAGGACATCATGATCAACAACTACAATGAGTTTTGATTGCAGGTACCAAGTTGCATGTGTGTTTTCCTCACTATTTTTGGCATGCATGCAATATGCATGTGGTTTCTTAGTGATGATATTTCATTGGCATGGAGGATTTCCTGGATTGATAGTGGATTAGCCTAGTCTTTTCATTTCCTAGATATCCATGGTATTGTGGATTCATTTCATTGTTTATTTTTCTGGTTGGTTCTCATGTTCCTTTGGTTGTGGGTTGAGTTATTAGTTCCTGGAAGCCTTGGTTGGACAAACACTTTAGAAGCCCTGTAACAACTTGGGTTGAGTTACTAGTCCTGGAAGCTTTGGTTGGAAAAACATTATGGAATGCCTTGGTGGGTTGAGTTACTAGTCCTGGAAGCCCTAGTTGGAAAAACGCTCAGGAAGCCCAATGAAAATTGTGGGTTGGGTTACTAGTCCCGGAAGCCTTGGTTATAAAAAACACTCTAGAGCCATGGACAACTTGGGTAGAGACCAATATGGTGATGGTTGTGATGTTCGACCGTGAGGTGGAATCACTGGTTGAGGGTTGAGGTGGTTTCAGCTTTGGAAGCCTTGGTTTGGTTTTGATTGACGAATTTGATGAGATCCCACATTCATACTTGGAATATGGCACAAGGGTGATTGGCTGAAGAGTGATTTGGCTCAGCCATGTCTATGGTCAGGTGGAATGTGGAAGTCCCAGACTTGGTTGCATTTTTCTTATGGAAATAGAAGCCATTTTTTTCTTGTATTGATGGGTAAATATTATTGTTATTATGTGTCTTATATGGATGTTATGTGATTTTCATTTCTTTTGTTTATATGCTAGATATGAATGTGTTTTATCACAATGATGATGTATGGATATCATCATGTTTTGATTTGTAAATGAATGAAAAATGTATATATTCCCAAATAGATGATAAAGCAGTTAATGTGATGATGCAGTAATTCTTCCTAGAAATTCTCAGATAAGTTTGAGACCCCTATGCTCATATATGTTATCTAAACCTATAGATTACATATTTGTGACATGTTTGATGAAATTCCTGTCATGGCTAGTAGGGGTCCAATAAATTCCTAGTTCAAGCGTTTGATTTTACAACATTATTCCGCTGTTATGTTTCAGTTATGAAAGTGTCATGGTGTTATGGGCGGTGACCTGGGCTCTGGGCTTGAAAAGTGGCACAAAAATCTGGGTCGCAGGTTCACAACTACTGTGAAAAGTCCCCAGTCGCATCCATACCGATGTTGTGCTTGCGACTGTAGGTTTCTGGTCGCACTCTTGCCCATGTCAAGCATGCGACTAAGGGATTGAAACATTAAAATATTAGGTTGGATAAGGGGCTAGAATCCTATAAGGTTGGGATGGCTCCTGGGTGTCTTGTAGCATCTGTAGAAGGTCTGTGTTGTTGTGTCATTTTGGTTTCACTTACTTAGGGTGACCTGGGAGGTTGAATCAAATCGTAGTAGCTCTTCGTCACATGTTTACCTCGATTGGCCGGTTACTTGGGTAGAAGTGGGAGGAGGGTGTTACATTTGTGTTGTGAATTGGGGTTAAGATATCCCCTTGTCATTGTTCTCACTTAGTGAAACTCAAAGCCTAAGGACTCTGGTGTCAAACCATATTAGACTAAGAGCGATATCTTCAATGCTTGTCCTTTAGGCATTTGGGATATTTTAATGAATCCATACAAGAAAAGGATGATATATTCCGAGGTAAAAAAGCATTGAGGGTGAGCCCATTGGGTGTTCGACCTTAGGAATTTTGGTGAAGTATTATGAATGAAAATCAACCACGACCAATAGTTTCGCAGTCTAATATGGGAAGGACCAGAGTAGGCCCCATTATGCTTTGGACCTCCAAGTGTTCAAAACATTTGGATGAGACAATCAGAGATTGGGATGATAGAACTCGACACTAAAATGTGTTGTGAGTGGCCCAATAGGCTCTCGTCCACCAAGGAATTAGGCCGCCAAGAGAATTATGTGGAAATGAATGGAGGGGGATGATCTGCTGGTGGAACCCTATCTAGTAAAACCTCATCAATAGACGATTGGGATCCCAAAATATTTGAGAAAATCCAATGATAAATATAATTGGTTTGATTTGATGTGGGTCTCTTGGAACCAACTCATGGGCCTTTGGCCATCAGGCTAACGAGAAGTTAAAAGAGAAGAGTAGCCAAGAGACTTGGGGCTAGTATGATGTGCACCTATGGGATCCATTTCGATCAACATGTCTTGGAATTTTACTAGATATCATGTTAACATATCAATGCACAAGAGCAACCCCACCGATGATACTGTAAGTACCTTTTTAATACCAAAATGATGACTTGGTCATTGCACATAGGCCAGGTGAAGGCCATGTGAGTGAATATGGTGTTTAATGTTGACTTGACACTGTTTAAATTGAAAAACTTCACATATGCATAATTTTTGATTTTAAACTCATATCGAGGTGAAGTTTATATCATCATAAAGCTCACATTGAACTAGCTGCGAAGGTGATATCATATATTAATCAAGCAAAATTTGAAAAATGAACATTTTTTGTAACCCCGTCTTCTTGATAGACTATGGAGGTTGGGTGAAGTTATTAAGTAACACCTTCCACATATAGAGATATTATAAGAGGGTGGGAGGGAGCGTTACATGGGGTAACAATTTTTTTCTTGCTTATTTTGTGCTTTTTGAACACAATAATTAGTTCTGTTTTTAAGAGAATTCAGGAGCCCTAAATTCCTCATGGAATATCTCTGAAAATATGGAAAACCAAGATCTAAGAATTCTATAACAAGTACCTTGATATATATTCTCTATCCCATCCAAGTTTCGTGGTCTAAAACCTCAAAGATATAAAATTATAGTGAAGATACCATGCTAACCTATTTGAAGCCCGATTTCAATGACATTTGGGATACCCGAATTCCTTAGAGCATATATCCGAAATAATGGCGAATAAAGATTTAAAAATTGAACTAGATTTTCAATGGACTTCCCCTCATGATGGTCCAAGTTTCAGACTTTGAAACATATTCGAATAAAATTTATAGTAAATATTCCAATATGACCCATTTGAAGAAGGTATTAAGAAGCCCGACTTCCTCAGATAATATATATGAAGATATAGCAAACCAATATTTTTAAATTGAAACATATGTTTAATGAGATTTCCCCTCACCATGGTCCAAGTTTTAGTCTTTGAAACCTCCCAGTTTTTTATTTATTTATTTTATAGTGAAAAGTCCAAGATGACCATTTTAACCCACAAAACACATTTTCGCTTGCATATTTGAACTCCAAGAATGGCCCAAAAATTATTCCAAAGTCTTTTTTTACACCTCAAATCTCTTTAAATCATAGGAAAAAATTGGGACTTATAGCTTGTAGAGAAAACTAAAGAAAAATCAACATGAAATTAGCAAGGAAGGCATACATGCACACAATCGACCCACACATTTGAAAATTTATTAATACAATCTGTATCGGGAAGAAATAATTTACCAAATCATTTCAAATTATTTATGCAGAGGTTAAGAAAATAATTGAAAAGTTTACTAGCAAAAAAATTCATATCCTCCACAGGTTTATTTTCCATAAACATATCTCATTTAAATAAACAAAATCTTGTTGAAGATAAACAATTTAATTTATTACAATTTCATACATATATTGTTGTAATAGTCAATTTAATTTACCAAGCACAAAATTACTTATTTTATTCAAAAAAAGTGAATCTAAAACTGAATAAGGGTGATCCACTCTCCACCCAATCATAAGCAAGACGACGTTGTAATTTTTCTCACTTCCGACCACCCTCGAGCCAAATTGTTGATGCCTTGAGAGAAAACTAAACTAAGGGATTTAAAACATAATTTTTAGATCAATTTTAACATAAAAGTGAATGCCACTCTCCCTCGCACATAGGAAAAAGGAATTTTCAACATTTCCATCTTTGACTACATTCATAAACATTCACAAAATGACCATGTAGGTTTGCACAACACAAGGGAGTCGTTCTCTGATCTCTGTAGTCCCTCGACCCACCCCTATTTAGTGCTCTACGTGCCACACACAAATAGGAACATTCCCAATTATTAGAACCATTTATTCCAATGAAAAAGTGCTACAACATTCACTTCTTGTAACATAAGATTTAACTCACAACTCTTAATTGGTCACAAGGTCTGAACCTCTCTAGGTGCTACCACCAACTCCCTTTCCAATTTAATTTTTTGAGTGAGAGGGAAAATAATGTATGAAAGTAAAAATGGAATATGATGAAAAGAACAAGGAATAAGAACCTCTTGATTGATCCTCGATATTTTTATTACAATCACACCTTGACCATTCTCTTCCCAACCTCTTGCTAGAAGCTTCTTTGAAAAATTAACCATCTCATCAAAAGGGGAAATTAAATGAAGGCAATTTTCTCTCTCAAGAATCATAATATGTTGGTACCTCCCTTCCTCCAACTCGAGAGTTTATTTATTTATTTCTTATTATACATGAAAATAAGCATTGCATCACATCATAGATTTTTTACTCATAACATCAATGTTGGTACCCCAACATTATAAGTTCTCAACCACATCACAAAATTAGGAAAATAAAAGGGGTGCTAGAATTCCCTCACCCGTTATGGAACATCATCCTTAGTGTTCTATTATTATGGAGAAAAAAAGTAAGGATATTCCACTCTCATGGCATCTTCCAATTCCTAAGTCGCTTCTTCTGCTCCATAGTGTTTCCACTTACTTTAACCTGCAAAATGGTTCGAGTTTAAGGCAATGTCTCTTTCTTGCCTAGTATGCATTATGGTTATGGTTTGAACTCTCCTTTGGGTTCCACTTGAATCAAATCCCAATCAATAACACGATTAGTAACATAAACATACCATTTAAGCAAATATACATGAAATACATCATGAGATTTAATTTTTGGAGGTAAGGGAAGCCTGTAAGCCACTAACACAAGTCTTTCCAAAATCTAAAATGGTCCACAATAATGAGGTGCTAATTTGACACAAGTTCTCATTATCAAGGAACGTCTCTTTGGATTAATTTAGAGATACATAGGATCTAATTCAACTTGGAAATATTTTTGAACTCTTTTATTTTCTGCATAGCTCTTCTAACAATCTTGGGGTGCATTCAACTTTTGTTCGATCAATAAAAAATATTGCTCCATCTCTTGTAACATATTAGGTCCAAGAATAACTATTTCCATTGGATGATCCCAAATAATAGGTGTATGAAATTTTAAGCCATACACTTCTTCAAAGGGACTCATCTTCAATGATTATTGATAGCCATTATTATAAGAAAACTCTACTAATGGAAAATATAAGTCCCATTTAAATGGTCAGCTCATTACATACATATGCCATGTCTTTTAAAATTCGATTTGTCCTTTCTATTTGAGGGTGATAAGATGTATTGAATTCTATATTTGTCACAATTCCTTCAAACAAATATTTCCAAAATCTTGAAGTAGATTTAACATCTCTATCAGAAACAATTACATTTGGCATGCAATGTAAATTGGAGATTTCTTTAATAAATATCTCAAAAATATCAATTTATTTGTCAGTGGACTTCATTGGAATAAAATGAGCTTATTTTTTTAATTTATTCACTAAAAAAATCAAAGAATCATGTTGTTTACTTATCTTGGGAAGTTCAGTGATAAAATCCATGGTTATAGTCTCCCATTTCCACTCCAAAATTGGAAGATGTTGCAAAAAACATGCTGGATACTTATGTTCATCCTTGACTTGTTGAAATTCCAATCATATAGAAATGTATTAAAAAATATCTCTATTAATTATGGGCCAATCATTTTCTTCCTTACTGCTGCTATTATTTTCTGATATCTCAGTGTATAGAATATGGTTCTTTATGCAATTCATCCATGATCAAATTATTTAATTTCTTGGAGCTTGGCACATACAATCTACTATTATATAACAACAATCAATCCTTTGTTAGTTGATATCCCACACAACATGAGCGTTATTTTCCTTGCTATTGACATTCCTTAATGATCAGGTGCTCAGATTATTTCTCAAAAATCAAAGTTCTCAGAATGGTTCGAAAACCGAACGACCACGTAGTGTTGAATCCGACGCAACTCATTTCGCGCGAAATGGACTCCATATGGCTTCATAAATGAGTTATGTCTGTTTTCACAAACAAGCAAAATTTGGAAAAAAAGTCAGACAGAAAACCTAGTCAACAGTCCATACTGTTGACATGGCATGCTGATTGGGCAGGGTCAATTTCAGTCAATTTCCACCGGTGAATGAATTCTGCCAAGTGGAAACATCTGGTTGGTTCAAATTTTTGGGTGCATTGGCAAGTTCTTAGTGGTTGAAATTTGGGCCAATGAGGAGGAGGCACGTGGTTGAGCCTAGCATGGCCACGTGTCCCCCTGATGGCAGAGTAAAATTTTTGGTTGAAGATCAGATGGAGGCGTCGGGATTTGACCCCACGACCTCCCACGCTAAATCCAAGCACTTAACCATTTTGTCTAGACATTAGATCTTAACATATATACTTGCCCATATAAATTTGAATTTACAATGTTGCACTGATAGGGGAAGTGGGGGCCAGCCCCGAGGACATGTTCGCAACCTCAGGACCACCGACGGAGCGCTAAGCGCTTAACCCTAAGCGCAAGGATTAACATATAAACCCACAATTTATTAGCTGCTGATCCTCATTTATTAATGTTAAAATGGATTTGCCACTAAGCGTGGGTTAAGCGCTAAACATGCTTAATTAACATTAATGCGGGTTATTGTAATTAATACAAATTAGTTTGGTGGTCCGCCAAATTCGACGGAACTGCTACTTTGGCACCAACTAGCTCGATTTAGCTCCAGTTAGCTAAATTTAGGTAGAAAATTGTGGATAAACTGTTGGAGGTCATAAGTTTTGGAGTTTTTGACCAAATCATGAGCAGATTGAGGCTAGATGACGATTTTTGGGCATTATGAACTCATTGGTACAAGTTTCAGGAGCAGAAAAGCATTGTAAACACATCATTTTTCAAGTTTGAGCATAATATAAAGGCCTAAGCCATGGAAGATGGACCAAGGAGATGTAGCCCAAGAGGGGTGAACTCCTTCATCAAATCCTTGTGTTGATGTGTTGTATGGTGATGTACTATAATTTTATGTGCTGCTGTTGAGTCTTTCTTTTATGTTAAATTGTTCATAAAAAATAACATAAAAATCACTCATGAAACTCAATCACTTGCAAGAGAACTTGATCCCTTAAGCACATATAGGACATTGTTTATATAATTTGAAAGAGGAATTAGCACAACAATACTAACATATCTTATTTAGATCATTTTTGGTATCAAAGATTTAGGTTTTTTTGTGCAAGAAGGGATCTAATTTTTTGCAAGTTTGTGTCATGCTTACAAGGTTATAAAAACTCAAAAGAGGAGAAGGGAAGCTGGTTGAAAGCCCTACAATTGGGTCAAGAAGAAGAAGGGAAAGGTTTCCAAAGTCTTCAACACCAACATAACCTCAAGTTGAAGTTGAGTCTTTAGTGAGCATGTCTCATGAAGGAGAAACTACCATGACAGAAGATGAGAGAGCATTCAAAAAGGCATTTTTTGATATGATTGAGATGGTTAAGGTCCTCTATGAGGAGAGGAATTTAAGGATGCAAGGAGAGAGTTCTAGGCCTTCAAGAGGAGAGGGTTCTCCAGGAGGAGGAGGCCATGGAGATGGTAATAAACTACCATCCACTCCACCATCATCCTCACCACCATATTCACCATCCTCTTCATCATCTTCCACTACCATAACCCTTCCACTTTTTTCATACATGTACTTCAAAAGGAGCCGGTAAATCACCCTTACTTAAAATTGATGTTAAATTTGAGCTTTCGATGTATAATGACGAAGTGAATGCATAGAAGTTGGATAATTGGATTCGTCAATTGGAGTTTTATTGCAGAATTCAAAACCTTCAAGAGGATGACATAAATATTCAGTTGGCTTCCTTGAGAATGGAGGGTGCAACACTTGTATGGTGGGAGGAAAAGACACAAGATGAGATTGAAAAAAATGGTAAGATATTAATTTATGGTCTAATTTTATTGCTGCCATTAAAAGGAACTTCTATCCTTTAGCTTACACGAAAAAAGCTGTTATGACCAGAAAAAAATTTAGACGATTGAAAGGTCAAAGTGTGCAAGATTGCACTCATGAATTTAGGAGAAGAGCTCTTATGTTAGGTGTTGATTTGAATTCTCAAGAAACTTTGCTGAAGTACATAGGGGGTTTGCATAGTTACCTGAAAGATACCATCCTCATGTTTAATACCACTAGTTTAGATGAGGTCTTTGTGCAAGCTACACACCTTGAGGAAAGAGGGAAAAATGTACAAGAACAGGGTAAAAAGAAACCATTTAATGGAGGTGAAAAAGGAAAGGGTTTCAAGGGTAAACAAAATAAAAATGCATGGATTAAAAAAGAAGGGGATAAAACCACTTGTAATCACTATTCCCAGGAGGGTCATGATGGAGCCCACTATTGGAAGCTTCATCCAGAATTGAGGCCTAATAAATTCAACAACAATGGGAAACAAAAGACAACTGCTACCACACAACAGGATCTTGGATTCAACTCAGGAGATGAGACTAAAATTGCAGCCATGGTCACAAAGGGAAAAGAAGCCATAGTATGTACTAGTTCATCAAATCGTCACAATAACACTCCAAGTGAAGAAACAAGAATAGAGTTGTTTCATGTAAGAGTGATCTCAAAACATACAAAAATTGATACACTATTTGATAGTGGGTCTCAAGCGAACTTAATATATGAAGACTTATTCAAGAATCTTAATATTGAAACCTTACCTCATCACAAGCCATATCCTTTGGGTTGGATAACCAAGGATACAAATTTACAAGTTACAAGAAAATGTATTTTCCGGTTTGCAATTACCACAAACTTTATTGATGAAGTTGAGTTAGATGTTGTACCGATTGAAATATCAGGAATTGTTTTGGGTAGTCCCTATCTCTATGATAGGAAAAAAGTCTTCTATATCCATGGGAACAAGTACCACTTGTTCAAAGGTGGAGTGGAATATATTGTGAGAGCTCATCGCAAAAATCTAATCCTCTCTTTACTTAATGCTGGGAAAATGAAGAGACTAGTAAATTCAAGCAAAAACTTTGTGCTTCTTATGATCAAACAAAATAATGATAAGGATTTAGATAAATGTACTTTCGGATTAATCACATCATTAGGATTAGGATTAGGATTAATCTGAAAGTACATTTATCTACATTATGGATCACAAAAGTCTCAGATCTAAAATGATAAGGATTATGAATATTTTGAAGGTTGTGGTGATAAATTAAAATCTGATTTATTTGATGTGGTAAGTCAGCATGGCGAGAGTTTCAGGAACCAAAGGGGTTACCTTCCAAGAGGGGAATCCAACATGAGATACAGCTGCAACATGATGTTCTACTCCCTAATATTGGCATGTATCACACGTGGATAATGGAAAGTGTAGAAATCAAGAAGGAAATCCAAGAATTGTTGAGTAAAGGTATCATTTTCCCATCTACCTCGCCATGTGGTTCACCAAATGTGTTGGTGCCCAAGAAGGATGGAACATGGCGCATGTGTGTGAATTTCCATGCACTAAACAAAATAATGATAAAGAACCATTATCCACTCCCAAGAATTGATGATTTTCTTGATCAATTGAGGTATGAAAAGTATTTCAATAAGTTAGATTTAAGAATTGGTTATCATCAAGTTACAATAGCTGAAGAGGACATATGGAAGACCGCATTTAAAACTAAACAAGGATTGTTTGAGTGGATTGTTATGCCTTTTGGTATTTCCAACGCTCCAACTACTTTCATGAGAGTTATGAATGATGTATTGAGACCATTTATTGATGAATTTGTCATTTTATAATTAGATGATATTTTGATATTCATAAAATCACGAGATGAACATGTCATGCATGTAAGAAAGGTACTTGAAGTCTCGAAAAAGAACATTTGTTTTTGAAGATGTTAAAATGTGAATTTGGTAAAACCTCTTTAGTGTATTTGGGACATATTGTTGGAGGAGGTGAGTTGAAGATAGACCCCTCTAAGGTTGAGGTCATTGTGAATTGGCCTACGCCCAAGAAAATCACTGACGTAAGAATTTTCTAGGAGAAACCCAATATTGGAGGAAGTTCATTGCTAATTTTTCTTCTATTGAAGCTTCGTTACATGCATTGAATAATTTTAAGAAGGTCTTCCTGTGGGGAGGAAATCAACAAAAAACATTTGATGCTTTGAAAAAGAAGATCAGTTCAACACCAATACTAGCACTACCAGACTTGAGATAACCCTTTGAGATTCAAACCGATGCAAGTGACTATGTCATGGGCACAATCCTCTTAAAACATGGTAAGACCATTTCATTCCATTCAGAAATGTTCAATGGTGCGGTGATAAATTATCCTACTTATGACAAGGAGCTATATGCGTAGGTTCAAAGTGTGAAGAAGTGGAAACACTATTTGATGGGAAAGGAAACAATCATTCACACTGATCACCAACCATTGCAATATTTGTAATCACAAACTAAATTGCAGCAGTCAAGAAACTTTCAAAGGATGGGTTTCTTGCAACAATTCCACTTGGTCATCAGGTATAAGAAAGGTATATTAAACAAGGTTGTTGATATGATTTCTAGGCCTATTATTAGTGAAGCTACTTTACTCAAGAATACTTTTGTTTTACATGAAAGTTACACTGAACAATATGTATTTGATAATGAATTTCAAGATGTTTATGAAAACTTGAGTCAAGGTCACAAAGTTGAGGAAGTGGATTACCATGTACATAATAAATTGTTGTATCATTTGGGCAAGCTTTGCATTCCACTGGGGAAGAGGGTGAATGTCATAAGGGAAGCACACACTTCTCTTATTTCTAGACATTTTGGTGTAAGAAAAAAAATGAAATATATTCGTATACTTGAAAGTGTGTCACATTTTATTAAAGGTTTTTCATTATATGCAATTAGTAAGCCTATTAATAGGAAGTTAGGATTGTACACACCACTTCCGGTTCCTTCACGTCCATGGGAGAGTATTTCTATGGATTTTGTAGGAGGTGTTACTTTGCCAAAAAGAGGTCATGGTTATTTGTATGTAGTTGTGGATAGGTTCAAAAAAATGTGTATATTGATGCCATGTAAAAAGAAAGTTACAGCTGAACAAATGACTCATATTTTCTTTCAAAATTTTTGGGTTCATTTTGGGTTTCCTACATCTATTGTAAGTGATCGAGATTCTTGATTTGTTGGGAATTTTTGGTCAAGATTGTGGGACTTGATCGACACTAAGTTGAAGAAGAGTGCAACCTTTCATCCAAAAACAGATGGTCATAGAAAAATCATTCATCTTCTTTGAGGGTATTGCAGCAAACATCCTAAGATTTGGGATGAATTGTTTCATTACATTCAACATGCTTACAACCGTGCAAAACAATCCTCTACTCAAACATTGCCACTTGAGGCATGTAATGTATTCTTTCAAAAATCGCCATTGTATTTAATTTTTGGGAAAGATGTATCTATTGATGGGCATAGATACATAGATAAAGCAAATAATTTCATAGAGAAAATTTAGTTGATCCATCAACGAGTTCATGATAAACTAGAAAAAAGTCAAGGAAAGTACAAAGCGAGGCATGAAAAACATCGTGTGGATCATAAGTTTCAAGTTTGTGATGAAGTTTGGCTTCACATTAGCAAGTATAGGCTTCAAGGAAAAGGTAAAAAGATGAAACCAATCTGTTATTTTCCTTTCAAAATTCTGGAAAAGATTGGTAACAATGCCTCCAAGCTTGATTTTCCTTCATACATGCAGATTTAATCAGTTGTTAATGTTGGAAATTTGAGATTGTATGAGCCTCCTTTGATTGAATATCAAGGAGAGAATGTTCAACTACCATATATTGAATAATTTTCTCCATATTTCTTTGTTGAGCTTCATCAAGACACCATACTTGATAGAAGGACAAGGACATCGACAAGAGGAAGTGTTGACTATCTTCGAGTGGGGCTCAAAGGAACAAATCCTTCAAAATCAAAATGGATTGAAATTGGGAAGGTGAGGGAACTATACCCTCACCTGTTCAACAACTGAATATGATATTTTGGGGCCAAAAATCTTCCAGTGGGGAGGAATGATTAGGTGCTCAGATTATTGCTAAAAAATCAAAGTTCTCAGAATGGATCGAAACTTAAACGATCACGTAGTGTTCGTCGTTTTGAATCCTGGTGAGCCCTGGTATTGCATCAAGAGTGTTGCAACTCTAGGGGCTGCCCTACTTTACTTTATCAACCCGGGGTTTGTACAAACTTGGAGGTGACAATGCTATATACATAGCATATGCATTTTGTTCATGTCATCCTATTCCGCTCTATGAAAGGGTGCTATTTCTAAGGGTTCTCAGCGAAGTCTATCACACTTCAATCAAAATAGGCTAAATCGCTGAAAGGAAATGACAGAAGGAAACTAAATTAAATTGCTGAAAAGAAATGACAGAAAGTGAACTAATCTAAATTGTTGAAAAGAAATGACAGAAAGGAAACTAATTAATATTGCTGAAAAGAAATGGCAGAAATGAAGCTAATTTAAGTTGCAGGCAGGAAACTAATTTAAACCATACTTAACTTCGCTAATCGGCTAAACATACCCTACTCTATCTATCATGCTCCTATCTATGGAGATGTTCATGACCTAATTATAATTTGAAGAAGTGTGCTTGGAGTTTGGGGGAAAATGGGCTAAAGGTGCTAATAGAGGGCTTATCACATGAAACAAGGATTAGAAGTGGAAAGAGGGGGTTAAACCTTATTAAAACTTTGTTATAGCGCATAAATGCTTCGGAGTGGAATGAATTGAAAAGTGAAATGGCAGAGAAGCGGGAGTCCAGTTTAGGAGTGGGAGCGAAATTCAATTTGCGAAAAGGGCAAAGGTTGCGATCTACGATATGCAATATCGCAATATCACAATCGGAAAAAACGAGCAGTAAGTGTTAACAGGGAGCGGATAAAGATCGCGAAATGCGATCTGCGACGAGATAAAGATTGTGATTGGAGATGGGTGATGTGGTGGTAGGACCGGAGGGGGAGTGCGATAACAATATCACAATCGGCAGATAAGAAGCAGTAAGTCTTAAAAGAAAACAACAGAAACTGTGATTTTTGATTTTGCAATATCGCAATATTGCGAGGTTGGCAGAAAAGAGATAGTGCAGTCGGGAGGAGACTTCGAAGTGCGATTGCGATGTACGTTAGTTATCGCAATCGACAAAAAAAAAGGAGCGGAAAATGTTAAAGGAAGAGACTAAACACTGCGTTGTGCGATTTGTGATGTATGGTAGCGGGAAGTTCGAGGAGGAAAGGAAGAGGTCAAACTCCAGTGGGTTCCAAGATTTTTGCGTTAAAAAGGTAAAGGTGAGGTGAAAAAGGGAAAATCGCTGAGATGTTGAAGAACGAAAAAGGAAAGGGAAGGGGTTCTGCGATGGCCAGGGATGTGATAATCGGGAAAGTCCAAGGTAAAAGATCTCATGTGAACCTTTAATGGTTTATATGAAAAAAAGGTGCAACAACTGATAGGAAGAGAAAATAAGGAGGGAAATGGAGTGTAACATAGGTGTTTGGAAGCGTAACATAGAGATGGAAAATGAAGCGGAAAGGTGAGGGTGAAATTCTCCATAATTTTAACAATGATTCCTGCAAACAAACCTGTGGATTCATGCACGAGAAAACAAAAAAATGTGTGATAAATACAGTGAATGGAAAGCAGTTTTTGGGTCTATGGGAAGGTTTTCCCTCCTCGAGCTCTATTGACAGAGATGAGAAGGGGGTCTCGATCCACAACTTTTTGGTCTTCCTCTATTCTATTACTCTCATAAGAAAATGAAAGAATACATCAACACACTGAAAGAAAAACTAAGCAACAATGAAACTACTAGAAGCAGAACTAACTAAATGATAGAAACAAAACTAGCTTAATGGCAGAATGGAAACAATGGTAACAACATAGAAGCTAAGGCACATGGGTTGGGCCCTAACCCACGAGCTTCACTCTTTAGAACTAGATTAATATAAAGTCATATAAATACTCATTGCATTAAAATACAGTCTTATTACATCCCGAAGGTCTTAAACAACAAAATCCTAATAGCTTGCAGCAAAGTTCCAACTAGAATCGACTAGAATTAACTAACTCCTCCTAGCTCTAGATCTTCTCTATTTATTCTAAAGGGAAGCTACCAACAACTCCCTAGAAAATGGTGATGCAGTCCACTTGACTCCCAGTAAACAAAGACTGAGTGCTCTACTCTATGAGTTGCTTGGGTGCCTCTGGAACTCGAATTGCTAGAGGGGATCTCATGAGGATCCTTTGGCTACCTTTGAGAGTTAAGGAGGGTGGACAACCGCCTTGAATCTCTCGAAGATTTCTCCCTAATTTCCTGATATTGTGCTCATTTATTCTCCAATCTTGATCTTCCAGTGGCAAGGAGCGAGTCCCTTAATCATATCCTTCTCCAAATCTGCATAATCTGCCAAATATTCTCACAATATTATACAAAAATAACCAATATTAGGCACAAATATGAAATTACCTTTAAACCTACCTAAGAAAATATTGAAGCATAAGAAAACATTATTAAGTGTAGAAGGAGAGATTTAATATATATATTCATGTGCATAATGAAGGTAGATGGGCTTAATAAAGGTTAGATGGGCCTTATTTTATGTCTAATTTAGAGGCCTATCAAATCCGACGCAACTCATTTCACGTGAAATGGACTCCATATAGCTTCAGAAATGAGTTATGTTTGTTTGCACAAACATGCGAAATTTGGAAAAAAAAGGCAGACAGGGAGCCTAGTCAACAGTCTGTACTGCTGACATGGCATGCTTACTAGGCAGGGTCAATTTCAGTCAATTTCCACCGACGAATGATAGTATACCAAATGGCGACATCTGGTTGGTTCAAATTATTGGGTGTGTTGGCAGGTTATTAGTGGTTGAAATTTTGGCCAATGAGGAGGAGGCACATGGATGAGCCTGGGGCTGCCATGTGTCCCCCACATGGTGAAGTAAATTTTTTTGTTGAAGACCGAATGGAGGCACCAGGGTTCGACTCCGCGGTCTCCCATGCCAAAGCCAATGAGTTAACCATTCCTTCTACGCATTAGATCTTAACATATATACTTGCCCACATATATTTGAATTTACAACGTTGCACCGATGGGGGAATTGGGGGCCTACCCCCAGCACATGATCGCAACCTCAGGTCCATCAGTGGAGCGCTAAGCGCTTAACCCTAAGCACGAGGATTAACATATAAACCTGCAATTTATTAACCACTAATCGTCATTTATTAATGTTAAACCGGATTTTCCACTAAGCGGGGATTAACCGCTAAACACACTTAATTAATGTTAATGCGGGTTATTGTAATTAATATAGATTAGTTTGGCGGTCCGCCAAATCCAGCGCAACTGCTACTTTGGCACCAACTAGCCCGATTTAGTTCCAGTTAGCTAAATTTAGGCATAAAATTGTGAACAAACTGTTGGAGGTCATAAATTTTGGAGTTTTCAACCAAATCAGGAGTAGAAAGAGGCTAGATGACCATTTTTTTGGCATTCTGAACTCATTGGTACAAGTTTCAGGAGCAGAAAAGCATTGTATACACATCGTTTTGCAAATTTGAGCATAATATAGAGGCCCAAGCCATGGAAGCTGGACCAAGGAGATGTAGCCCAAGAGGGGTGAAATCCTTCATCAAATCCCTGTGTTGATGTGTTGTATGGTGTTGTACTGTACTTTTATTTGCTACATTTGAGTCTTTATTTTATGTTAAATTGTTCATAAAAAATAACATAAAAATAACTCATGAGACTCAATCACTTGCAAGAGAACTTGAACCCTTAAGCACATATAAGAAATTGTTTACAACATCTGAAAGAGGAATTAGCACAACAATACTAACATACCTTATTCAAATCACTTAATTTTTTGAGAGTGTTCATATTGCTATATAAAATATTTTGTGATAGATTTCAAGCTAGTTTCAGTGGAACTAATTGCTTCAATTCATTTCTCTTGAAAAATTCAACTTATAGCATCTACTACATGATTTCCTTTCCTTTGATGTGCCTGATTTCAAAGTCAAATTAATTGATCAACGCTAGCCACCTAACTTTCCTAGCATTCAAGTAAGGCTATCAGATAATATTTCAATCCACTATGATTTGGAATAAAATAATGTCTACTCCCAAGTAGATAATGTTGCCATGAGTGCATGAACAATGGTTTCCAGCTCTAAATGACTAGGCACATAATTTCTCTCATGATCATTCAATTTCTAGGACTCATAGCATATCACATATCTATATTTTATGATAAATCCATTGAGTCCTTCCTTGCAAGCATTAGGGCATACTAAGAATTATTTTCTTGGGTCCATAATTATTAACATGGGGGAAATGGTAAGCATTTTAGCTATTAAAAAAATTATTCACATTCCATGGACCAAACAAACTTCACCCCCTTTCTCTAGAATGAAGTAACTAGATGACCAATTTGTGAGAGTCCATTGATAAATATATAGTAGTAACCAACAAGTCCCATGAACGATCTCACTTCTGTGACATTTCTTGGGGTATGCTAATCTTTGATGGCCTTTATCTTATTAGGATCCATAATAACTCCTTACTCTGAAATTATATATCCCAAATAATGGATTTATTTTTGGTAGAAATCACATTTTCTAAAATTGGCACATAACTTGTGCTCTCTCAGCTCTTGTAATACCATTCAAAGATACTCCTCATGCTCTTCTTTTGTCTTTGAATAAGTAAGGATATCATCAATGAAAACTAAAACAAACTTGTCCAAATACTTACTGAGGATGTTGTTCATCAAACACATGAATGTAGTTGGTGCATTAGTTAACCAAAAGGCACCATTGCAAACTCATACTGCCCATATCTAGTTTGGATAGATTATTTATGAATGTTTTCATCTTTGAATCAAACTTGGTGACACCTATACCTTAAGTCTATCTTGAAAAACACTATATCTTCTCTTAGTTGGTCAAACAAATCATCAATCTTGAGTAGAGAATAATTGTTCTTAATGGTTACTTTGTTTAGTTTCTTGTACTCTATACACAACATTTACTCTGCATTATATGCTTTATAATGTTGGTGCATCCCAAGGAGATACACTGGGTCTAATATACCCTTTCTCCAACATTTCATTCAATTTAAGCCTTAACTCTATCAATTTAGGAGCACTCATCCTGTAAGGAACTTTAGAAATTGGTACTACTGTTGGCATAATATCTATCTCTCTTTTAGGTGGTAGTCCTGGTATTTATTTTGGCAATACATACTTGAAAATCTTGCATAATTTTGAAGTCTTCAAGCTTTTATTTTATATTACTTACTAATTACAACACATGTATGTCATACAACTGAAATCCTTTTCTGTAACATTTCTTCAATTGCATTGTTGATACTTATTTCATAGTCAGTCACAAGTTTTTCTATGCATTTGAGAGTTATGGGCTGCCTATTCTTATCCACATCTTCCAATGTCTCATGATGGCAATCCAACTTAAATTGAAATTCCTATAACCAATCAATGCCAATAAAAAAATCGCATGATCCTAGAAGCAATATATTCAAAGTTACTTGAGTTTCATACCCATTCATAACATTTGGACATGCTCCCACCATTTTAATTACCTTCCTCTTTGTGCTTCTAGATAGTTAAACTAGCCATGATTTCTCATGCTTGCTTTTATTCTACCTCAATTGTAGATGCTTGATGATTTTCTTATTAATTATCCAAGGATGCATGAATCCTAATAATTGCTCTTGATACATCTTAAATATAGTAGAATCTTATAATTGGTACACCTTTCTCTTGTTATCCTCTTGTATATGGGGGGAATATCAGAGTAAGTTCTATTCTTCACAACCCCAACATTTAAAAGGTGTCTTTTTAAAATCCCCTTCCTTTCCTTCCATAATTGTTGTTGGCTTCATCCCACTTTGTATAGGATAGTTCTATTGAATCTTACTTCTTGTCAGAAATATATTATTTGAAATCTTTCCATCATCTTTATGATGTTAAGATATTTAATTCCTTTCTTTCATAGCATCTTTTTCTTTCCTCTTCCAAGACTTTTGATGCTCTGCTCTATGATTTGACTATTCATAACAACACTTAGCCTTTATTATGGTGTCATCCATTGCATTTGGCTCATCATACTCTATCCTATCTTGGTGAGATTGAGGAAATCCACTGAGGAATATTTCAATATTCACTTTCTCATCCTATATATAAGGCACATAGTGAAATAGCTACAAACATGTCCTCACATAGTCTTCTATAGTGAGTTATCCAACGTTTAAATTGTGAAATTATTTGTCCTTTTCATCATAGTACCTTTTTGAATTTCTTCTTGAACTAATTCCATGATATGTCATATTCTCAAATTATTTTCACATTATTGATATCTCCACACCATATAGATTCCTTTCCATGCATGTTAAATATTTCCACTTTTGCCTTCATGTTTTTTTAATAACAATGCACATGGAAGTATAATTTATTCAACCATAACAACCATGATTCAACTTCCTCACTTTTCTTGATCTCACCATTGAAGGTGGGTGGTTTTTTCTTTTTGATTTCTTCATGTAATACAACTTTAGAGTGCATATTATTCTTTTCATATGGGATTTTCTCCTACTCATCCCATTTGAGTTGGTTTTTCCCATCACTAGATGAATATAAGGAGGAGTATTCACCAGAAGTAGCCACATTACTATTTTTGTGTGTTTTGTTATATGTACTCTTCCTTGTATTGTTGATGGTAAATTAATGCTTTTTATTTTCTGAAGGGCTATCCATTTTATTAGATGGGTATTTTCCATCATTGCCAACATTTGGTCCTTGCTGCATCTAATTTTTAATTTTAGAGAAAATTTGCAAGAACACTACATTCAATTTTGCTTGTCTTTCTTTTTCTTTGATCAACCTTTCATGATATTCTTTGAAACTCCAAAGGAGTTCATTCAAACTCCTCATTGTCTCAATAATGCTAAGATATGTTCCCTCTTCTTTCCCTTTCTCCTCATAGGAGATCATTTTAGTACTAACTTAAGCCTTTCTGCTGGACATACTTTTCATTATTTTCACTACAAGAAGTCTTATTATTAACCGAAATGTTTATCTCACTGCATCAAAATCAAGTTAGTCTTAAAGTAACATTACAGTATTCATATATACAATAAAATAATTTCACATAAGTACACATGTATGCGTAAAAATTAATTTAAAGCTTAAATTATTTCCTATACTTGAGCCCATCCCGAGTCAGTGCTCAACCATAGCTCGGATACCACTTTGTCACACAACCACTCCCCTAATACTTTATTAGGGTTGTGGGGAATCAATTTTTTCTCAAAATCAATCCCTTAAAGCTTAATTAAGGATATGGTGTAACATTCCCCTTTTTTACCCCTACTTATTGTAATGTTGATTGTGATTGTAACGCCAACATTGAAGGATCCAAAGGAAAAGAAAAAGAGAAGTAGCATGACACGAATCTTGTTAGCTTGGAATGGGGAGAGAGGATGTACTTTAGGATAATTTTTGGACACATACTGGGTCCTAGATTGCTGGCCCATACTGGTTCCAATTTCTAATAGAGGGAGTTCAAGACTGATGCGAGGCAATATGTCGTGTGGGGCATGATATGGTTGAACGAGGATGTTAAGTCCCTATATTAATAGTGTAGTCCCTTATTATGTTAGTGTAGCCCCCTTTATTATTATTTTTTTACCCCTCTAACCCTGATATTTTTATTATTGTGCTCTTACATTATTATTGTTAGGTCGGCTAGGATTACATTGTGGCCCCATGGACTCCTATATATATAAAGGAGGTTTTGTCATTTGTATCATTGAAGAATTGTTCATTCATGTAATGTATTGGAGGTTTCCCCCTCGAAGTGGCTTATTTCTAAGGCATTGATATCTCTTTTCTTCTATTTTTGGAGTTGGTTTCACAACATTTGGTATCGGAGCATTAGATTCTAGGGTTTCGCTACTGCAAACAGGTCATCGTGGAATTTTCGCTATAAATTTCTCTCTACGAAGGTTCAGAAGCTAAAATTTTTAGAGTGCTAAGCCGAAAGCTTGAGGAACATCGTCACAAAATTTTAGAGCTTGGTTCGAAATATTTTCGGAGATATGATCTATGGAAGTTAGGGCTTTTTGCAGGCTCCTGAATTTCACCTAAACAGGTCATCGCAAAATTTTCGCTATAAATGTTTTTCTACAAAGGTTCAGAAGCTGAAATTTTTATAACGCAAAGCTGAAATCCTGAGGAACATCATTAAAAAATTTTAGAGCTTGGTTCGCAATATTTTCGGAGATATGATCTGTGGAAGTTGGGTATTTTTCAGGCTCCCAAATTTCATCTCAAAGAGGTGATCATGGGAAAATATTCATAACTCATTCTCTGAGCATCAGATTGGAGTTCTGTAAAAAGTGGCTGGAAGTACATGGAATTTAGTTTCCTATCTAGCAATTTCAGAGCCAAAGGAGCAAACAGTGACACGTGGAAAGTCGTACAAGTTCTCTCTACTGAACCAGTCCATAATTAGGTCATCATTGGAGATTGGGCATAGCTTTGCCTTCAACAATCCAAATCAGGTCAGACCTGTGGAATTCAAAAGAAGATTCAGAGGGCCACATCAGGGCTATATTTTAGCTATTGAGGATCTGAAAGCACATAGATAATTTAGTTTCAGTATAGAGCTTCTCAAAAGAAATAAAAAGGTGTGTATTTTGTTTTTAAGATTGCGTAACGTTTGTTTGAAAAAGCAGTTTGAAGCGATTCCAAGGGCATATTTTAAAATTTTATCTATATTGGGTTCTATAATTCCTCCAAAAAATAATTATATACCCATTAAGACCTCAAAAAGCTATACTATGACGCATGAATAGGAAGAATTGCATTATGAGATATCAAAATTATGGTACCAAGTGCAACAAATTTTGATCTTACGAAGAGCAACCGAAGATGACATAGATGGTTTAAAAGCAGAAATGGAGGCTAATTTGGATGGTTTGAAGGATAAAATAATAGCTAATATGGATGATAAATTAGTGTAAGATCACATCGAGCATCAACAACAAGTTCTCCAACTCTCAAAGGATAACCTAACTTTGGTGCAGAATCTAATGAAAAATAGGAAGATCAACATCACATCGAAAGAAGTTCTGAAGTAGTCACAGAAACAAGAATTCAACAAGTATGATCAATTTCAGAGTATCTCAGCAAGTGGAAAAACTTTCCTGTAGAATATTCCACATGGGAGGGTGAGAATTTTATACAGAAGCATCAAGAAATAATCAAGAGGACAACACTTGTTTGAAGGAGAGGGGCATGTTAAGTGCCTATATTAATAGTGTAGTCCCTTATTATGTTAGTGTAGCCCCCTTTATTGTTATTGTTGTACCCTCGTAACCCCCATATTGTTATTATTGTGCCCTTACATTATTATTTTTAGGTCGGCTAGGATTACATTGTGGCCCCACTAGGATTACATTGTGGCCCCATGGACTCCTATATATAGAAAGGAGGTTTTGTCATTTGTATCATTGAAGAATTGCTTATTCATGTAATGTATTGGAGGTTTCCCCCTTGAAGTGGCTTATTTCTAAGGCGTTTATATCTATTTTCTTTTATTTTTGGAGTTGGTTTCACAACATAGGACACAAATGGAATTGGTGCTTGGTGACCTTGAGCTTGTGTTCCATGACTCTGGGCACCAATTTGGTGTGATTGTGTTTGAGATAATTTCTTTCTAAGTCTGTGTGGTTTGTATGAAGTTTAATGATTGAACTAATCATTGATGTAAACTTCTCTTGTGCAAGAAAATTCCTCAGACCTTGGATCCGGCTCGGGGGTGGTCAACTACAAGAAAGTTTGTAGTGTAGTTGGCCTATGGTTGGGAGGAGATTGGTAATCCTTCCTTTCTTTTCTGGCTAAATTATTCATATATGTATTCTTGGTTATGCATGTTACATTATTGGTTATGATATGCCTTATTAACAATTATCATAAATAATTAGCATCAGTAGATTCTGTTCCATATCCAGCAGCAGCCGCCCAGCAAACGTTTATGTATATGAAGCAGATGTTGAGTCAGTCCCGTGCTATTTATCTAAGGATGTCTAATTCATTGTTTATTCATGATTAACCAACTAAATTTCATATCTATCGTGATTATGAGTTGTTTGAGTTATGTTGTTTCAATTTTCATGGTTATGTGTCAGTTGTATGATATGTTAGGACCGATCTACGATTTCATGAGTTTCAACCATATTTATGTGTTCACATGTTTGGGTAGCTCACTACCATAATCATAATGGTGGTATACCTCATATAGAGTGCAATTTTATGTGTTGAGTGCATGGAATAAATCTTAGGAATTTTTTGAGATATTTGTATCCTCATGGTGTAGGATTTGTCTTTGGTGTCTACATGGTTATGATTTAACTTATGCATCTATGTTTTTGTTGGTATTATCATGATTTACAAAGTTATTTACATGAATAGGCATGGTTTTTTAATGTGCTTCATCTAACCTATTGACATTGCTATAAATCCGTCAACCAAGGGGGTATCCCAGATGAAAATTCCCAATTAGAATTCACATCGTTTGATGTGGGAGCCCTTCCAGAAATAAGGCTAAATTGCCATATCTTCTTAGAGATTTTCCTTAGCTACGCTGGTCAACACAAGAGAGTAATGTACATGTACTTTTAGATGAACAAGCGAGTATGCCTTGTGGAATTCTCAACCGTAGAATTTATTAAGGTTCTTCTACTGAAAGGGAGAGAAAAGTGAGCCTTTAAAAGAAGAGTAATAGTAATAATATATTAAAGGTGGACGAGCGTATACATATGAATGAATCGTTGGAAAACTAGCGAAATAGTTTACATAGAAGCAATGATTGCTAAAACACATACAATACACCTTCAACAAGATAAGTACCAAATCCACCAAAATAGGTCAATTTCCATAGTACAGATGAAAAAAACATACATCACAAACATTCAAAGAATAGTCTTACAATATTTACGACATATATATGAAAGTGTGCTGGATCAACGAGCTTCAAAATTAAGCAAAAGTTACAAGACACATCAAGACAATGAATACCACTAGCCCCAATAATGGAGCATTAAAGCAACCAATTTCTCCTAAAAAATAACTATTTTCCTCTCTAATTCCTTATAGGAGGAGACAAGGTGAAAAATTACATTGCATGAGCTATGAGGGTGTATATATAGCAAATGGGGTGACCATTCACCTCCCTTGTGACTCTTGGACTACTATCATGATTGTTAGACTTCTCTATGACATTTTGAATCCTTCATGACTTTTCACATTCTATAGACGAATCTTGGAATTCCACTTTACATTACATTTCTCACATATTGAAATTACATAATCCACAAATGATGACTCATATACATCATGATATGAAAACTTGAAAAGACATGACACGAACTTCATGATGATATGGCAATGTCAATTCACTCTTGCTATTGCTATCTTTGTGTATTCTTGAAAGGTGAAACATGTTCTTCTTCTTCCTCCTCCATAAGCCTTGAAGGTAGGGATTCTTCAATGTGATATTGATCTCCAGTTGCTGTCGCAAACTGGTGTGCCTTTTTATTTCTTGATTGATCAACTTGTCTTTAAAAATAAAAGGTGTCTTCTAGCAAGGTCTCCTTCTTCATCTTCTTCATTGTTATCCTTTCATAACATGGTATAATACCTACAACTGAAATCCACTCATAACAAGGAGACATCAGTTTGATAAACCCCTAGTATAACATGCTTCATGAAAATCACTAGCTAATCTAGAATTAGGTGATAGGCCTGGATACAAGCTCAAGGATTGCATAGTTGCACAACTCAGGAGGTTAGGGGCTAGGACTAAGCCTTGAGACTGCACAGTGCGCTGTTCATGCAAGCAAGAGCTAGACAACTGCATAGTTGAGGGGCTCAAGGGGTTACGATGAATGCTTAAGGTTTCCCACTATGAATTTTTGGAGGGGAAAATTCCTATGGATTGAAAAATTACACAATTTAAGAGGTCAAGGTTGAGGCTTACTGATTGAGACTATGCAATCCGCAGAAGAGGATGGTTGGAGGTATGGGTTGCACAATTCTGTAGCTCAAGTGTTGAGGATGAGCATTGAGACTTTGTAGTGCACAGTTATAGAAGGAAGAGACTGTGCATTGTGTATTTCCAAGAGGTAAGGTTGAATCTTGAGGATTGAGACTACGCAGTGTGTAGTTCAGGAAAGCTGAGTGAGGTCAAGTTGCTCGGGCAAGAAATTTTCTGGATTTTTCTAAGTGTGGGATTAGTGAAGCCAAAGTGAACAATGAAAAAAATTAAGCATGATAAAACACTTAGGATAGTTGATGACACAAAATTGATCACTCATAACACATGAACAACATACTTCCATCAATATGACGACATTGTGGCAACTTTTCCCAAGTGCAACACTAAAGGTACACTTTGCGACGATAGTGACGACACTTGTGCGATAACACTTGAAACTTTTGGAACGAGTGCGATACATTTAGAAATGATAAGAATGTATCATTAACACTAAGGTTACCCCTTGAAACAAATTAAAACTACATATGCGTGATGTGCGACACTTTCCATGTTAAAATATGACACTTGCGACAATAAGAGGAAAGTGAAAACAACACTTGCAGAATGTGAATGCCATTGAAAGTGACACAAGATAGAATGGAGATATCATGAAAATGACACTTATTAAAGTGAAAACAAGAAAAAAAAATCATAAACATGAAAGCGATACTTGTGAGAGTGAAGGTGCACAAAAGCGATAGTTGGAAAAACTCACCGAAATAGAAGAACAATCACAACAAAAAGTGAGATATTGTCAATGAAAGTGTGCACTGATTATAGACATAGGTTGAAAGTTGCATAGGAACTCTCTTGATGGAATTTTTCTCTGCCTATTTAATCTTGAATAAAAGAGCATGCTCATGAACTTATTGTAGACTGAGCATGCGCGAGAATGTGACTTTGACACTTACAAATTGAGAAAAATACTGCAATACTTAACAAAGCATTGATTGAACATAAAGTGGCTATGGAAAAAATGATAAAAATATCCATAGTAGGCTAAAAAATTCAAGTGTAGAAAATTTTTTGGAGGGTGTTTGTCATAGTGACAACTTTTGGTGACACACTCATAGAACTCCAACTTCTTTTCCTTGGTCAAATATTTTGTGCAGGGTCTAGTTCCTTAGGGAGTATTGGTTCATCATTCAGATTAGTCTGGTTTTCCAAATTACCATGTGTATAAACATAGACCCATTCATCCTTTCTCGGTTGAACACAATCATAAAACTAGTCATATCGTAATTTTCAAATTAGGAGAAGGGTAATTTTATTTGTGAGCTTTAGATTTTCAGAGTATATTTTTTCATCCCTGGTGTTTCTTTGCTACCATCAGGCCTGGATAGTACCCCAATGAAGTCACTTAAGGAACAAAAACATCACTCCACTTCAAGCGAGCGTGGAGAAAACCCCGACAGAGTTTCTTGCTTCACCTCCCTGCGCATGAAGCCTTTCCCTTATTTCACCCTTTATTTATTTATTTTGTATAGGAACATGGATCAAAAATTATTTATTTCATGGGATGAAGAGGGATCCTGACTTATTGAGAGCATAAGCGGTTGTTCCCTTAGAGAAGCATATATAAAACATCTAATTTAAGTTTTATCATTAATATTTTTCCCTTGTCCTTCTCTACTTGATCAGATCAACGTAAAAAACACCAAAACATAAAGAACCAGGTGTAGGCATGAGGTTTCCAGAATAGATATAGATATAATGGTTTGAAAAAAATATTTCCTTACGCAAGGATCATATTTTCCATCAGAAAATCATTGACCAAAAGGTATGAACCAAGATGAAGAAGAAGGACTAAAGGTTAGCCAAATTTTGCAGTGTCCCAAGACCCTTTTCTATTTTGCCACATTTTCTTTCAAGCTGAAGGAAACATCCTTCATTCCAAGTCTTATTGAATAAAACACAAAAAAAGATACAAGAATAAACAAGGAAATAAAATATGAAAACAAGATGCGAGGAAAAAGTTAGAAAACATAGAACGATTATAAAGAGAGAGTGTAGGGTGATTGTGCAAGGGATAATGGTATGCAGTTAGACCTACTGCTAACCTAACTAGCTTGAAGGTCAGGGTCAAGTATAATGGAATTTCGAATGTATCCACTGTAACTTCTCCCAACATGCACACACAAAGTTAAAAGCAATTAAAACATATATAAAACAATGTGCGATAGAAAATATAAGAGATTGAATAATTTTCACAACAAATTGAAGGCCTTTCATGTCAGCAAAAAGATATGTCATAGCCATTACTTTTAACTAGCTTGAACTCTTACCTTTTCTATGAAAACCATAATTAATCAAACCTCAGAAGCTTCTTGTGAATGTATCTTCATCGGTACTATCCTCCTTAGCAAGCATGAGAAAATATCAAAACTTGTTAGTTGAGATGGAGGTTTCCAGGTAAGAATGCTTCAACCATTCAACAATTGGATCATGAAATTCAAAAAAATCCTCTTGATAACCTTGAAATCCTTTAAAAGATCATTTTTTTAATTAAAAGTGCGATATTAGGACAAGAATCTTGTAAGGGAAAATAAATCTGATCATATTCAAAAGGTTTGCCAAGATAGTGAGGGCCTGACATAACCATCAATGAAGTTTGAAGTGCCTTAGTTGCTTGACAAGTATCCGAATAGTGATATAGACAATGCAGATTAATCAATGTGAAACAACTGTCATCAGATATACTGTTGGGAAAATGATACAATAAATGAAAGTTAATATTATGATAAGATGGAATGTTTGTGGCGTGATATTATTGGTTAGTAAACAAAAAATATAGATAAGTTTGAACAAATTTACAAATGTCTTGAAGAAAAGAATCATCTCCCTCGCATGATAAATATAACAAACCATTTCCTTTTAATTGGTTACACACTGCATTAGCAATGTAATATTCGAAATAAGTGAAAATGAATGCTAATGTAGCAAACACATGAAACCATTTAGGATACAATGAATGAAGAAGAATTTGATTCACCAAATAACTCTTGCATTCACTAGCACTCAAGAGGATTTCAGGTTGAAGAAAAGGATTAGTCGTATAACATTGAAAAGAAAAACTAGGAGCTGAATATTCTGAAATGCATTTGATATACATGATTCCTTTGACCAAATATAGTATATGAAATTATCAACTTCAAAGTTCCATGCTTTTAAGAGAGATACACGCTCCAAACCTGAGTTAATTAAAAAAGCCTTGTATGGAGATGAATTAGCTGAAATAAAATATTGAATCCTATTAGAAACTGAATCTTTAAAGTTCGAAAGACTATATTCAAAATACTAAGCATATTTCAAGAAGGAATATATATCCACTGAAACTATTGAAAGACAATAATTTTTCAAGAAAAACTAGATCTGACTTAGTTCGGGGACCCTACCAGAGTCATGAGATCCTGACATAACCATGAATGGAAGTTGAATTTGCTTGACTTACTGATAAGTCCCAAAATTTTTAAGGATTGTACAATCACATTTTGAATATTGAACTAGATCATGCATGGTGTACATATAACTACTATCACTAATTTCAATAAGACCACTACTAATCAGATGGAAACCATCTCCATCATTGATTTGACTGTATTTTACAACTTCAACAACCAGATTACTCAAGTCCAAATATTCTTCTAATAAAAAATCTAGAGATGCATGAATTCAAGAAATTTCATGAGAAATTTGATTTGAAGTGTTGCCCTCATGCAAAAATGAAAAGTGACAAGGAGTAGAGTGGATACTCAATGATTTGATTGTTTAATTTTCATTGTGGCTAACCTCACTATCTATTGTTAATTGAGAATTTAACTTATCGTATGAAGAAATTGAAGAGCATGGAGTGTCTTCATCAGAAGTAGATGCATCACAAATAGTAGAACACATGGATAATGAGATTAGGAGGAAGTTTCCATAAGAACATACTCTATGAAAGAATCATATTCTAGATGCGACACCGAAAGATCAACTAGTGCACTAGGGGTTCATCATCGCATATGTCAAAAAAGTCATCATCATCAGAATGGTGGTTGTTCAAGACTTTAGATTGATTAATAAAATCAAATTCATTCAATTAAATATTGAGATTAGTAGATTATCAACCAAGAATGGAAGGGCATCATCTTGACATGGGGGACTTTGAAAAAGAGAAGAAAGATAAAAATAATCCTCATTTTTCTGCTCCTCTACCTGTGTAATATAACCACCTTGTACTTGATCAGAATTTGAACCAACAACTTGAAAATCAAGAGAGCGTGAAGAACTAGTTGGTGAAACAGATTGATCAGGAAGATCATGGTACAAAGAGTAATGACATGTAGATGATAGAGGATGACAAATGTCCCTTGAAGAAGTAATACTTTTAGTGGAACCATATTCAACATTGAGGTTGAGAATGCTAGTATCATATCGAGGAATGGAAGGATTAGTCTTCACCCTATGCTCCATGAACCATTCCAAGGTTTCCTCCAATGTATTTAAATCATGAGAGGTGGAGGAAGGTTGACGAGACATATCAACGATCTAATTTACAAATTTCCCAACTTCAACATCATCGCAAGGAGGAACCCACATTAGAACTAAAAATTGAGGAGGACAAGGAAAAAGAGGAATAGTAGGTTCCTCCTTTGAAATTATACGTGTCTCATGATTTACAAGAATTGGGGAAGTGGAAAAATTAGGGGGTTTAGATTCACCATGAAAAGAGATGTCAACCAAATTCTCAAACTTTTGTTTCAAGAAATCCCAATCAATATCTTCTTCTGAAAATACATAACAAAGGTGCAGGAATATATTAGAAACTCCTTAATTGATTCATTAGATTTCATTCTTAGTTGATTGATTCTTTTAAGGATATCTCGGTAATCATACCTAGCAAATGATAAATAAATCTCCTTAATGAGGCGTTTAAATGAATGAATGGAAGTGGGTGGTAGAGTATGAAACCATCGGTTAACTTGACCTTCAAGTGTGAGGTAGAAATAATACAAGCCACATATTCATAGTCAATTTCATAGTGTTGAAAAAAATCAAGAAAAAAAGATGCATGCTTGTTAATGGATGTATCACCCTCAGTGTTAGCACACTGTGAATTTCCCCAGGATGAAGAGGGAAACTTAGAGGTAACCACAAAACCACTTTTGGTTAGGAACTAGTCTTTCCTGACCAGAGGGGGATCCCTCTCTATAAATTATAATGATAAGGACAATAAAGTTCACAAAGACCAGATCTGTAAGATGATATAAAACTTGATGAAAGTGGGTGAGATTTATGGGAAAATGTTATTGAGGTATGAATCCAGTAACATAAGCATAAGGTCAAGGCATGCATGTGTCATTCATAACCACAGAGGCAGGGTAGGCATACATTCCAAGTTAATTATCAATCGTAGCATAGTGAATAATAAAAGAAACATGAAAATTTCCAGTCAAATGTAACAAAACATATAACCATGAATTCTGCTACATAAAATGATAACCAAATATATAGAAAAATTATGACATAGCATCAAAGAATTCTATCATAAATTAAATCCAAGACCATCTTGAGCATATAAAAATTTATTCAAGGAAACATTTTCAAAAATGGATAAGAATATATTAACACAAGAAGAACAAACTTGAAAGTATATACCACAAGGATCTCTGAGTCATCACTAGAATAACTCTGCATAAGAAAATTATTACTGAAAAGATAAACCACAGTGCGGACAAGTATGTTCAAGATAAACTCACCATACAATCCAACCCTTTGTAACTTCAAACATTTGGAATTAAATAGCCTTACATCCTTCAAAATTCCATGTCCAAATGAAATGCATCTCTGATTCATGAGGTGGATCGAATTGATTACAAAAGTGGAAACTTCAACATATATGCAGTTTTTCTTCTACTTTAAAAAACATAAAAAACTAATTTAAAGATTATCATGCTATCCTATTTTAATACCATCGAAATCCATAAAATACTTATCCTAATCTTCACACCATGCCTTTTGATATAAAAAATAAGAAACATCAGTTCACCACCAAATGTGTGTTGCACAACAACTTGGAAACATGCCATGCTAGCATTACCTTCTACGCGATAGAAGCCACTTGGATGATGATTAGGTGATGAATAGGTTAGTGACAACAAAAATTCTACTATTATTCCCTTGACACTTGGCAACCTCCACACTGCACAAAATTGTGCACAACATGTGTGCAGCGCTACGTAACGACAGTGCTACGCAACGACTGCATAAATTGATTTCAAATTATGCATTATGCCTCATTTCCCGCCTTGGGTCAAGAAAATTGATTATAAAAAGTCCATTAAAAACTCTGTTATGCACAAAAAGCCTTCAACATGTGAAAATATTCATTAAATTCCACAATATCAAACCGAATTCCAACATTGTTTTCAGTAGAAACTGCAAAAAAGAGCCTTAAAGAAACACCTGTAGCTCCCGAACGGTAAAACATGTGTGAAATATTAAGGAGGTTATTATATATGAGTCTATTTTAAATATAAACCTCTCTAAGTTTCTTTAAATTTTTCCCCATATTTTCAGAAACTACTTTGCAAAAGCATGACTAAAACAAAAAAATTGACAGTTTAAAAAATAGGCCTTGAAGATACATTTGAAACTCCCGATATATGACACATGTGAAAAAAATGGAATAGGTTATCGTTATTTGGCCCATCCTTGAGAAAAAAATCTTTCAGTTTCCCAACATTCGCCTCCATGTGATCATAATTATTGTTTCAAAATGATGACAAAAATAGAGTACGCTGCGCAACGAATAGGTTTGGTAGCACCATGTGCAGCGATGGTTCTGTGTAGCACCACTGCACAACAAACAACTGTGTGATAGATGTGGCCTTGAATTTGATCCCCGACTTAGATGCAAACCATTTTTTTACTCTTTGAACATGATCATTAACTAGTCTCAAACTTAGCAATTCAGTCATTGTGTGAAGGATATGGCGAACAACTTAATCAATTTCAATTTGCTCCTATTTTTTTCATGTAGTGTGATGTCACCAAGCGCCTCATTTGGAATGGTATGATGATTTATGCATGAGAATCTTTATAATTTTTGGGTGGTTATTGTACTTTGGATACTGGAGGGGATATATGGGTTGTGTCACGTATGATATGCAATCATGGTCTTTAAGGGGATATATTTATGATGGGATGGGAAATATAAGAGTCATATGATTAATTATTATGGGATGATTAATGAATAGGAGATAGGAGAGGGGATTTTTCAAATGGATAATGGGATATTAGGAGATGTAGTATGTAGATTATGGTTTTATGGAAACACGGGTAGGCTAGGAGGGGGAAAATAAATATGCCATTCTTAAAGACAATTTTTCTTAAGTAGCAGGAATTTGACTGTAATTGACTCAAGTAAACCTTCTAATAGATCCATTACTAACACATACCCCATGACTCGATTGCTCAAAAAATTACGATGATTAATCCCAACAACTCAACACTATTTCATGTTTTTGACCGAACCACTTTTACGAATAAAATCATGGCAATGTTGGACAATGTCTTTCAAACTTATGACAACGAAAACATTTATAGGTTTGAATTATTTAAAAACTGCAAACTAAAATATTCGAAAAGGCATTCGAAAAAATTTAAACTATTGACGCTAACACTCACTATCAAACTTAAATTGAGACATGTAATCAAGTTGTTCCATAGAGATGAAAAGTTTACCAGCAGATAGGTTAGAGAAAAATTTAGGGATTATTATTTGGGGAAGATCCATTTAATATAAGAGGTTCAAAACAAACTCAATATGCACAAGTTTTCATCTAGCATTCCTTCTAGTACTATTTTTTGATGGTGTTGTAAATTTGTCAACCAGGGGGTCTCCCCGATGAAAAGTCCCAATCATAATTCACACCATTTGGTGTGGGAGCCATTCTGGAAATAAGGCCTGACTTCCATATTTTCATAGATATTTTCTTTAGCTACAATAGCAAACAAAAGAGAGTAATGTACATTTACTTTCGTATAAATAAGTGAGTATGCCTTGTGGAATGTTTAGCTACTGAATGTATCAATGTTCTTCTACCAAAAGGGAGAGAAAAGTGAGCCTTTAAAAGAAGAGTAATAATACTAATCTAGTAAATACACATGAGTATATACATATGAATGAATCATTGGAAAACTAGCGAAATATTTCACATAAGAGAAATGATCGTTAAGACACATACAACACATATTCAACAAGACAAGTACTAAATCCACCAAAATAGTTCGATTTCCTTAGTATAGATGAAAAGAACATACATTGCAAACATTCAAAGAATAATCTTAAAATATTTATGACATATGAATGAAAGTGTGTTGGCTCAACGAGCTTACAAATGAAGAAAAAGATCTAAGATACATCAAGACTGTGAACACCACTAGCCCTAATAGTGGAGTATTAGAGCAACCGCTTGCTCCTCGAAAAGAAATATTTTCCTCTCTAATGTCTGGTAGGAGGAGCCGATGTGAAAAATTCCTTTGCATGAACTATGAGGGTGTATATATAACAAATGTGGTGATCGTTCACCTCCCTTGTGACTCTTGGACTACCCTCATGAATTTCCAACTTCTCTATGACCTTTTAGACTCCTTCATGACATTTCAAATTCTATAGATCACTGTTGGACTTCCACTTTACTGTTACATTTATCACATATTGAAATTACATAATCCACAAATTATTTGGAAAATGATGAGTCATATACATCTTGACATGAAACCTTGACAAGAAATGACATGGCATTGATGACATGGAATTCATGATGATATGGAAATGTAAATCCAATCTTGCTGCTGCTATATTTGTGTCTTGTTGAAAGGTGAAACATGCTATTATTATTCCTCCTCTATAACAGTTGAAGGTATGGAGTCTTCAATGTGATATTTATCTCTAGCTGTTGTCACAAAATGGTGTACCTTTTTATTTCTTGATTGATCAATGTATTTACATCTAGAAAGGTGTATTCTAGCAGGGTCTCCTTCTTCATCTTCTTCATCCTCATCCTATCATAACATGATATAATACCTAAAAAAATGAAATCCACTCATGGAAAATATACATTAGTTTTATAAACCCCTAGTCTAACATACTTCATGACAATGATCGACTGAGATGGAACCGACTGATAAGCACAAGGATTACACAGTTTCACAACTCAAGAGGTCAGGGGCTAGGATTGAGCCTTGCGACTGCACAATGCACATTTTAGGTAGACTAAGGATAGACAATTGAACAAATGAGGGGCTTAAGGGGCTGGGCTAAAGGCTTGAGGCTTGAAATTCACACTACATAGTTTTGGAGGGACACATGCATACAAATTGTACAATTACGCAGTTCAAGATGTCAAGGTTGAGGCTTGCTGGTTAAGACTACCCAATGCACAGAAGATGATGGATGGAGGTAGGGGTTGTGTTGTTATGGAGTAGAGGGGTTTAGGCTAAGCAATGAGACCGGGAAGTGCACAGTTATAGGAGTAAGGGACTATGCATTGTGCAGTGCCAAGAGGCAAGGTTGAATCTTGACGATGTATACTACACAATGCATAGTTTAGGAAGGCTGAGTGAGGTCAAGTTGCTCGGGCAGGAACTTTTCCAGATTTGGAAAAGTGTGGGATCAATGAGGCCAAAGTGAATAATGGAAAAACTTAAGCATGATCACACACTTAAGACAGTTGATAACACAACATTGATCACTCATAACACATGAAAAACATACTTCCTTCAATGTGACGACATTGTGACAACTTTTCCAAGTGCGACACTAAAGGTACACTTTACAAAGATAGTGATGAAACTTGTGTGACACTGCTTTAAACTTTAGGAATGAGCTTGATACATGTATACTTGGTGACAATGACTCATTAAAACCAAGGTTACCCCTTGAAACAAACCAAAACTACATATGTGTGATGTGCGACGTTTGCCATGCTAAAACATGACACTTGCGGTAGCAAGAGGAAAGTGTAAATGACACTTGCATAATGTGAACGACATTGAAAACGACACATGCCAGAATGAAGATAACATGAAAAAAGCCCTTATTAAAGTGAAAACAAGAAAAAATGATAGTAGTAAGCATGAAATTGACACTTGCAAGTGTGAAAATGCACAAAATCTACAGTTGGAAAAAATCATAGAAATAGAAGAACAACCTTAACCAAAAGTGAGAGACTATTGATGAAAGTACAAGCTGAATGTCAACATAGTTTGGATATTGCACATGCATTGTCTTGATGGACTTGTGTTATGCATGTTAAAGCTTGCATAAAAGAGTGTTCTCATGAACTTATAATGGATTGAGCATGCGTGAGAAGGTGACTTTGAAACTTACAAATTGAGAAAAAAACTGGAATACTTAACAAAGCATTGATTGACCATAAAGTGACTATGGAACAAACAATCACACGATCCACAGTAGGCTCCCAAATTCAAGCGTAGTCCAAATTTTGGAAGGTGTTTGTCGCAGCGACAACATAACCTATTATGCACATTTAATTAAGAAATATGTATTCATGTGTATTTGTAATGAGATGATTTGTATGAATATTGTCATGGTGTGACAGACTTGGAGATCCCTATAGTTTTTAATATTTTTCCTAATTTGTAAAGCTATTACATGATTATGTATGATTCTCTAATGAAACCAATGAAGCTGCTATGGTGTGTGAAATTTCGTGGTTGTATTTTTACTGTTAAGGTGTTATAAAAGGCATGCTAGGAATTAGCATGGATTTCTATTGCACATGATTGAATTGTTTGATTTCTTTATTTATGGACTAATAATGAAATAATACATAATATATCGAGGATATGATAGTGACGGTTCAAACAATTTATATAGAAGGATTTGGTGTCATTGTAGAGTGATATTAGCCATGCATTGGCTTGTCATAATGCCTACTAATACGTAGATTTCCATTTATATGAATGTATTTTGTTTATGGTAATACTTGGAATTGGTTGTGATTGATACAAGGATGCATCCCAATGAAAATGTATGTTTTGGGAAAAATCTGGCCCTTAGGAGAAGCTCGGCCAATACACTGAAGCACTTGAGAAAACCTTAAAATTATCTAAATTTAAATATGCCAAAAAATTTCCTTGTATCCTAGAGCATTTGGGTAGAATTCAGTGATTCAAACATGTCTAGGAAGTCATACATCAAGGGGAATGGTTTTGGTGCATTCTTATGGTGGAATTAGATTTTTGATGAACCTTGATACATTCCCAAAAAGGTTAGATTGACTCCATTGAGGGTGGGGCCAAATCGGGGTAATCCTTGAAGTGGCCTAAAACTAGATATCTGGGATGGTGGGAGCCAAATCTACTATATACATCACATTGTCGGATTCTTATGGGTGGTCTAGGAACATTTGAGAATCCAGTTCATTTTTTGAGTGGTAAATTGTGGGTGTGGAAAATATCGATGGAGCCAGATATTATGATTGTGAAGCTTGTGTTTAGGATGGGTCCCGTTGGGTAAAACAAGACACAAGGTCAAAATCCATATAGTGTATCTAGGGTGGAATATATGTGGGATTGGATTTGAATTGGTTGAAAGCTTGAGAGAGATCTGAGAATATGGGAGTTTGAGGTGGTTTTCACTTTGGAAAATTATTGCGTACCCAAATTTCCCCTCGGGCTAGATATATGTGAGGTTATAAAATAACGCATGAAGGACTCATCTTGATGGGACCCACACCCTAGGATAAGGTGGTGGAGTCCATGGGGGATTTATAAGGCTATGTGGATGCCATGTGGGTAGGTGATGTGGACATATGTTGACGTAGTTCCTACATAGTGTGAAGCATGATAAGAAGAATCAAACCTTTCAGATGGCCAAAGAGACGATTCTTAGATGACACATGACACCATCATACAATGCCCTCTGGAAGGAGAACATCACCTCCTGTCAACATGACATCAACAAGAAGAAAATGAGATGAGCAACGTGTTGGGGCATAAAAGGTATCTTTTAAACACCTAATTATCCTACATTAATTATCAATCCGGGAGCGACTTTTTATTTCAAGAGTGTACTCTGTCTGAGACTGCAATTAACTAAGAGTAATGCTATGAAAGATGTAGTACAGTATGCTAGATACAAGAGTAAACATATGCTTGTAAAGAAACCCAATTATAGGAACATGAATGAAAATACTCTGAAATCTTAACTACTCATTCTGCAAAACATCTGTTTGTGCTCAACCTAGTGTTCCTAAATTGAGTTCATTAATTGTCAACCAGGGTTGGTAAATTGCTAAAGTGTGGCGCACTATATGTGCCTAGGTATTTGTTTCTCACTACGTTGTGTTTAGTGTTTTATGATGTTTTTGGTTTTATGGTTTTATGTTTGAAAAGGGAAAGAACTAAGTGCTGGTGAAAAGAAGCTATTGGTTATTTAAAACAGAACATTCTAGATTAACCTATGATTTTGAAGTTACCCTATTCTGCAACTTGAATCATCACTTCTAGGCCTTATTCATAAGTTTTGAGATTTTCTAAAATGATGCTTGGGAAAAAGGCTATAAGTGAGTTTGTAAAAGATTTGCAGAGTGATCAAAGCCTTAAAATGGTATTACTGACCCCTGTTCATGTGATGATGTATCAATATAGATTCAGAACAAAAGTAAGTTTGTAAATAATGAAGGCTGAGAGACTAATTTTGACAACTAATACTACTTGAAATACAATGGATAACCTAGGCTAGAAAGTGGTCTATCAATCTTAAAAGACAATGACTACAACTTAAACTAGAATGCCATTAATCTTTTCTTGAAACAAAATGAACTGAGACTGAACTAGAGTGCTTCTAATCTACTTGAAGTACAGTGAACAGAGTTAAACTAAAATTCCATTATCAAACTGGAAATGTAGTGACAGAGCTGAACTAAATGCAATCAACCTCCGGAGTGCTCTAACTAAATTAAGATGCAACTAGTCTATGGAATTCTACAGCCCATCTCGTTCAATAGGAATGATATTTTGGAAGAGTTTGTAAAACAAGTATGGCTGTATTATTCAGTGCAATTGAACATAAACATAAAATTGAAAGCAAATACAACTAGAATCTAAGACACCACAGTTGTTTCTTATTCATTGTTAATGATGTTTTGGAAGAGTTTGTAGGAGTAAGACCGGTTGTGACACTTAGTGTAAACAAGCATAAATCATAAAATTCGAAAGGAAATGCAACTAAAACCTACAATACCACAACTATGCCTTATTCATTGTGATGATATTTTGGAAGAGTTTATAAGAGTAATTCTAGCTGTGATAATTAATGTAAACAAGCATGAACATAAACTTCAGAAACTTGCCTAAGCTAGAAATGAAAACGAGACTAAAATACTTATCTAAACCGTATAAACAAGGCTGCTCAGGTAGCAGGGGCCCTCTACCACCGGAGTAGCATGAAATCTACTTCAAGATTGACTCAACGCTTTCAAGGAAATGGTACTTCTTTCATTAAAAGAGAAATTACTTCAAAACAAAGTGTTTTTAGACTTCTGCAATCTAGCAATCAACCACAAAATCTAACCTTGTCCCTCAGTTTCCCGAGCCATATTTGTAACAAATTTACATAACTGTCTTGACATAACCTAGGGATAATTTTATTTCCAAATAAAAACCAAACTAGGACTCTGATGGTGGTCACGTAATATAATTAAGGACATCTGGACTGTCCTTGTCCTATTAGGAGTCTCTTTCCTAGTTTGAGTTCCCATGTACATAACTGCCTATAGAATTCCGTTCAAAATTCGTGGAGAGCAACACATTATGAGGGAATGATGTGGAATACGACCATATGTGTTTTCCTCTGAGATGACACCTGGAACCTGCGTAGACATGAAGACAATTGCAGAATCGGCAACTAGCTATAGAATGTCTGCATTCTGTAGCTAGATCTAGTTCAAAAAGTACTACAATGACAAAATCATAAAAACATAGCAAGTTAGTCATGATATTAATTATTAAAGCAATTTTAACTAATTCTACTGATCATTTGAGCCTGTAATTAATAATGGACAAAGGAAATGGAGTGGAATGTGGTGGAAGAAAGAACATCTTTGGAGCTCAACATACCCCCACTGCTAGATTCTTGCATGTCCTCATGCAACTATTCCATGAACTCTGAGACCTATACAAGGACATCCAACCCTCTTCTTCTGCTTTTCCCGGCAATCAAAGGCCTTCTGGGCTTCCTTATGACTAACTTGAATCTCAAATTTGTGAGTGCCCTGGTTAACTTTTTATTTCTCTTCTTCAATTTTTCACTGGCCTTGTGTAACTTTTGCATTTGTAAAGACAGAGTTGAATTCATATCAGTTTTCATTTTAACTTGCTCTCTTAGAATTTCATTCTCGTTCTTGATATGTCTGTTGAGTATTTATAACTCATATTTATTCCTCCTTAGGATATCAACTGCAGATTTTGGTGGACTAGGAGTTCTGTCTCTTCCTTCTGAAGCTCTTTTCTCTAATGTCTCAACATAGTTGTAAATTTCTTGCTGTGCAGGGTCTATTTCAAGATCCCCTTCATCAAAATCCCCCTCAGTAGGTGTTTCTTCGTCCTCTATGTTTATGACTCCAGTTTGTTTAACCTTTGTTTTCTTTAGTATCCCTCTAATTCTGTGGCTCCTTCTCGGTTGAGATGGCCCTTCTCCTTTCTCTCTGGAAAATTTTCTTATTATCCTCTCTTTCTTGAGTTGCTTCTGAATCTGAGTCAATTTCTCAGAAATAATTTCTTCACTGCTTTCTTGTATTGTTTTACCAGTTTCAGTTTTGGAGGTTTTCCATCTTCTGCTTCTTTTTGTAGGTTTGTCTTCAGGTGGAGGTTCCTTGGGTTCTTCAAAGTGATTTCTCACTAAGAACTCTTCCCAATTATCTCCCATTTTGCTCAAATGATGTTCAATCAAAATTTTGACTAAACCATGGTGGTATAAGGTTGTTTCCAGAAATTGAATTCTCTTTTGAACACTTGAGGCCATTTTCTTTAAACTATGAAGTAAGAAAAAGGGAAAATTGAGTTCTTCTTCTAGGAAATGCATTATCAACCTAATATGATAGACATAGAAAGTACCATATCTTCCTTCACAAGTGATGAATTTTTGCAAGATAAGCAACATGTTCCTCCATTTGTTCTTTAGTGCAGAGCTAGGGATACCCTTTTTAAAAATGGTGACATCCATACCTGGTGACTTGAGTATCTGCTTCCATGCTTCGTTATGAAATTCTCTATTCTTGAAACACCTTTCTCCTTGTCTGGGAAATTCGGTTGCTTCTGCAATGAAGGCTTCAGTAATGGTGAATTTGATATCTCCTATCTCGACCTTAGCTCCGTTGAAGGATCTTGCAAACGTTTTGGTCACCTCTTTGTGAAACCCACTGAATTTTTCAAAGAATTGCAACCACCCTGCTTGTTGTAAAATTTCTCTGACTTGAGGATAACCTTCCAAGTACTTAGTGCCAACCGGTTCAGTCCTCACTATAAGACCCATAACTCCTCTTTCCAACCTTCAAATTGTTGCTCCTCTGTTCACGGTGACAATGGTTGTTACAGAGATGCCTCTGTTTCACAGACTGGAATGGTTAAAAATTGGCTACAGGAAAGAGTGATATGGAGTGGTTACGGAATGAATATAATGAGGTGAGGATGATGTGTATGAGTTAAAAGATATCACAGAAGAAAAGACCGCAGAGATATTTTGTAACGAATTCAAATTCATCATTAAATGCTTTGGCCTAGTGACGTGACTAATCCAATCACTTCAGCACTTTAGCCGTTTAGATTTTTAAATGATGATCGGATATGGGATTTGAAATGGTGGAATAGAAGGAGTTTTATCCAAAGTTTTTGCGGGAGGTTTGTTAGGCATGATCAACAAAATTAATTAAAACAACTTTTTGAATTATTCATAACTTAACTATACTAAAATCTTTCATGATATGTCATTATAATCAGAACTTTTACCTTTGCCTTTCCTCTGATTTTTTTTCATATGCTTTGTTCTCTCCCTGAAAATCATTAATTTTTGAGTCTTCATAACCTTCTTGATTTTTCTTGTTGTCATGGATATGCAGGATCATTTTATTGCAGATCAGGTGATTACTAGACAGTGCCTTCAGGATCTCTGGCTGCAGAATGTCTGTCTGGCTACAGAATGTCTGACTGGCTGCAGAATGTCTGATTGATTGCAGAATGTACCTGTAAAGAACTTGAAACATGAAATGGAATGGTTTGGAGCATGAGTGGAATGTTGTATGGAATGAGTGAAGATGGATAATGAAATATGATGTAATGGAATATGAATGAAGTGAATAATGGAGTGGAATGGATCACAACTTATGAAATGGAGTGAAGTATGAGAAGTGGTCTGCAATTCATGATATGTATTATTCAATTGCAGAAAGACATCAAACTTTAAAAATCTGGAATGGAAATGAGGTGGAACATGGAGTGAATGAATGAAGTGTGTATGAATGAATGAAATGGAGTATGGATGAATGCAATGAAATGGACCATAAGTGAAATGGATCTGCACTTATGATTTTGTAACAACTGCTTGCAGAAAAACAAATTTGAAAAGCTAAAGTGTCAGAAAGATTCTGATTTTCACTCTACCTTTTCTGTATAAACATGCTAATCAGTGATTAGTTTTCATGTTTATACTTTATTTTTATTTTTTTATTTTATTTTTTCAATAAAATGACTTCAGAAATCATTAATCTACTCCAATCTATGCTTTTGTGTCTCTGTTAGATCCAGTCCTAACTGAACTGCCATTTTGAAAGTTTGAATCTGGAACTCTATGGGAAACAAAACTTGCTTTCCATATATAAGTTCATAAGGAGTATGACCTGTTGTGCTTCTCCATGTAGTTCTATAGGCCCACAAGGCTTCAGGAAGCCTATCTGCCCAATCTCTTCTATGTAAATGAACAGTCTTTGTTAGGATCCCTTCAATGACCTTATTAGTAGATTCCACTTGACCATTTGCTTGTGGATGATAGGGAGTAGATTTTATGTGTCTGATTTTGTACCTCTCCATCATTTGTTCCACTAGCCTTGATGTAAATTGAGCTCCTTGATCTGTAACAATTTCCCTTGGGACACCAAAACGAATAAAAATATCCTCAAAAATAAAATTAACTACAGATGCTTCAGTATTAGAAAGTAATGGCTTGGCCTCTACCCATTTAGTAACATAATCAGTGCAAAATAATATATATTTCTTTTGTCTTGATGGAGGACTAATAGGTCCTACAAAATCCAAAGCCCATTTTTCAAAAGGTTCAATATGTACCTGAGGTTGTAATGGCATCTCACCTGAAGGAGAAGGTTTCCCTACCCTTTGTCAACTGTCACACCTTTTGACATACTCTTTAGCATCTTTAAACAAGGATGGCCAATAATATCCTAAATGAAGGATCTTATAGGCTATCCTCTTATCAGCAAAGTGTCCGCCACAAGGTTCATCATGACATGCTTTGAGAATCTCAGGCATCTCATCTTCCCGAAAACATCTCCTAATGATCAAATCTGGACCTGTCTTGTACAACTCATTAGCAACCCATGAATATTTTGCACTGTCATAAATGATTTTTCTTTTATCTCTTGCATTCATTATTGAAGGAAATTTTCCTAAAACTAAATAATTAGCAATGTCAGCAAACCAAGGAGTTTGGGTAGAAATTGAAAAAAGATATTCATCAGGAAATTGATCTTCAACTGGAGTGTCATCTTTGATGTTTTGGAGTCTAGATAGGAAATCAACTACTGTGTTTTGTTTACCTGGCCTATCTAGAATAGTAATTTTGAATTCTTGTAAAAGCAATAACCACCTTATGACTCTACCATTAGTAATTGATTTGTTCATTAAATATCTAATTGCAGAGTGATCTGTGTGAACAAAAGTTTCATAGCCTGTTATATAGTGTCTGAATTTGTTTATGGCATGAACAACAACTAAAAACTCTTTTTCAGTTACAGTATAGTTTAACTCTGAAGGAGTCAAATTTTTACTGGTATAGTAGATGGCATAAGGAATCGGGTCTTTTTGTCCCAATACTGCTCCTAGAGCTGTATCTGAGGCATCTGTTGAAATATGAAAAGGTAGCTTCCAGTTAGGTCCCCTTAAAATAGGTGCTTCAGAAATTTTTGTTTTCAGGGTCTCAAAGGCTAACTGGCAATCAAAACTCCATTTGAATTCACAGTCTTTGGTAAGTAATTTGAAGAGTGGAGATGCTATCTTGGTGAAGTTTTCTATAAATCTTCGATAATATCCTGTAAATCCTAGAAAACTCCTAACATCTTTTTGACAACTTGGAATAGATAAGTTAGAGATGACATCAAATTTTGACTCATCAACTCTAATCCCATCCCTTGAAATGTGATGTCCTAAAACAATTTCTTCAGTAAACATCATAAAACACTTCTCATGACTAAGTGAAAGATTTGCTTCTTTACATCTTTTTAAAACTTTTTCCAAGTTTGCTAAGGCTTCTTCAAATGTGTTTCCATAAACTATGAAATCATCCATATATACCTCTACACAATCATGTATTAGATCCGAAAAGATCCCTAATACTGCCCTTTGAAATGTTGCAGGTGCATTGCATAATCCAAATGGAAATACTCGGTAAGCATAGGTACCCCAAGGACAAGTAAATGTGGTTTTGTCTTGATCCTCAAGTGCTACTTGAATTTGATTATAACCACTAAACCCATCTAGAAATGAGAAGTACTTTTTTCCAGCTAAGGTATCTAACACCTGATCTATGAAAGGTAGGGGAAAATTATCTTTAAGAGTAGCTTTGTTTAATTCTCGGTAGTCAATACATACCCTCCATTTACCATTTTTCTTTGGCACAATTACCAAAGGAGAAACCCACTGACTATCTGAAATAGGATAGATAAAGTTGACATTCAACAATTTCTGCAATTCTTCTTTAATAATCTCCCTAAGATTTGGATTCATCTGTCTTTGAGGTTGTCTGATTGGTTTACAATTTTCCTCTATGTAGATGTGATGAGTGCAAGTCTTGGGGCTTATCCCTTTCATATTAGTGTACTCCCATGCATATGAAGAAGAATGTCTCTGTAAGATCTTGACTAACTCTTCTTGTTGAGATTTTTCTAGGTTCTTGTTTATGTTCAAAGTTTTCCCTGGAAATATCTCAATTATAGAGCTGCCAAATTTATCCATAGAATAAAGAGACATCTGTCTTGATGACAAAAACTCAATGTTGGATTCTTCTTGAAATTGTTCATGTTTGTATTCCGAAGAGGATTCAAAGTTTTCTAAAGTATTCATAATTTGACTATCTTCACTAATTTCTGAAATTGTGAAGAGAGGTTGTAAGTCTTCTTCATCCTCTATCCATTGAGTATCATCTAAATATGTAATTGTCCTTGCCGGAGGATACAAAGTGAATTTCTTAGTTGAACTACCATCAGAGATGTACATATCACCGGATCTACAACTAATGAAAGCATCAGTTGTAGCTAACCAATGTCTTCCTAATATAATTGGATGCCCTCCTAGATTATTCTTAGGAGTTAGGATCATGAAATCCACAGGGTACTCCCAAGAATCTAGGGATACCGGAATGTCTTCTATTACCCCATCAGGTTTGATCACAGATCTGTCTGCTAATTGTAATAATGTGGGTGTAAAGAGAAGATTAGGAAGTTTCAGTTTATCCATGATTTGTCTACTCATGATATTGATTGCTACTCCTAAATCAATGAGTGTGTTTTGGATTTCAATTCCATTGATGTGAATTTTAACAATTGGATTTCCTGGGTCTAGATACTTTGGAATAGCAATCTTACCCATCATAATGTCTGCTATTTTTCCTACTAGTTGAATTTTATTTGTCTCTCCTATTCTTTTTCTTGTTTTCTTCATGCTCAACTCCTTTATTGTTTTGGCTAAAATTGGAATTTCCTTGATGGCTTGTAATAATGGAATCTTAATGAAAACATTTCTCAGCTCATCTAGGAAATCATAATTAGGCACCATAATTTTTTTTTCTACACCTCTATCAATTTGTAATCTTTCTGGAAAGGGAGGTGTAGAAGTGGATGTTGATGGCTGCTCTAATATAGGAGTTGAAATTATTGGTTCTTTTTGTTTTTGTTTTTCAATGTTTGGGTCCCGAAAAGATGTGTCTTCTTCAAGACTTTTATTTTCCCATAGAGAATCTTCCTCAAAGTTGTCTTGTTCTTGTATGATCACAGAAGGCTTCCTCTTTTCAAGTATTCTTCCAGACCTAAGTTGAACATCACTAAGGTCTAGAGGAGTAATTAAATAAGTTGGAAACTGTTGGCCTTCTATCATGTATGTATTCTGAGGATTTTTATTGTTGGGGTTTGGTATGGGTTGAGCAGGCAAATGATTTGATTTTTGAGGAAATGGTAATGGAAGTGGTTGATTTTGATGTTGTGGATTTTGAGGATTTTGTTGTTGAGGAAAATGTGGATATAGTGGATAAGATGGTGGATACTGATAGTACTGAGAGTATCTTCCATAGGGATTTTGTGCCCCTTGTGCCCAAGCTTGAGATTGATTTTGAAATTGGGGCCAAGGTTGCTGCCAAGAATTCCAATTTGGTGGAGGTTGATTATACATTTGATCATGAAATCCTTGTGTTTGAGGTCCTTGCCAAGGTCTTCTAGAGACAAAATTAAGAGATTCTGTGGAATTTGCAGAAGTTTCCTCTTGAAAGACAGCTTTAAGACCAGGAAGTGAAGGACAACTCTTGGTCTCATGTTTTTCTAAACAAATTACACAAGTCTCTACAACTTTTGCATCCAAAGGACATTCTCTCAAGGCATGCTTCCTTCTACATTTGGGACAAAAGATTGCTAAGGCATCAGATTCAGCTTTTTGCTTGTTTTGTAACTTAAGGGTGTCTATTTGTTCACTAAGACTCCCTAAGATGTCAGATTTGAATTCATCAAGCATATTCCCTATCTCTGCCCTACTTACTGTCCCAGAAGCAGAGTTACTTGCCCTTGCAAGAGAAGGGTCTCTTGGACCTTTTACAGTTTTGGATTTCCCTCTTGAAAGGTTGATACATAACTCAGATATTTCAGGTAATGTGAGCTGAGATATATCCCCTTTTCCCATCATGTTAAGGATATCCAACCATTCATCCCTAATTGTCTTCAACAAGAGAGCTTTTAAGGTGTCTTGGTCTAAGTTCTCCATTTTTTCTCTTTTGATGTTGTAATGAAATATCTCCAACAAATCTTCCAGGTTTTCATCTTCTTTTTGTAACATCTTAAACACTTCCTCCTTATGATTGATTGGCATACAATAATCCAAATACCTCTCTAGAAATGCTTGTTTCATGTCTTCCCATGTCCTAATAGAACTGCTGATCAAACTCATAAACCACTTCAATGCTGCTCCTTTCAATGTTGAAGGGAATAGTTTAAGTTTTTGAGCATCTTGTAAGTAGTCATAAGTTCTACACAGGACTTCAAATTCAAACAGGAAGGTTTCAGGATCTTCAGTTTTAAGTCCATAGAAGTTTGTAAGGACAGAGGGTGAAATGTTTTTCATAGTTGTATTGGTTTCTTCATCTATTATAGGAAACCCAAAAAATCTTCCCAGCTCTCTTCTACCTCTTCCTCTGCCTCCTTCACCTTCTGCACCTCTACCTCCTTCTCCTCTAACTCTACCTCTACCCCCTCCAAATAATGTGTGTTCTCCATTAAAGACTCCTCCTCCCCCTTCTTCTGCCATAGTTGATTCTTCTGTGGAAGTGGAAAAGTTTGTATCTCTAGCAAGGGTCCTTGAATCTTCTCCTAAGACAGGTTCAGTGGATGAAGTGGAAGGTATTTCTAATGGAATATCTAATCTTAAGTCTTTTGGAAGTCTAGGATCAGTAAAGGATGGAGTGTGGGTCTGAGTTGGAGGTGTACTGGCTCTTGGTCTAGGTGAAACAAGTGGTGTTCTAGGAATCAAACTTCTGCTTCTTATGAATCTACCCCTTGAGTCTCTCTCTCTACACATATCATTGTTTTTGGAAGTTAAGAAACAAGGCTACCTAGTTACACTTCCCCGACAACGGCGCCAAAATGTTTGTGCTCAACCTAGTGTTCCTAAATTGAGTTCATTAATTGTCAACTAGGGTTGGTAAACTGCTGAAGTGTGGTGCACTATATGTGCCTAGGTATTTGTTTCTCACTACATTGTGTTTAGTGTTTTATGATGTTTTTGGTTTTATGGTTTTATGTTCAAAAGAAAAAGAGCTAAATGTTGGAAAAGAGAAGTGGATGGTTATACTAAAATAGAAAAAAGCCTAAACTATGGATGAAAAACAACAAATGCAAAGCTTGACAATGACTTCATTGCAAGAAAATAAATCACAACATGAGCTTGAACTTATCCAATTCATTCATTAAAGGTGTGTTGGAAGAGCTTGAGAAATGGACAAGTTAAGTGTAAATGAAGTTCTCCTAGATAAAAAATCAACTCACAATATTACAAAATGATTATTTGTAACACAGTAAGGTTTCTATTCTAGATTAACCTATGATGTTGAAGTTACCCTATTCTGCAACTTGACTTATCACTTCTAGGCCTTATTCATAAGTTTTGAGATTTTCTAAAATAATGCTTGGGAAAAAGGCTATAGGTGAATTTGTAAAATATTTGCAGAATGATCAAAGCCTTAAACTGATATTACTGACCCCTATTCATGTGATGATGTATCAATATAAATTCAGAACAAAAGTAAGTTGTAAATAATGAAGGCCGAGAGACTAATTTTGACAACTAGCACTACTTGAAACACAATGGATAACACTAGGCTAGAAAGTGGTCTATCAATTTTAAAATGCAGTGACTACACTTAAACTAGAATGCCATTAATCTTTTCTTGAAACAAAATGAACTGAAACTGAACTAGAGTGCTTCTAATCGACTTGAAGTACAGTGAACAGAGCTAAAATAAAATGCCATTATCAAACTAGAAATGTAGTGACAGAGCTGAACTAAATGCAATCAACCTCCGGAGTGCTATAACTAAATTAACATGCAACTAGTCTATGGAATTCTACAACCCATCTCGTTCAATAGGAATGATATTTTGGAAGAGTTTGTAAAACAATTTTGGCTGTATTATTCAATGAAATTGAACATAAACATAAGATTGAAAGCAAATACAACTAGAATCTAAGACACCACAACTGTTTCTTATTCATTGTTAATGATGTTTTGGAAGAGTTTGTAAGAGTAAGACCGACTGTGACACTTAGTGTAAACAAGCATAAATCATAAAATTTGAAAGGAAATGCAACTAAAACCTACAATACCACAACTATGCCTTATTCATCGTGATGATATTTTGGAAGAGTTTATAAGAGTAAGTCTAGCTGTGATAATTAATGTAAACAAGTATGAACATAAACTTCAGAAACTTTCCTAAGCTAGAAATGAAAACGAGACTAAAATACTTATCTAAACCGTATAAACAAGGCTGCTCAGGTAGCAGGGGCCCTCTACCACCAGAGTAGCACGAAATCTACTTCAAGATTGACTCAACGCTTTCAAGGAAGTGATGCTTCTTTCATTAAAGAGAAATTACTTCAAAAACAGAGTGTTTTCGGACTTCTGAAATCTAGCAATCAACCACAAAATCTAACCTTGTCCCTCGGTTTCCCGAGCCATATTTGTAACAAAATTACATAACTGTCTTGAGATAACCTAGGGATAATTGTCTTTCCAAATAAAAACCAAAATAGGACTCTAATGGTGGTCACGTAATATAATTAAGGACATCTGGACTGTCCTTGTCCTATTAGGAGTCTCTCTCCTAGTTTGAGTTCCCACGTACATAACCGCCTACAGAATTCCGTTCAAACTTCGTGGAGAGAAACACATGATGAGGGAATGATGTGGAATATGACCATATGTGTTTTCCTTTGAGATGACACCTGGAACCTGCGTAGACATGAAGACAGCTGCAGAATCGACAACTAGCTACAGAATGTCTGCATTCTGTAGCTAGATCTAGTTCAAAAAGTACTACAATGACAAAATCATAAAAACATAGCAAGTTAGTCATGATATATATTCTTAAAGCAATTTTAACTAATTCTTCTGATCATTTGAGCCTGTGATTAATAATGGACAAAGGAAATGGAGTGGAATGTGGTGGAAGAAATAACATCTTTGGAGCTCAACAACATCCATGATTGTTTGGTTCTATTTCGTTTGGTCATGAGTCCTACATTCATGCTTGGAATATGGCACGAGGATGATTGGTTGAAGAGAGATTTGGCTCAACTAATCTACGGTCGGGTGGAACATGGAAGTCCCATCTCTAGTTGGTGTTTACATTCAATAATGAAGAGATCATTCCTCTGGTATTCAGTATGCAAATGTACTAGTTTATGTATGGATTTATTTGATGTTATATCAATTGTATTTCTGTTGTTATTATGTTGGTTATAACCATGTATGTGATCAGTGATGATGTATGGCTCTATCTATGTTTTTACCTGTAAATGAATGCACAATGTATCTATGGTAAAATAGAGTGTATTGTATATTATGATGTAGGGGAGAAATTCTTCTTAGCTATTCTCAAATTTGTAAGAGACCCCCATGTTTAAATTTGATGTTTACACCTGTAGATGAAATGTTTGTGACATGTTTGACGAAATTATTGTCATGGCTGGGTGGGGTCAGATTAGTTCCTAATGATGTGATTAATTCCATGTATTTTTTTTAATGTTATTTATCCTCTCCTGAAGTTACAGGAAGTTTTGGGCAGTGACTTGGGCTCACGGGCTAAAAATGTGGCACGAATCCTAGAGTTTTGGGCATAGAATTGGCCTTTTGGGGCCCTGGCCACGAACTTTCCAAGGCATTCCCATGGCCATAGGTTTCTATCTGCTCCCTTTCCCTTATATTCCCACGAAAAAGGCTCAATAGGGTCAAAATCCAGCCCCCCTTAAGGTTTCAGGGGTCTGGGAAGGTGGTTTACCTCCTGGAGGTGTTGTTGATGTTGTGTGAGGTGTGTTTGTCATGTTTTTCATCGGTTCAACTTGTAGAAATTTGAATAACTGATATATTATTCACCAAGATTCTCCTGATCACACACTATTTTAACTTCATGCACAATACATAATCTCTTCTACCATTGATCATCACATGCAGAAATAAAATCAATTGCATGCACACATTAAAACCATAAACAATCACACATATGAACACAGTATTTCATGGGAAATCTTAAAGCTGAAAACCCCAACTATCTGTATATTATATGTCATAGATATCATGTAACAATCATTGTACAAAGCTCCTCACAAGTTCTCAGCACAACCTCCAATTTCTACACACTAATCAAGCTAGATCTAGCAAAACACATGCTCCAATCTCTGCCACCTTATAGCCAGCCTCTATTGCGTAATCAATGTTGTAGGATGGCTCATTAAATAAATTTA